>JADRCH010000030.1:12139113-12282214 GCA_019843965.1 Rhynchomys soricoides
TGTATGTATGTGTGTGTGTGTATGTATGTATGTGTGTGTGTGTATGTGTGTGTGTGTTTGTGTGTAGACCCCCTGTATTCCTTTCCTACCTTTTTCTTGAAGTTATTAAACTGATAGCATCATTAAGTTATCATATTTATTATGATTAATGCCGAATCTTATTCCTCAATGATATATTTCCATTAATATCAACCTATTTTTCAGCCTATCCTAATGAGAATGGGAATAATGATTAGATAAGGTTACACACACCCAAACTTGTAGTAAGGAAGACCTGTCAATCATCCCATGGCTTCAACTCTGCCATGTGGACTCCCCTCTTAAACCAGGTCTCTTGTGACTTCTCATATCTATAGCTGACTCTTCAGTTTAATCTGGTCTAATCTTTACAATAACAGAAGCAATCTCAGCTGTTCCTTGTGTCTATCTTATGCTGTCACCTGAGGGATTATTTTGCCTACATAAAAACATAAGTTTACTGAAAACATAAGTCATTAAAACATAAATACCATCATGCCTCTCCTTTGCCTAAACCTTTCACTAGCTTCCTATGACTAAGCCAGAGAAAGGAGATCTTTGGCTTATACCTCTCTAGAGTCCAGCCCAAGTTCCCAGTGCCAAGCCACTCTACAAGGAAAGGCATTCTTGAGAATGTATATACTCCTATACCTTGAGATACCTTTCCTGGTCCTGGGTTTCCCTAGACCCTGGCCCACATTTGTACGAACTGAACATCTTAACACCATGGCCCACTTACACTGATCTGGGCCATATCTATTACATATGACACTTCATTCACTACAGCTTAGCATGCCGGGCAGGGCACACTCCTTCTACAAAGGCTTTTCCTAGCTCCTAACTCAGCAGGAAATCTGTCTCTTTTGGGCACAAGGATCATGGGCTCAGTCTAGATTTTAATCAACTATCACTTTCATGATGAGCCTAGCCATGACTGGATTAATGAAAATCATCTCTTCTAATTGTCAGTTCATGTTTCTGATTCATTCGCAGATTATTTTCCCCAAATTGCACAACCCCTTCTAACAGGATCTATTGCTTATGTTGTACTTCTTGTCTCCCACTACTCTGTAAGATCAATAGCTCCATTCTCTTCACTTACTCTGTATTATGACCACAATGAATATTGTTGGGCAGATGAATATTTGTGAATTTTGTATATATTTCTCTTCATGACCTTGGGGTCCTTTGTAATATTCATTTGAACACTTTTCTTGTGTTGATTTGTTGCTGATTGCATCAAGCTTTCATGCTGAGGAAGATTGTTATACAGCTCCTATCTTATCAAATTACTTAGCTCAAATTTTCATTAGCTCCACAGTTCCTGTCATAGAAGACCTGACTTTGTGGTACGGTATCCCCACTGTTCACATCCAGAATCTATGCTTTCACTCAAATTTTAGTCACAATTCTTCTACAGTATCTCCAAATATCTCTACTTCTGATATTTTGCTAGTTCTTGGCATTTTCACTGTAGGTCCTGAAATATCTCATATATTCTTAAGCCCTAGATGAGAAGCTATTATCCAAAGAGCAAATTAAGTATTTCATACTAACAATGTACCACTGTCTATCCCAGCATAAAGGTGTACTCTTTAGAAAAGAACAAATCACCAGCTTATTCATTATAATGGTACATTTCCAGTCTTATCATCATTTCTGCAAATTCCAGTTATAGTCTAATAAGCAGTTCAGTGTCCAACTCATATACTTAAAAAGTGCTAGCCCAATGTTTACAGAATACATTCACTCTGGAAATGATACGTTATTTATTATTTAAGGCAACATTTTATTTTCACAGATAATGTTTCATCTAAACTTTGTTTGCTCTGTACCAACTTTTACAAAATATACACTATTGATGAGAATTTGAAAAATTATTACCAATAATTAAATTGTCTTTCAAGCAGCCATGAAATATTTTAGGAAAACCTCTGAAAGAGGAGTAGTCAAATAAAACAATACAGGTTTTCAGTATTTTCTAAGCCAGAGAAGATTGGATTTAAAATATTGCAAACAAATATAATAATATCATATAAAAATATAAATAAACCCAAATTAAATCAAAAATTTCAGCCATAGAAATTAAATCATGATTTTATGGTAAAATGATTTTCAGGGAAAATGTTTGTATTTTGACTTTTGACCTATGTAAAACTAAAGACAATTATTTAATATGAGAAATAAAAACTTTTAAAATAAAGCTTAATCTCACATTATAAGTCTTAATTGTAAAATCAGGTTAATTGCAGAACTGATTCTATCAATTAATCAGAAATTCTTCAACAAGAGACACGAATAGAGGAAACAAAGAGAAGGCAACCACAGCCTCCCTAATCCCATGGCTGCATTTAAACTCTAACATAGAGAATGTTAATATTAGAACAGTCTACTTCACAATCACTCAGGGGCAGGAAAAGCGAGCTGACATTTGTTAAACTACTTAGAAGAATATTTGAAATATCATTAGGAACTGGCATAAAGCCAGACACTGAAGGGAAGCAGGCAGGGTGCACAACTTCAAACAGAAGAGAATAGCCAGGTTATGTGATATGTGTGATGTCAGTATTCTTGTTTTTTGTTAAGTTCCAGATATTGAAAAGGTTCTATAAACACCCAGAGAACAACAGAGTCAGTTATATGGCTGTATGGGCTTATAAAATGGAAACCATGCCAAACTTTATATCTGTTTGTGGAAAGAGGAAGCTGGTAGCCTTGTAAAATATAGCCTGTCTCAGAGAAGGGATTCTTAAGCATTTAGTGCAGCACCTCAGAACAGTCAGCATTCAAACCTGCTGCAGATTTGCCTGTCCAGAAAACTATCACAGCATCTGGCAGGCTGGCTGAGCTGGGCCCAGGAAGGAGCTGATAAATGGGAATATGTCTAGTCTTGAGGAAGTGGCTAGTCAGGGGGCTACAGGAGTTTTGGCATGGGGTCAAGTTTTATTTTCCATCTTTATTAATCATCTCCAGGGGGGAATAAATTGCCTGCTAATGAAATTTGCAGATAGTACTAAATTTTGAGGTGTTGCCAACACAGTTAACAAAAGAGATATAAATGTAAATGGACTTAAGCATGCTATTTATCATTTATTTGGATTTAATCAAAAGTGTTCCCAAGATGCATTTATAAAATATTTCCACAGATTAAATTTGGAGGAGGATGCTCCATCTCACAGCCAGAGGAACAGGTTGGGGTAGGTCACCACCTTTGCTCTGCTAGGTTAAAGAGAAACAATATCTTTAGCAAAAGGACAACTGCTACCATAAACTCTTTGGTTTTCTTTTCTTTTCTTTTGTGGTTTACTTTTATTGAGAATAGATTTTTTTCATACTTACATTCTAATTATGGTTCCCTTTCACCATCTTCTTCCAGATCCTCCTTACCTATTCACCCACCACCTATCTACGCCTTTTCTTTCTTATTTGAAAACAAACATTTGAAAAATCCTTAGATCTGTGCCCCATTTTTAATTGGCTTGTTTTCTTAATGTCCAATGTTTTGAGTTGTTTATGTAATATAGATATTAGCCTTCTTTCAGTTGGTTAGTTAGTAAAATATTTTTCCAATTCTGTGGGCTGGCACGTGTATGAATGATGGTGTCCTTTGCCATACAGAAGCTTATCAGTTTTGTGGAGTCCCATTTACACATTTTTCATAATTCCTGCACTAACAGTGTTTTCTTCAAGCAGAGCTGCAAAGGTCTGTGCCAGATTGAATCCCATGAGAGAAGCAAGGAGAGGAGAGGGGGGCACAAGCCAATATCCCTAACCCAGAAGCTATTAATGATTAACAATCATTTATAAATGAAAAATTAATTGTTTTCAATAGTGTCTCCATGGGCATACAAACCACTCTTAAAGCCAGGCCCCAAGCCCAACTGTAGAATGTCAACACAGAACAAACTCAATGGTATTTTTGAAGGTTTATTTGATTTCATTTTTTTTTCCTTTGTCTCATGGTGCTTTGTCAGTCTTCCTCTCCTTCTTTTCATCCTTTCTAACTCTATAGCTCTTTTGTCTATATCATATGGTTTCTAACTTTATTTTTTAGGGGGTGGCTGGGCATAGTAGTGTGTGTGTGTGTCAGCCTCTAAATGTGCTGCTTGTATATTTTCTTCGACTCTGTTTTTTATTTGCTTTTATTTTATCATATTTTTCTTCTCCTTCCTCCTCCTCTTCCTCTTTCTTTCTGTCTCTCTTCTCCAAGAAAAAATGTAAAATCGTGGGCCTGAGGAAATGGGGAGAATATTAGAAGGATTGGAGGAGGAAAAATATCATAATCAGTATATATTGTTTACAATCAATTTTCAGTAAAAAATTAATTAAATAAAAAGTAAAAAGAAAAATATTTTACAACCAAATTAGAAAGAAAATAAGAAATAAAGGAGACAAATGGAATTTTAATAATAGTAAGATAAGCTAAAACAAAGTCAAACAGACCAGAATAGGGCAAAACATAGCAACAGAAGATAAAGAAGCAAAGAAAAATCCCCCAAACACATTTAGATACAGAACCACACATGTTAGCACACATAGACATTCTATAAAAACACCAAATTGGAAACCATAGTATATGCTCAAAGCACCTGTAAGATAAACAAACAAACAAACATAAAACCTCATCAAGACATTACAAAACAAAACAAAAAAGCCTCCAAAAATATCATTGAGTTTGTTTTGTGTTGGCCATCTACTGTGGGGAATGGGGTCTCCCTTAAGAGATGTTTGTATACCTAGTGAGATTCCCTTGAAGAAAATTAATGTTTCATTTGTGAGCAGTATGGGAACTTATGTCCACTTTCTTTCTAAGCACTGAGAGCCCATGTGGTAGAGACCTATGTAGGTTCTGTGCATGTTGCTACATTCTCTGTGAGTTCACATGTACATGGGTCCTGCTGTGTTTAGAGAGCCTTATTTCCTTGGTGTTCTTCATCTGGTTTTTACAATCTTCTTGTCTCCCATTCTGCATGGGTCCCTGAACTCTGAGAGAGGGATTTAATGGAGACATCCCATGTTTGACTGAGTGTTTCAAGGTCTCTCACCTTTTGCACATTGTGCAGCTGTGGATCTCTGTGTTTGTTCCCATCTGCTTTAGGGGGAGACTTCTCTGATGATGGCTGAGCAAGGCACTGATCCAAGAGTATAGGAGAATGTCATTAGGGTTTATTTTCTTGCTACATTCCTTTAGTAGAGCAGTAGTATTTGGTTTCCACCTAGGTTTTGTGACTCATTTAATTTCAGGTTCATGGTCATCCAATGTCAAGTTAGGATTTTGTCTCTTCTATTTCTTGGTGATTTCATGTGGATAGCTTTTGTATATGTATATATTTTAGGAAGCTTAAACTGGATTAGTTTTCAATAAAGCCCCTCAACTGACCCTTAGTATGAGCTGTATTCTCTCCCTCTCCTACCTCTTTCCTCTCTTCCTTCCCCTTCCTCATTCTATCTCCTGTTCTAACACCCTCAGCCCCCATGCATCCATAGTTATCTAGTTTTCCTTTCTTAGGAGACCTATGAGCATTTAGAAAATGAGTTTCCAAACCATGATAAAACCCTTGTTTTAAGAACTGAATAGAAACACAGGAATCAGAGATAGTAAATGAACGTTCTCTGTCTCATTTTTCCCAAGACATATGAGGGAAAATTTCAGGTTTTTGAAATTACTTCTTTGATTTTTAAGATGAAAATCATATCATTTTCTCCTTTTCTTCCATTTACCACTTCTTTCTTTCTTTGATATACTTGATCTGTTATTATTATTATTATTATTATTATTATTATTATTATTAGATGGGAAGCAACCCACAGTCCTATGTTGTTTATAAATGAAACAATGACCAGTGAGGGCCCAAACCCCTAAGGTTACAGGAGTGGAATTGGACATAACAGTTTTTGATGTTAGGTAAGTTAGTTACCTGAGATTTTCATAGTCATTCCTGTATTCATGAAAACTCTATTTGGCCACTTGTGGTTTAAATGTAAATGTTTTAAAACTCTGCCCCCAAGATGGTGGTATTGTTTTTGAAGGTGGTGGAAGTTTTAGGGGGGTGGCTGCCTAGCTGAAGGACTTAAATTACTTTGGTGGGTATTTTTTCCTGCCTACTTCCTGCCCTTCTATCTTTTTCATGGCTAAAAGAGGGTAAGCATCTCTAACCCATTATACCCTGTCTGCTACACTATGACTCTGCTTTGCACCAGACCCACCATATGGGCTAAAACTTCTGAAACCACGTGATTTGCAAAGTTTATTTTTTAGCACAAATATTTTGTAATATCAAGGAAAAGGCTGACTAGCATATCACTATAACTATTGTAGCCTCAAAGTCCACCAGTTCAACATTTTGTTTTTCCAAATTCAAGTTCTTCATTAATGGCTAGAGACCACTCACCTCCAATCATTCAATGCTTATTATTATAAAAAACAATTCTATCAGAGCTGGAATGGAATGCAATGCTAGAGTGTATAACTAGGATACACAAAATGCAAATTTCCATGTTCAGTACTGAAAAGGCAAAAAAAAGGAAAAAATAAATAACTGCTTTTACATTCTAACTCATCACACTATTTCTCTACCACCTTCATTTCTAATTCCTCAAATCTGAAATTATTTGGTCCCACCTGATCTTCAGTCATCGGACTATACTTCTCATTAGCAAGACCCACTCTATTTTCCTGTGTGTAACTTACACGTGATTGTCTGTTATTGTATGTTTTGTGTGTGTCCAACACAATCTTCAACTCACATGGCTTCATCTCCACCTTTTTCTATTTATAAAGCTCTAGTTTGAGTTTATATAACTGTAACATTACAGAACAGGATGGGGAGTGACTGGATAATATGAATTCACACAGTTACAACTGTAATATGAAGTGGCCATAAGGACTCCCCAGAAATCTTCCCATGATTCATGAGTCAATCCACTTTCCATTTAGAGGAAGGGTCAAAAGAAAACTTCATTCCATTTTTTAATTTTTTGTACCTATTTTTTCAGGATTCTCATATTTCTCTTGGCCTTTTAGATTTGTACTTCTTCAAAAAAAGTACAGTTAATTAGAAAAATATTCTCTCCATTAAACCATCTTCGGTCATTCTTTAAATCCAGTGCTCCCATCTACAGCAGAGATGAGTTGATGTTTAATTCAAAACCTCCCTTCTGCGGGAGGTCAAGACATCACTTTCTATAAACTTGCGTTTGACAATCAGTTTTTTCCTCTTCATGGTCATTGTTATCAGGAAATAATTAAATCACCCAAGCCCAGAACAAAGCAAAGCAGAATATTCCCCTTAATCTTAGTCTGTCTGAAATGTGTCTCCAAAGAATTAAAATGCAGGAGTGGTAAGCTTTTCTGAATGCGCTTGGAGATAGAATTCTTAGGAAGTAAGGAAAGGAAATGGAGAGACAATGGTGAAACCGAAATATGTGAAGTCTGATGGTTTTTCTAAGAGAGTGGTGCCTGGGCTCTCTTCCTGCAGCAGGTCCACGGGCCAGTACTGCTTTCAAAAGGAGAAAATTCTGCAGCAAGTAACACTGAAGCCACGTGGACCCCTGACTTGGTTGTACCCCTGCCTAACTGTTAGGCAGTAAATTCACTATGAGTCACCAGCTTCTCTCATTCTGTTTTGGTGGCTGGAGCTAAATGTAATTACTTTTTCATTTCTATGTTCTCCACCACAATAAATCTCTTACATGTGTTTTCTTCTGTTTTCTGTTTTTTACATTTCTATACATTTCTCTTGTGTGCACATTAGTTAATCCCTTAACCCACTGCTTTCCTAAAACTTTATCTGTCAAAGTCACCATGAAATGCAATGTTTTTTGTTATTTTTAATAATTGACTGCAATCTCAGCCTTTATACTACTATTTGAAATTATACTTTAGTCTCTCCTCAGTAGGACACGTCTTTTCTTGGTTATCTGATACATTCCTCTCCTATTTTTTCACTCTAATCATTCAGTATTTTGCTGTGTTTTTCAATGCTATAATTACCTGGGGCTTATTTCCCAATCACTTCTGCCTGATTCTAAAGCTCTCCTTAAATGGTTTCATTTGCCCTGTCTTTAAATAACAGGTAAGTGTTAAAAATATTTCTCCAAGCATGCCTTACTGGAAATAGTTCCAATATCAGTAAATGTACTATTTACATAAATTTTCAGTCCTCATTTCTTTATTTCCTCATTCATGCTTTTAATCTTTTGGCAAGCACCATTAACTATATACTCTAATTATACATTCACATTCTAAAAGTTAATTTAACATAAATTTTCACTTTTGGAAATGTTGTGAGAAATAGTATAAATATATATCACTTCTCTAGATTCTATGAATGTTAATATTATGTGACATATAATTTTATCTCTCTATATATAGATAGATATGCAAGGTGATTTTTTTTCTACATGGTGAAAATAAGTTGAAGACAAACTGTGATTTTATCTCTTGTTATTTCTGTATATATTTCATATAAAAATACAATGTTCCTACATTCCTGGTTTTGTTGACTGAGTTATATTGGTCTCTTCCTGTTGAATAGTTATGAAGGGTGTCAACCATTGATACACGTATGTTGTCATTATAGAAACATGTTCCCACTTGTTTAGCATCCATTGACGATAACTGATCACAGTAAACTACAATTGTGACAGATTCTGCACTTAACATAATAATGCCACACCCTGAAAGCTGCCCCTTTTATTATGCTCAGAACCCATGAGTATGTCAGATTGCATGGAAATGGGGAGATTAAAGTTGGAAATGTAATTGCATTTTTAACTAGCTGATCTTAAACCAGGGTGAAGTACTCTGCATTATCTAGGCAATTTCCAATCTAACTGGAAGTGCAAGAAGCAGGGGAGACTGCTACATGAGAATGCTGCTCTGTCAGCTTTGAGGAAAGATAGAGCGCCCTGCAAGCTAACGCCTGCGGGTTCCCTATGTAATACAGAAAGGGTCAAATGAGAGATTCTTACCCACATCCTGGAGAAAGGAGCCCAGGTTTCTTGATACTTCATTTTAGTAGAGAAGCATATTTGTAAGATTCTCAACATATAAGGTCTTAAGATTAAAAGAAAATTTTATGGTGTTAGGTAATAAAGATTGTGGTAATTTATTACAACAGCAACTAGAAAACACTTCTAAGCTAAGTAAGAAACATCTTATAATTTCTACATTTGGTAGATTGTTTTCCTGGTTTAAACCAATATTGATATTCTATTTATAAAATCAAAACTTACTATACTAGGGATAATCATATGGAATAATTAAGATTATATATATTTATACACACGTATATTTACTTATGTATATGTATTATATACATTATATACATGTACTTTTATTTAATTTTGATTATACACAATTGTCTTAGTCAGGGTTGCTATTCCTGCACAAACATCATGACCAAGATGCAAGTTGGGGAGAAAAGGGTTTATTCCACTTACTCTTCCACACTGCTGTTCATCACTAAAGGAAGTCAGGACTGAAACACAAGCAGGTCAAGGAGTTGATGCAGAGGCCATGGAGAGATGTAAGTTACTGGCTTGCTTGCTTCTCGTGGCTTGCTCAGCCTGCTTCCTTATAGAGCCAAGACTACCAGCCCACAGATGGTACTACCCACAAGGGGCCCTCCTCCCTTGATCACTAATTGAGAAAATGCCTTGCCGCTGGATCACATGGAAGCATTTTCTCAACTGAAGCTCCTTTCTCTGTGATAAGTTCAGCTTGTGTCAAGTTGACACACAAAATTAGCCAGTACAATTGACCACTTGTCAACTTGACACACAAACACATCACCATTAAGCCTCAACTCTTACTTTCGTATTCATCCCCAAGATCTAAAAAACTTTAAAAGTCCTACAGTCTTTGCAAATTCTCACATATTAACATTTCAGTCCCTTTTAAACATCCAATCTCTTAAAATTCAAAGTCTTTTAAAAATCCAAAGTCTCTTATCTGTTGGCTCCACTAAAATACCTTCTTTCTTCAAGAGGGAAAAATATTAGGTCACAGACACAATCAAAAGCAAATCAAACTCCAACCAACGAATGTCTGGGATCCACTCATGATCTTCTGGATTCATCCAAGGACTTGAGTCACTTCTCCAGCTCTGCCCTTTGTGGCACATACCTTGTCTTCTAGGCTCCAGATGCCTATACTGCACTGCTGCTGCTGTTCTTGGTGGTCATCTCATGGTACTGTCATCTCCAAAACACTGCTGTCTTTTGCTGCAACTAGGTTTCACCAACAGCCTTTCATAGGCTCTCTTCATGGTGCCAAGCCTCACCTCCTTTGCATGACCCCTTCAGTCCTGGGCCGCCATCAATTGCAACTGAAGCTGCACCTTCACCAATGGCCTTCCATGGCCTCTCACAGTGCCCAGGCCTTAGCTGCTCTTCATTACTCCTTCATGCCTTCAAAACCAGTACCACCAAGGTGACTCTTACACACTACCAAGTCCAGCCACAGCACAAGGTACAACCCTGGCTATCTCTGGAATGTAGCTTCTGTGTTCTCAGAAAATACTTCTCTGAAGATTTCATCTCAGTGATGCTGGTCTCTTTCCAATCACTGCCAATTTTCCAACTCCAGCTAACCAGCATCAATAGTCCCAGTACTGCAATAGTTTTGCTTTAGTAGTTCTGATATCTTGTTAATCACAGCTGATCCTTTAGCCCCAGCTAACCAAACTACAGAATCTTCACAGTTAAAATAGCAACAGCCCTGATAAGAATCTTTAATCTTTCCTCTGAAATTTCACAATCGAGGCCTCCATCTTCTGCACTGTTCTCAACATTATCTTCCAAGCTCCTACACAACATCCCACAGAGCTCTTACCACTGAGTGCATCTTCTAGCCCAAAGTTCCAAAGTCCGTCCACAGTCATCCCCAAAAGATGGTCAGGTTGTCACAGGAATACTGCACTATGCTAGTACCAATTTGTCTTAGTCAGGTTTTCTATTCCTGGACAAACATCATGACCAAGGGGCAAGTTGGGGAGGAAAGGGTTTATTCAGCTTACTCTTCCATGTTGCTGGTCATCACCAAAGGAAGCCAGGACTGGAACTCAAGCAGGTCAGGAAGCAGGAGCTGATGCAAAGGCCATGGAGGGAATGTTCCTTACTGGCTTGCTTCTCCTGGCTTGATCAGCCAGCTTCCTTATAGATCCCAAGACTACCAGCCCACAGATGGTACCACTCACAAAGGGCCCTCCCCCATTGATCACTAATTGAGAAAATGCCTTACTGTTGGATCTCATGGAGGCATTTTCTCAGTTGAAACTCCTTTCTCTGTGATAAGTTCAGCTTGTGTCAAGTTGACACAAAACTAGCCAGTACAACAATATATGTATATATAATGGTAGTATAGAGCATCTACAGAGAATCTCCTTATATAAACAGAGTTTCATCTGGAAAATTATATAATTCATAATTTAATTGTTATATTTTTACATATTAGTTTTTCATTATGAATATGTAAAATAATTTAATTCTATGCAGGATAATTTGGGCTGTTTTATGAACTTTGCTTATTTTGTTTTCTTTTAGAATGCTTACTTTTCATATTTAATCAGCAAGCAAGAAGTGTTTTAATTAAATATTTTAGCTTTGTTTCCACTGGAAATGAATATGCAAGATACATATTATCAAGAAATGTCAGGACTTTTCTGACTAATATAAGTTTGGTAGGATTTCATAAAATGGGACCATAGAAAAATCCATGATCTTACTTTTTTCTTCATATAGATCTTTCCTTGGCTTAGTTTGGAGAAGATCCAGTGAGCACTTTGTCTTGACTGTCAATATAAAGCAATAAGTTGTTGATATGAAGATCTGACTACTACTATAATTTACTTTTCTATTAGAAATTGATCTCTCTAAGTAGTCACCCATTTTCTTTTTTGACTCTCCCTGTTGGTATTTTGTTTGGAGTAGATAAGTCAGCCTTTTAAGTTGTCTCTTGACATCTACACATGTGCTGTGGCATGTGAATATACATGTATGTGCGTCCATATGCAATGATTGATTGCAATTCAAATTTTTAAAATAAAAAAACTACATTCATTGTATAACTATATCACCTTCTTTTCTGAGCTGAAAATTTTATAAACCCTGAAGAGTGGGATGCCTGGAAGTAGGATAGTAAATACTGAATAATCTTCACAAGATTCCTATGTTTATAGAAAAGAAAGAGGCAAGCCTAAAATTTTTAGTGAATCAAATTGAGATGAAAGAGAAGGGAAATACAAAAAATTACTTGTAGCTATAAACTGATAACCTTCTAGAGCCTGTAAAGCAACTTTGTCTGGATGTAGCAAGACCCATGCATACTGATGAGTGTCTTTCCTTTTGTGATTAGCTTCATAGAATTGAACTCATACCTCATTCTGTACCTTGGAGTATACACATTTCTCATGTTTCTCCTCCTCCTCCTCCTCCTCCTCCTCCTCCTCCTCCTCCTCCTCCTCCTCCTCTTTCTCTTTATCCTTCTTCATCTTTATGATTTTCTTTTTCTGACTTTGGATATTAGATCAAGGAGCTTTACGAATGAGAATTAAGAAATAATGTTGTTCATCATTTACTCAAAAAACCTTGACTAGTGTTACTCATTCCCCCACACCATCATAAATCGTCGTGTTCTTGCTCAATGAAGCTGATTTGTCCTTAGAATTATGCATGGTGGAACCATGAAGAGAAACCTGTAATCTGGAAATAGTTAGAACAGGTCCATTTCCAGTCTATATGCTCTTAAGAGTAATATTGTAGTTTTATTGAGAAAAACATTCAAGACTTTATGGATGATCCTCACATGAAGAAAGTTTATTAGAAATCCAATTGCAGGGCAGAGCACCCAGTAGACTTCCTATATATGGACAGCTTAATGTTCTTTCTATGGGTGGATACTGCTTGTCACTCATACTGTAATACCCTCCTTTCAATTTTGTTTCTCTGGATGGTTCTATGTATAAGTCTGCTTTTCCTCTGCAGTTTGGGAGCTCTTTGAGGTTATTAAGTATGCTAGTTGATATCTCTAACCTCCACCTTCTCGAAACCCCAGTGAGGTTAATACAACCTTCCTATTTTTTATTTGATTCTGTATTTAACTAAGTCCATGGATGAAGCCATAAAGGTGGTAGTTGAACAAAATTTCAAGTAGAGATGTTAAAATAAAAACCATCCTTCCATCATTTGCTGTCACTGTGTAGACACAGTTTATCTGTGTACTAATTTTTGAACCCCATTTCTAAGCTACTAATTAAAACCGTATCTTATAACAGCTAAGGAAAAGAAAACATAAGGAGAAGCAAGTCTTTCTACATAAAGTGCAATGGTTGCTAAAATGGGCATATTAAAAGGTTCTGGGTGTGAAAATAGAGACATCAGACACAAGAAGGCAAGTAACACAACATCTGATTCTACAGTTAAGCAAACCTGATTACAGGTGACATAGTTTGTGTAGTAAAAAGTATTTTTAAAATCCCAATGCAAGGTTTTTACCCACTTTAAATCATTTATGTTCCTGGATGAAAAACATTTATATTTTTAAATATGACTTAGGCAGCACAGTAGATGGGCAGCTGCCTAACGTCTGTGGTGTTAGAATCTACCTTCCCATCAATAGCCCCAAACCATTATTCACTATTTACTATATTCCATTTGGGCTGCTCTCAGCTCCAACCAGGCAGCTCTTTGGGTCATGTTCTCTTGTCCCCAGCCTCTGATAGCTCTCTCTCTTTCATGTTCTTTTTCTATCCCATGATGGTTTCTTTCTTCCCTGCTGAACCTTCCTCCTCCTCAGCATCGCAAGTCAAGGAAAACTCAACCCCACCTATCTCTTTTCTGCCCAACTATTGGCTATTGGCATCTTAATTCACCAATCAGAATTAAGTTGGGGGCAGAGTCCCAGGGGATATATGTAGACTCTCTCTTCTTTGGGGAAAACAGTTTTGGGGTCCCCAAATTAGCTTTAGAATGCAAGCAATATTAGGCCAACCCACTACAATTTGGCTATGTCGTATAAGGAATGATCTTTTCTGCGTAAGATGCAGTGTCTCTATCTTACCAAAGCACCTGTGTGGGAGACATTAGATAATAATCATATATACACACTCAATATGTGGTGGTGGAGTCCCTGTGTATTAAAACCTCAGATGCTTTCTTGAAATAGTATGTAATTTTCAGTGTCTTCCTTTTCTATAATGCGTACATTTTGCAAATAAATAATACATACTATTGGTTTAAGTTGGCCTCTTTATATACATTAATTTTATATACATTAGTTATATCTGCTACTTATCAAACATTGCCTAGCAGACAAATTATTACTCATTTTCTTAGACGCTGGGCAAATATGCCTTAGGAAATTAAAAACTGTCTTCTTGAATTTAAATTAAAGACTACGTAAAATCTAGCCCAAAGAATATAGGATGTCTTCGTCTGATTGCAAGGTCATATAAAACTGTTTTGAAATTGTATCCATTGCTCATTAGCCAGTATTCAGCCATATCCTTGAGCGTGGATACAGGAATGAATAAAGTACTCACAAAGGAGTTGTAGTTGATTACTCTCTTTGGGTTTCTGTGGAGTATTTGTCAAATAAAGAGCATAACAACATTCTAGAAAAGTGCACAGTGTCACTGATCTTAGAAGTTATTAATTATTCTCCTTTATTCCATATTCCAAGAAGAACAAAACCAAATATTATATAGAAATAAACAAATATAGTAGGATTGGATAATGAGGATAATATAGTCAGGTCTCTAATGTTGATTGGTGAAAAGAGCTTACAAAAATGTTTAGCTTGAGTTTACTACATAATTTATTAGCCTTCTGTTCCATTTCTTCTGCTTAAAAGGGCTTAGTTTAAAATTCTGGCTTAAGTACCTAAATAGTAGAGGAAATTCAAACAGCTAATTCTGTTTTAGTGCCTTCCTGACAGTTATCAAGAAGTTCTGGGCAGGCCTGGGGTCCTTCATGGCTGGAAGTGTACTTCTAGGCTTTCTGCTGCCATATTTCAACTCAGACATCAATGAAGAGCATAAACTAACTTGAATATGCTATACTTCCCAGGGGCTCAGAACTAGTACTCCAGCACTCGGGTGCAGAAACTCACAAGTACATGGTTTCAGGGTTCAGAATCTGTATGCAGGATCCCTCAAGCTAATAACAGAAGTAGATTTTCTCGTAAAGACAGCTGGCTCTGTAGACAGCCTGATAATATCTATAACAATAGTAGTTTATGGTATGATTTGTGTCTATCATTTTATACTGAACAATGATTTAATTCTCATAAACCACATTCTGTGGCTGAATAGATAAGGATTTAGGAAGGGTTACATAAATAAATCAAATTAAACAGCTACTCAACAAAAGGGAGAAATTCAGACACTCACTGGCTGTTAAGTCCTCACACTGGAAAGAAGCTGTAGCAGTCTGTAAGAAATCTGTCTATAAAAGACTGAAGCTGACCAGCATTTGGGAACTGCCTGATTCTGCATCACTTTCTGTTCCATTTAGTCCACCGAAATAATAAATACTAAATAATATTAAAGGCAAAATTTTAAATAAATTCTAAAATACTAAACACTATAAATACTAAGTACTAAAACCCTAAATACTGTAAGTAATAAATACTAAATACTAAATACTGGCTGCCGAATTCAGTACAAACTCCCTAAAGTTTCCCACATTACCTAGGATGAGCACTTCCCTATACCTCCTCCTATTCATTCTTGCTTGCAGGAATCAGATTGGGTTATTAAATCTTCTCACACGAATTTCTGTTCAGGTATTACTGCTCTCTGGACCAGACCTTTCTACCATCTAAATGTGCTGTTATTTTTCTGAGGAATGAGGTTAAACTTCTCATTTTCCAGGGAGACACACCTAACACCAAGAGCCAAACTTTGCTTCCTTACTTTTAAGTCCATGACCCTATCACTGAAAGTATATTTGAGTTTAACACTGCATGCCTCAGGTGATGTACAAGGTTGAGTCGAGATGTATGAGGTTTTGAGGTCTTGATATCCCATTCACTACTTACTTGATATACAAGTTATTAGCCTTAATTGACACTCTATCCCCTGATATATATGTGGTGTTTTCAATCCTAATGTAGTGTTTGTAAGCAAGAATAAATTTTCAATAAAGTCTTAGTGATTTCTTTGGGTTTCAAAGAAAAGATGACACTATGTCCCTTCAGACAGTTGGAATCTGTTCATGATTGGAATGGCTAAGAGAATGGTTGACTAGTGTTAAGGTTAAGAGATACCACCTGGGTTTTGACACTGCATGCAAGAAAGAACTGACCTTTGGAAAATACCAGTTTTCCTGGTGATAGATACCAGCCAGGAAACAACAGAAGTCACTGTGTTTATTTATTTTCCAGGAAGGATTAAAAAGTTGATTTTTTTTACTTGGGGAAATCTAAATTGGGAAAACATTTTGAAAAGGAAAAACTTTTCATTTTATCACTTAATACAATTTTACTGCCTCTTAAATCCACAGTTGTATACAACTGGTCATCTGAAGCTGGTGGGTCAATCTTCTTAAAACTGACAGTAGAACACCAGTTTAGATGGAGATGAATAGGTGAAGATCCTAAGGAGATAGAACAGAGTATATCAACCAGATGGAGAATATGTTGCCGAAGGCATGAAGCAGAGAGAAGCTAGACTTATCACTGATATTTAGGATCAGCAGCTCTGAAGTGTCCTAGATGAAGGGAAAATGTATGCTGTACCATCGATCCTGATGTCTGAGTTGGCCCTGGAACTCCTTTTATATTGAGCATAGGACATAAAAATGTTGAACAACACCATCTGATTTTCTCATTTAATTTTTCAATCCTATAAAAATATGAATTTGTGGATTAAAAAGAAGATCTATGACAAGCAGGCAGGTATACTTGGATATCCAGAAGAAAGGTGCTGATGTCCAGGAAATCAGGTGTCTTTGGAGATGGCAGTATGGAGTTCTGACCATATGGGGTGTGGGAGGAAAGAAAAGAGCACAGTGCATGTGAGCAATGCATGAAATACAGGTAAATGGGGAATTATTGGATAGCTCTTGGGTTCCAGGACACTAAGTTTGTCAAAACATGGACAGGAAGAAGCTCAGCGAGAAAACAAGTGATGTAGGTATCTTCAGCTCAGCATCATTCGTAGAAGAAATTGAATATTTCAATCAGGAAGCAGGCTATGAGGTCTGCCTAGGAAAATATAAAGACTTCATACACAATTTACAAGTTTATATAATCAAATCACTGAACAAGGTTAGGGGTAGAGTGGGCAGGTCCAACACAGAGTCTTAGAACAATTCATCCTCCACAAGTACAGTCCAACAGAAGACACAGATTAAGTTAAAAGTAGATTTCTGACATTGTTACTGATAATTTTGGTCAAAATTGGTTGGCATGTATGCCCTGCAGTGTATTAATTAGCCTGGTCTAATCATGCCATATTGATGACCTACCTAAAAACATCACATTGTACAACTTACTGTTTTTCCTATTTTCTGTCGCTTATCCAAAGAATATTTCACATTCAACGGTTTAAATGCACCATTCTTTCAAAATTTGACCTGTTTTGTTTGAGCCTGTAAGAAGTATTTTTATATCCTGGAATTGAAGGTGGCCCTTATAAAACGTTGATATCACTGTGACTCTGTGGAATAGGAATCATTTTCCTGAGTGAAAAGGCAATGGAGATTCTTGGGGTAAAGTGGTTTGCTTTCTACTTCACAGCTATATGAAGTAGGTTTTGCAACTGATGTCCGTTTGTAAGACTTGGTATATTTCATTACAAAAACCAAATATCTATGTAAAATGTAAAATTTTTACTCCCAGGTAACACATTAGAATCTTGGACTTCTTTGGGATTTAGAATCTTAAATCAATATAACACAGATTTAGTGGTGGATGTCTGAGAAAGTGTCGCCCAAGTGTAACATTAAGGGAGATGAGAAAGAAGTAAAAATGGAAAGAAAATCTTTGTTCACACTACATCCATTATCTGGAGCTCATAATGGCAATTGGTTTTATAATTCAATGATACACAAGGTTCTTCACATTGCAGTCATTGATCTTTCACATAGTAACAATTCTGTAGCTTCACTAATCTCAATAAGAAATATTTTAAGGACAGAAGAAAACAAAACAAGCAAACCAAACCAAACCAAACAAAGCAACAACAATACACCCCCCCCAAGAAACAAAACAAAACAATAACAACCAAAACCAAAACCAAACCAAATCAAAACCAATAACAACAACAACAAAAGAGTTAAAGGGGACTTGGTAAGCTGGAGATCCTATTTCAGCCCAGGTATCCTATTAATTAACACTGCTGCCACCTGAAGACATGTTGAAGTACATAGGCTGGGCTGCTACCAGGTCTCTGTTGGCATGTCCCACACAGCCGCTGGAGACCATGCTTAGGTCCATGGCTTGTGCTGATGCCAGACTGTGGACGTTCGTGATCCATGCTGTCACCAGATACCATGTGGAAGTCCATGATCTGTATTCCAGCTGACTATAAAGGACAAGCAAGCTTCTTCTCCAGTGGTATTGATGACTGCAGACTCACTTTTGAGAGAAACAAAGAAGGCTTCCGTGACATTTCCTACCCCCTCATCCAAAGTAACAATCTAGCCATGAAGCCAGTAAAGAGAACTCTTAAAAATTGTGATAAAGATGCTGAAGTGTGGCTCTCCACAAAAGAAGGCCACTGGCAAGTTGATAACTGGGAAAGACTTGCTTTTCTTTAAGGGGCTGGCCACAGGAAGTTAGACCATGATCCAGTGATTAAATGGACAACACAAATTGGACTTCATTTATTTTAACTATTTGAGAGTGAGTCCACAAGTGGCGGGGAGGGGGCAAAAGTGGAAGGCGTACGAAGTAAGGGTGATTGGGGTGTATTATGTGAAATTCCCAAATAATTAACCAAAAATATTATGTAGCGGGAAATGTAGAAAATCTATACATGCCATTGCCAGCAAGGCCACCCTATTCTCATCTAATGGAGATTCCCTGACCCGGAGCTCTGAAATCTCTCCACCCGGCTCACTTAAGTTCCCACTGGCAGGTCACTGCCATGCCAGCCCCACACTTCCAAATTCCCATGGCTGGCTAGGGTGCCCTGTCACCATGCCTTTTCTCTCTGGGACCCAGTTGAGTCACCAGAAGGAAAACACCACACAAACTTAGTTCAAATCGACAGGTAACTCAATCGCTTGGCACCACAGCTAACATCCTAATTTATAAGTCATTTTAAGTTAAATCCTCCAGTAGCCTGCCACCTAAAATGGGGGCCTTTGCTATCTACATTTTCTCCTCCATGCTCCCTTCCAAAAACCTACCCTCCTTTCCTCTTCCGCAGTCCCTCTGTCCACCCAGAAGTCCATTCTACTTGCCCAGTGATTGGTTTCCTTGAAATCTTTATTTGTTACAAGAGTCACAAGAAGTCACCTAAGTATGTGATGTACTTCCTGTCCCAGAGAGCCCCTTTTGGGGAAGCAGAATTAGCATCAAAATACAAACAACAACAGGGCTATCCAGAACAATATTATTTTAAAAATGAATTATCACTGATTATCTTATGCAGTATATAAACTTAGAACAACTGGAACAAAAATAATTTAACTCCTTTTTCCCTCATTATCTCAGGAAAGATGACATGAATAGGTTTTATGTATCTTCCTTACCTTGAGTTTTCTATTAAAATATATCATATTTTTAAGTTTTAAAACATAGAATGAAGAGTTACTGATAATGTTAATGCTGAATATCAAATGTTTCTTAATAGTTGAAGAGAAAACTTAGAGCTTACTTAGAAAATACATACCAGTGACTAGAATTCGTCGTATAGATTTCAGATCTACCAGCTTTACATGAAGAGCATTATTTTTAGTAAGTTTTTGTTTTCAATCAGAAGGTCTGGAATTCTCCAGTTTATACAGTGTTAGCCTCACATTGGAGCCTCAGATAGTCCATGTAAAATTGTTGTACCAGGCTCAGCAGACTGCTTTGCATAAAGCCCCTATTGTTTATTTTCAGTGTTATCATAATTACTATATAATTACCTGGTGTCATTACTGGACCAGATGAATTGATTTTTGTGGGATCAACCTATAAAGGAAGCACATCCTTCTGATTTCAATATCGAAATGAAAAGGAAATAGGGTTTTTTATTTTTTTTTTGAGATAACAGAAAAGTTGAAGGAATTTGTTACCTTTGTAAAAGCATGTAAAAATGGTCAACAGATAGGCTACACCTATTTTAAAGATGTAGTTAACTCATCACTTAACTATTCCCCTCCAACCCATGCCCAATAGAACTAAAGAAAGTTTAAGATGAGTAATGCCCTTGCTCTAAATAACAAAAAAAAAAAATCAAACTTGAAATACTGTCAGCTTTGTGATATGTAATTAAGCAAGATGAGTTCTTATTATGGGTGATGGTCCAGGCTATTCAAAGAAAATTATTATATGCTTAAAGACTCTCTTCATAGTGATTACACTGGGGATAAAAACAGATGATTCTATGTGAAAGAAATATTCAGAAAATTATCAAAGAGATGTAATCAGTGTCTTAGGTGTCTGAGACTGGGGATAAGAATAACCTGTAGAAATACAACAGTCATTTCAGAACAAGATAATGAGAAGAGACCACTTGAAATAGTAATGATGCCATAGTAATTTGATACCAGAGAACTCTGAAAATGATAATAACATTATTTTGATCACATCATCACAAAAATAAAGTATCAGACTTTGAACCCTTCAAGGCAACTATACACAGGGTATTTAAATACTCTTAGAACACCCAGCATGTCATCAAATAACTTTTATTTCATTTCATTTTATTTTCTTTTTGAAAATAATTTTTTATAAACTATATTCTAATCATGGTTTTCCTTCCCTTCCATATCCCAAATTCTTTTTAAAATATAAGAACAACAGAAAAACAAGAAATGCATACATGCGTGTGCACACACATACACACACAAAGTCTATAATAAATCACAAAATCAGAAACCATAGTACAAACAGATGATCAGTGAGCTAAATTTATGCACAAATAAAACAATATGAGACAAAATGTCTCCAAATGAACACATGAATTAATTTCATGTTGGCCATCTACTGCTGGATATGGAGTCTGCCCATAAGTGTATGGTTTATACCCAGTGAGAATCCTTTAGAGAAAACTAACTTTTCCTTTGATAGAGAACATACATTGAACATACTTGGTTCTTGGTTGTGGATGGGAGCTCATTCCACTTTCCTCTCTGAGCACTGGGACCCCATCTGGCTTTGACTTGTGAAGGTCCTTTGTGTGCTGCTACAGTCTCTGTGAGTTCATATGTATACCTGTCCTGTTGTGTTTGGAAGACATTCTTTCCTTTTTGTGTCTGTCCCCTCTGGATCTTAAAATCTTTCTGCCTCTTTGTCTATATATTTCCCTAAGATCGTAAGGGACAGGTTTGATGAAGATATCCCATGTAGCACTTAGTGTTCCAAAGTCTCTCACTCTCTGCACAGTATCCAATTGTGGGTCTCTGTATTAGTTCCTGTTTTCCATGGGAGGAGGCTTCTCTGATGATGGCTAAGCTAGGTACTGATGTGTAGTTATAGTGGAATGTTTTTAGAAGTCATTTATTGCCAAATTGCTTTAGAAGAACAGAATTCTTTTAGTAGTATTTGGTACTCCCTAAATTCCTGGCCTATCGAGTCCCAGGTCATGTTTAATCCAGAAGTGTCAGGCAAGGACTACATCACAGAGTGGGCCGTAAATCTGATCAGATTGAGGTTGGTTACTCCCAAAGTATTTGTGCTACCATTGCACCAGCATACCAGGCAGGAAGTCTTCAGTGGAGATTGCAGGGTTTATAGCTGCATTGGTGTTTAGTTTATTCCTCTAGTAGCATGTGGACACTTTCCAGTAGAATGAACAAGAGTCAGTAGCAGTAAAGGCTCTACTTAGACTCCAGCTCAACATCTCTGTTAGATGAAATATGTATTTCTTCAACAATAGGGCTTTACCATCAGTTTGTGGAAAACTAATAGTCTTGTCAATAGTCTGAGTTCTTTGTGGAGGTTGCTTCAGGCTCCTTTAGCCACTAACTTCATGAGATATAACCCATTTGTGGAATTAGAAGTTTTACTTGGTAGTGAAAGGTATCTTGTTGGGACATTCTCTCCCCAATTATTTGATGATAGTATACATATTTCATATATATATATTGAAGCTTCAACTCTAGTAGGTTTTATTCGACCCCTCATCTGCCTCCTAAACTTGCCTGTCTCTCCTCATGTTCCATATTTATCTTTCTTCTCCCTCCTTAATTTTAATTTTTTTATTCTACTCTCCTTTCTGTCTCTCCATAAATATATATGCTATTTTTCCATCTTTGGAAGTTGCTCCTCTTCCCCTGGTAACTTTCTATGTACTAACTTCTGTGGTCATATTGATTGTAGCATGCCTATCAAAGACTTAAAAGCTAATATCCACATAGATGTGAATATATAGCATATCTACCTTTTGGGTTTGTGTTACCTCACTCAGGATAATTTTTTTCTAGTTCCATCTATTTATTTGTTAATACCATGATTATTTTTCTCTTAACAGCTAACTAATTTTCCACTGTGTGCCTATACCATATTTTTATTATTAATTAATCTGTTGGCACATCTAGGCTGTTTCCAATTTCTTGGTATTATACATAAAACACTAGTAAGCATGTATAAATAAGTCTCTTTGTAGTAGAATGTATTGTCTTTTGAGTATATGCTCATGAGTGGTATAGGTGGATCTTGAGGTAGATCAATTTCCTGTTTCCTAGGAACCCCACACTCATTTCAAAGGTAGTTGTTCATGTTTAAAATCCTGTTAGAAATTGATGAATGTTTCTCCTCATCCTCATTAACATGAGTTATCATTTGATTTATTTTCTTGTCCATTGTGTCTGAAGATTAAATCTCAAAGTATTTTTATTTGTATTTTTCTGATAATTGTGTTGAAAATAACTTGAAGTATTTTTCAACCACTTGTGTTTCACCAAAAAAAAAATCCAAAAAATAAAACAAAACAAAACAAAAAAAAAACAAACAAAAAAAATCAACCAATCAAACAAACAAAACAAGAATATTTTTCTAGTTTAAAATTTTATTTTTGATCTGGTCTTATGCTGAGATCTTTCATCTATTTTGTCATTTATGACATTTTACATTTTTCAACATGTAGCCATCCAGTTTTGCCAGTGCCATTTGTTGAAGTTACTGTTTGTTTCTGGTTTCTTTGTGTGGACTTTTACCTGGGTCTTTAAGTAGATTATATTGATCAGTATGTCTATTAATATGCTAATAACATGCAGTATGTGGAATATGTTTATCAGATTACATATATTGAACCATCCATGCATTTCTATTTGATCATGGTGGGTGATCTTTTGAAGTGATCTTGGATTTTGTTTGTAAGTATTTTATCGAGAAATTTTATATTTATATTTATTAGGAAAATGATTCTTTAACTTATGTTTTTTGTTGATGTGGTTTAGCTATAAGAATAACTGTAGCCTCATAAAACAAATTGGGCATGGTTTATTCTGGGTCTATTTTGTAAAATAATGAGAGAAAAATTAGTGTCAATTCTTCTTTGAAAATCTAGTAGAATTATATGCTTAATTCATCTGACGCCAGACATTTTTGTAGGGGGGAATTTAATTTATTGCTTTTATTTCACTATGGGTTACAGACCTGTTAAAGTTGCTTACCTGATCGATGTTTAACTTGGGTATGTGGTATGCATAAAATATTTACCCATTTCTTTTGAGTTTTCCAGTTTAGTCAATTACAAAACTTTAAAATGTGTCCTTATAATTTTCTGGGTTTCTTATTGTCTACTGTGATGTGCCCTTTTAATCTCTAATTTTATTATTTGGATCTCCTTCTACTAGTTAATTTGGCTGAGAGTCTGTCAATACTATTGATTTTCTGAAAGAATAAACTTTTCTTTGTATTGATTCTTTGTATTTTCATTTGTTCCTATTTCATTGATTTCAGTTCTGAGTTTATATTTTCTGTATACTTCCTTTGGGTATTATTTATTCTTTTTGTTACAGAAATTTAATGTGTGCCATTATGCTACTATTATGATATCCCTTCAATATTTTTATGTAAGGAATTAATACTATTAACTCGGCTTTTGGAACTACCATGTGCCCCATTCGTTTGAGCATGTTATGTTTAAATATCCATTCAATTCTAAAGATTTTTAATTCCTTTAAATTGGCTTCTTAATTGCTGTTGTGATTCATTTCTTTAATTAGTAGTAAATTATTCAGTTTCCATGAATTTGTATACTTTTCTTACTGATGATATCAAGCTTTAATCTGTGTGGTCCAGACAAGATATACAATATGTTCAAGTATGTGGTCAAATTTGGAGCTCCTGAGAAATTATATACCTTTGTGTTTGAGTTAAATGTTCTGCAAATATCTGTTAGGTCCATTTGTTTTATAATGCTATGTAGCTCATGCAATTCTCTTTTTAATATTTGTCTGACTGACCTGTCTATTGGCAAGAGTGGGGAACTGAAGTTATCTATTGCTTCAGGGTCAGTTTATCACTTAAGCTGTAATAGGGTTTCTTTAATAAAGTTGAGTGTCCTTGTGTTTGGTATAAAAATATGTAGAATTGCAATATTCTTTTCCCACTTTGATAAGCATGTAGTATACTTTACTATCACTTTTGATTGAATTTGTTTTGAACTCTGTTTTGTCAGATATTAAAATAGCTAAAACTGAATGTTTCTTGGATTCATTGTTTAGAATATATTCTTTTATGCTTTTACTCTGAGGTGATGACTACTCTTCATGATATCAAGGTGTGTTTCTAGGATACAGGAGAAAGATGGATCCTGTTTTCTTATCTAATATGCTAGTCTGTATTTTCATTTGGAATTTGAGACCATTAATACTGAAAGTTGTTAATGAAAAATGTTTGTTGTTTCCTGCTAATTTGTTATTATGGATTGTGCTTTTTCCTCTCAATTTTCTGGTCTGGGCTTATTTATTCTTTGTGTCTTCTTGGACGTGGTTATCATCCCCTTCAGACTGAAGTTTTCCTTCTAGTGCCTTCTATTGAGCTGGATTAGTAGGTAGTTACTACTTAAATTTGTGTGTGTGTGTGTGTGTGTGTGTGTGCAATGCTTTTCTTTATACATCTATTGTCATTGATAGTTTCTCAATATAATAGTCTTATCTGTCATTTGTTATCTCTTAAAATTTGCAGAATCAATCCAGGCCCTCTGGCTACAGTGAGATGTCAGGTGTTATTTTAATGGGTCTGTCTTTGTGTGTTACTTGGTGTTTTCCTCTTGCAGTTCTTAATTTTCTTTCTTGTTGTATACATTTAATTTTAATTCTTGTGATATTCATTTCTGGTCCTTCATATGTGGTGTTCTGTATATTTCTTGTATCTTAATAGGCATCTCTCTCTTTGATTAGGGAAAATTCCTTCTATGATGGTTGACAATATTTTATTTGCCATTTACCTGGTTTCTTACGCTTATATTCCCATTATCATAGATTTTGTTTTTCCCTAGTGTTCCAGATTTCTAAGATATTTTGTGCTTTGATATTCCTTTAGGTTTACCTTTTTGTTGACTGAGATCTGTCTTCTAATTTTGTCCTTTGCAAATGATTTTCTCTTCCATGTTTTATTCTGTATTGGTAAAGCTTAAGTTAGGGGTAAACTCTGTATTTGAGTTTCTAAAGTTTTCTATCCAGTTTACTACAGTTTGGGTTTTCATTAGTAATTCTATTTTTATTCTCATACCTTGAACCTTTGTATTGTTTTTCATCCCACTCTTTGTCTTACTTTTCCCAGACTATATTAAGTAATATCCTCTTTAAGGTCCTTAAACGTATTCAAGATTGCTAACTTGAAGTTCTTGTCTCATGCTTCAGGGCTTAATGGAGTAGGCTTATTTAGTCTGGTAGAGTCAGATTGTCTTAAGTTTTAATGGGTGTATTTTTGTGCTGATACCTATGCATCTGAGTTTGGGATTATTAACATGGCTTTATCTGGTCTGGTCTTTATTGAGCGGGTGTTCCCTTCCTTGGTATCTGTTGCTTTCTTGAGATGTAAGAAAAATGTAGCTCTTAGGGACACTTACTTCCTGCCTGGTGTAGCCACCAGGTATTTTTAAATTGAAAGAGATGAACTTACAACAATAAAGTCAAAAGTATTTCCCATTTTTAAAACTCACTATTCATACAGGACATGTTGAAACAAATTTACTTTCATTGATTATTTCTTGAAATAAAAGATCTTTTATTACTTTTAAAAATCAGTGTGGATGTGTGTATCTTTGTATGTATGAATATGTGCCTTCAGAAGCAGAGTAATATGTCATAACTCCTGGATCTACAGTTACTGGTGGTGTGAAACACTCATTATGGCTACACAGAATCTAAGTTGAGTACTCTGCAAGAGTAGAAAGTGGTCTTTGTTAGGATTTTGTGGCAGAGTACCTTGGTAGGTATAGTCAAGACATGCTGCAAACAGATAATGACATGCAACTGATTTCATGTAAGAGGTGTATTGGGGGATGGGAGAGTTAAAGACCACCTCAGAGTAGGGACATTCAAGAGAGAGATAGAGAGAGAAACAGAGACAGGGAGACAGACAGAGACAGTCAGAGACTGGAAGGCAGAGAAAGAGAATAAGAGAGCAATCTGGAATAGTGGGCACCTTTTACAGGATCAATGACTAATAGCACTGAGTCCCTGAAGACAGTCTCAGGGAGTACCTGATTTATAACATCCATTACTTTTGTTTATTATAAAAGATGATGAAACAGGAAGAGGTTACTGGTTAGACAGGAATTTGGTGCTGTGCTCTTTAGACTGCTTTCTGCTATTTGGGGCTATTGACATCTTTAGGGACCCAGGAAAGCTGGAACACAGGCAAAGTCATGGAAGAGTTGGTTCTGTGGGGCTATCTGGAACTAAGAAAGTTCAAGCCTCGTTGAAACAGTCTGTGAGGCTGGGTCAGACAGGCTAGCTATTTTGAAGTTGTCCAAAGTGCAGATTTTGAGAGAACATTTGGACCTGGAAAGATGCTGGAGCTGATATAAGTGTGATGGGCATTTTTTTTTTCTTAGGTGAGCATTTGCAACACTTGAATCCATGGTTCTGGTAGTTGGAAGAGGAGACTCCCATGATCAGAGAAATGGGGAGATATCCCATCCTCAAGAATAGGTGGAAAATCTTAGGGCTTTGATTGACAGGAATCCTTATTGGGCCTCAAGTTGACCCATGCATGGTAGATTCAAGATGTTCCCTAAAGCTTACAAGAATATTTACATTTTTAAAAAAGAGATAAGTCTTAGACATGTTAGCATTACCACTATTTCTAAACTTTACAGAAATTCACAGTAATGAAAAAACAGTAGACTCATGTCTTTGTGTCATAGTAGAAGCTTAGAAAGTGATTTTTGGGAAAAAAAACCCTGAGAACTCTTTAAGGTATGTTTAGGGATAACAGAAACTCACCTATGGAGTAGAAAGGCAAAAGCTCACCTGATCTTGATTTTCAGTACAAATACAAACCACGAAAGCAGGGCTTCTTTTCTTGATCCAGAAAAATGAATATATAGAGATCATATAGACAGTTTTAGCACAACGAGAAGTCTGTTCTTAGAAAACAGCTAAGGCAAATTTAAAATCTTGACCTTGTGACTATGATAATAGAAGTCAGTGCTCACAAGAGCTAGAGTAATAGTTTATCAGAACTCTATTGGTTTAAACTCTGAACTTTTGAAGTCTTAATATAGCAATAGCTAGAAAAAGAAATTTGAAACACTTTACAATTTTTTATAACATAAGTCACTTTCTTTTACCTTTACAAATTACATTTACATCCTTTCTTATAATAACTGAAGCTTTCATGTCCTCAGACCTTACATAAATTTTACATTTTTTTTCTATCCAATCATTCACCACAAGACACAGATAGTTGATTAGTGAGAGCAGTCACTGTAAAGACAGTTCCTTCAAATAGAGGAATAGTAAAAATTACATTGGACTCTGATTTATGTATCTATTTCTTCTCTGAATTTGGTAACAAGATACACTGTATCTAGACCTAGTAGTAGTTCTAGGAAAGTGATGCCTCTCTGCAGTTCCTTAGCAGCTTTCTTACTGACTTTTGTTGAACTTTTTATCTGTATTGGTTTCCAAACAATCACACACTGCTAAAGAAACTGTGAGACTCATTACAAATGTTACATTTTAACTGAACAGATATGACTTATCAGGACCTTTAATTATACAAAAACCTAAATAATTCTCAGACACATGCACACCTGAGAAACTGGAAGAAAACTAGAATTAACATTTTTATATATAATTAATAAAATATATGTATATATATAATATATATATATATCGTTTTACCTTACAATAGGATGAAGAAATTGAATTCCAGTTACTTTTGCAGTACAGTCTCTTTAGAGAGCCCAGTTAAAACCTCTTGGTCCTCAAGAGCTCTGTAGTTAGCAAACCATCCTCAAAGAAGACTACAATGTAAACATACAAAATCTTGCATCTAAATTAAGAGATTTTCTCAAACTAATGAATAATAGTGGAGTACTTTCCATGTTTTCTATGAAACTCATATTAAGAAGACATGACCTTTAGCCTTCAAGAGGGATCATTCGGAAAGGTGCTGGCAACCATCCTGATAATTGTTAGATCTCCAGAATTTACCTGGTGGAAGGAGAGAATCAGTGACTGCAAGTTGTCTTCTGAGCTCCAAATATATGCTTTAACGTAGGTTAAACACACACACAATAAATAAATAAATAAATAAATAAATGAATGAATAAATAAATAAATAAAATGTTAATAAAGAAGCTTTGTTTTATCCATTCCCTTATTTCAAAAGTATTTTTCATCCAGCCATGGTAGGTATAACTGAAAATCACAGACTTGTCTGAGCATGGAGCAGAGGTATGTTAGACAGTCTTTATGCATCTAGGATAGGTTCCTATGTATATCATTCTTTATTTATTATTTATGACTTATAACCTATGTAAACTGTTATGTGGATGTAAACTTTATTTTTTCTTGGTTAGTATCCTTTGTGTCAAGAATATAGTGTCTGATACCCAGAGAAACTGCGCACGCACACACACACACACACACACACACACACACACACACACACACTAAGCAGAGTAGATTGTTAAGAATAGAACGATTTCTCACTTTATACCTACAGCAGGTAGCCTTGGGCTATAGCCTGCTATAGCAGTCTGAATAGATCATTCTCATTGTTTCTCCTGATGGATAACATTTGCTTCAGTGCAAGACCATCTGTGATCACTGAACATTGCTAGGTACCAGGTACCATGGCAGCTGCTTTATCAAATCATCTCATTAATCCTCAGAGCACCCCACCAGGTGTGCATCATAATGTTAATAAAGTTTTCATTTTCATATACCAAACCATAGCCAAATTTTATGTTGAAAATGGCTTTCAAAATTATTTTGGAGGATTTTGATATATGAAACAACAAGGAAATCTGCTAAAGAGCAAAATCTAATATATCTAGGCAACTTAAGTTTTCAGATATTACTATAGAAATATTTAAAGTCTTGGGCAGAGTCAGTCACTGCTGTACAATCACTCTAGACCTGCCTTTTGCTGTTCCTCTGCACTAAAGAAGCAAAGATTATTTTTCATTGCTTTAATTTTTTTCCCTAGATGCTTCATTCTGAGCAGTATGATTAGGTGGCAGTGACAGCACTCCAGTTTCAAGTTCAGACACCCCTGTTAGTTTATCCTTTTCTCTCCATCTCCATGCCAAAAGCTCCCTCTGAAGATTACTCTCTCCTTGCCACAGGTGGATGTGATCAGGTGTGAAGGAAGGTGGTGCTCGGACACCAGAACAAAGGTTCAACCAATCTAGAGCTTAGGGCAAAACTCTTTAAACAGATGTCCTAATCCACCTGGTCTTGCAGATAAGCTAAACAGTAAATACTTCCTGTTTGAAGCCCCCAAATTCAGGGTGATTTGTGATTTAATAGGTGACTGATACACAGTAATAGGTGACATTTCAGTTTAAGTTCATCAGTGTCACAAATTGAAGTAAAGACAGAGGCAACATATGTGTGCACATATGGAAAGACAAAGCATAAAGGCCTTTAGATCCTAGGGCTGTCACAAAAAATAAGATCAAGTTTCAAGAAGAGATTTAACTGTGATCACAGCAGCGGACTGCAATGAATATTTGCTGAACTGAACAAGTGCACACAAGCAGAGATAGATCCCCATGAGTAATAGAGAGTTGGAAAAGAACGAAGGGAATTCTAAATCTATAATTTAAAATTTTATTGACATAAATATATAAGGAAAGCCATACACAGCACAATGAGCTAACATGCTTGTGATGTTCAATTTTACTTGGAAGAACAGATTTTGACATAGTAACAGGATGTAATTGGATGAAATCCTCACTGATTAATTTCAAATGATGACTTTCAAACCCTATGGCTGGTCTTCTGTTTGTTTTATAGGAGGAAACTGTTCCCCACCTGGGGTGTCCACTAGGGAGGATAAGAAAGAGTAAATAATGATGCCTTTAAGATTCACCTGGAATATGGACTGGGTATAATTAAGTGTTTTGTTAACCGCAAAAGTATTTACTCTGCATTTTGTTTACATTTTTATTTGTCTCAGGAAGAGTATAGGAAAAGCTATGATAGTGGTATAGGTGAATCAGAGGGGTATATGGAAGTAATAACAGAAAGAGTAAAGTCAAAAATAATAATCAGAAATTTCTAGATTTGCCTCCACTCAACTCTCATCCAACCCCACAGAACCTTTTTTTAAAAAAATTAAAGATTCAGGAGATCAAGAAAAAGTCAATCATAGAAAATAAGCATGAATCATTTTATATAAGACAGTTTGGGAATGATGCTTGCATGGTCACAATAGCACATAGCTGTGACTGAATAGAAGGTATTGTATTACAGATGTCTGGAGCTTCATTAGCTGACCAGAGGATGCTGCTTATTGCCAGGCAGTATCTATTTGAAATGATGGATTTATGCTTTCTGTGCTTTCATTTTTATAGCTAATAAGCAAAATATCACTGACATTAAAACTTTAATATTTTTTAGGATTTCACTATAATTAAAAGGTCAGATGTGAAAACCATGCTAATTTCAGAGATAGAAAAAAAGTCTTTACAGTAAGTCAAAATGACTAACTACACTCCGAGAAAATTTAGGTGGTCAGAAAGAAACAGACCTAAAAATGGAAGACGGGAGGTAAGGTTAGGTTTGAACACTGGAGACAATTTGAGATTTGCATTATGTAATGTACATGCACAGAAAAATCTGTGTTCTTCATTGTTTGTCACTGGGTTCCTAAACCTATAGAAAATTAATTCAGTGATGTTAAATCAAAAAGAAAGTAGAAGGAAAGAAAGTGGTAAATCGGCTAGATGGAAAAATCAATGCCATGAATACAGCTTATTAAATTCAGTTCTTTGCTGTCATTTTTCAGGGGAGGAAGGGAAGAAGAGCTATCTTTCATGTGCAGTGTAATGAAATTTAAACACAGAGCTATATTCAAAATTGTTGAATATGCCATTTTCAAAATAAATTTAGAATCTACAAGAAAATTCAGAATCCAAGTTGTTCTGGTTTGGGAGTTACAATATATCAAGGGTGATCCCAGGAGAACAAAATCAAGGAGCCTGGCAACCCATCTCAGGCAGGATTCTGTAAGATCAGCAGAATGAAATGTGTACCAAGAGGTCAGGGAAAGAATAAATCCTGGGATTAGATTTTTAAAGTGAACACAACTCAGCACCCAATGGAGAAAGTGACAGGCGAGTTGGTGGTTACACTGAATTGTTAGCCAAAAGATGGAAGAATGAAAATATAAAAGGAATGTAATCCTGTTGTGTCTATCCCAAGAGCTTAAGAATATAAACCATTTTAAAGTTATTCTGGTGAAATGCAATCTAAAGCCCTAATCATATGAATTCCTGTCCCTGAGTTCAAGGAGAAGCTTAGCTATCATACCTTCAAAGCTCTACCCATAATTGCTTCAGTGGTGACTTTAAAAATACTAGAAAGCAAGAAGAACAAAATCTATGGAATTTACACTGATTGAAGCAAAACTTAGGTAAGGCACTCAGAGTCCACCAAGAAATGCTGATAAATTTAGAGAATTGTTTAGCACATAATTTTGTGAGTTGTGTTGTTCTGAACACCATATGTCCAGTCCTTAATATTGAAAAATTGAAGAATGAGATGGAGTGTTTGATGCCCAAATAGCAATCATTGTGATAAGTGCCATGAACGAATGTGCTTAATAAAAATGTTAAACAAAATATTATAATCTAGTTTTCAGGTTACTCCCTTCTCTATTGCTAATAACACAGACCCAAAGAATGAGCCACAGACTAGCTGACATATTTTTTTAGGTATGTTTTGCTCTTGATCATAGGTATGCAAGGTTGAGGGACTAAAACTCTTGATGGCTTTCATACTGGCTCAGTCTCAAGGAAGCACATGGCATTGTGTGTCATGAGCCAAGAGAACCATGAATCTATGTGTTCCATTACCTCTAACTTTCTAATAACCCCACTAAGATTCACTTAGTGGAACTCCTCCTTACTATCAGCCAAAGTCTTAATTATAAATTCAATGGTTTGATTAAATTTCAGCCACTTTCATATGTCACAAAGCTTATTAAATTTCTTTACGTGAAATATTACACAAAAACACCATAGGAAGGTATGAAAATAGATGGAATTAACAAAGTTTAATCTAGAGAGATTATCCTTAATTGAAGAAAGAGGTATGCTATGCTTGGAAAACATTCCAATCAAGACAATAAGATATGATGTGCACAGTGAACTAAAGAAATGTGCAATGAGAAACACAGGGGTATAAAATATTAAAAATAAGAAAAGGTAGAACTTATAAAGAACTGAAAAACACAAAGGTGTGTGTGTCTGTCTGCCTGTCTGTTTGTCAGTCTATCTGTCTGTCTTTGATAAATTATCAAACAAGGGAGCGCACCTGTTTATAAAAATTTGCTCTTATTGTAATGGACTTTTTGTCTTCTCCTTATAAGCTTTAGTAAGGGTCTTCTTATTTCCTTCTCAATGTATAAATTCCTACAATTTATACCAGAAAATACATTGAAACTGATCATATGTTTGTGACATTCCTTCTGGCTATGCGTAAATACTAGAATATCCTTCCAGATCTATGTGTAACTGACCCGCCCTGGCCCATAATGTTAGGTGAGGCCACATGAACTGACTTATATACTATGTAAGGAACACTGCTTTTGTCAATCATATACAGAAACAAGGACAAACTAAGAATAGCATGTCACAGCCTCCTATCTTGTAGTGATTGTGCAAGATTATTAACAGCCAGGTTGCATATTAATCTGATTATGATTAAGACAAGTAGAAATCATGTCTGAACAACATAAAATTTACACTAAATTCAGATAGCGATTTTATTATTAACACAGAGGTTAATTTTTTTTGTTGCTAATTTTTTTGTTGTTGTATTTCTTTATAGTGTAATGTGAACTTCTAGAGTATTCCTATCACTAGATAATTAGCTTTCTGATAGTCCCTCAAGCAGAAGGAAAGCCAAATGGAAGAGTCAAGAAAGTGCTGCATAGTCTTTCTCATACCAGAAATTAGCTGTTTCTTCAAATTCAGTTGACATAAATAATTGTACCCTGTCTCCAGATTCTAGACAGGTAATTTTGTAACAGGTGGTAAGATCTTGGAATTTTGCTATCATGAATAAGGCAAATCAAAATAATATATTATTAGTAATACAGTACTGTAGTTTACTAATCTTTACTTAAACAATGAGGGTCCCTTCAACACCATCCCATTTCCTTTCAAGGTGATGTGAATTTTTGAGTTGGGAAAAGAAGTATATCAGAAGATGTACTTGAAGAAAAATTCCCGCACCCCTTATTAAGCAAAGTCCCCACATAAGCTACTGAGATTGTTGGTAGATATATAAATATGCACAAGTTTCTTTTCTCTGAATCTATTACTCACATAATATATAACGACTCACCCATTCTGTTTTCACATAGGCCAGTTCAGTACCTAGTACAAAACATAAAAGATAGGACAAGGACTCTGTGAGATAGCCTAGTGGTAAAAATCATTGTTGCACAAGCATCTGGACTTGAGTTTGAATCCCTAGTACCCACGTCAATGCCAGGAATGACCTATAGTAACACTCACTCTAGTGATGGGAAGAGTAAGATTAGGAGGGTCACTGGGGTTTTCTAGCTAGCTAGTCATGCTAAGTGAGCAAGCTCCAGATTCAGTAGGAGAACAAAAAGAAAAAAAAGATGGAAAGCCGTAGAAGCTATCAGCAGACATCTGACATCAGTTTATGGGCTCCACATGTATATTTGCATGTATATGCATATGTGCATACACAGAGAGGAGAGAGAGAGAGAGAGAGAGAGAGAGAGAGAGAGAGAGAGAGAGAGAGAAACCCTACTAATGTTGTCCTGCAAAGTTCTGTACACATGACACTTCTCAGTAAATGACTGCTCCTTTTCTAATTATAACCAGCACCTAGAAAGTAAAGAAAAAGCATGCCTGGAATTTTTCTAATTGCTGATTTAAGCTATTATAGGTTATGAAATGTATAATTAAATGAGGCTTTAGGCTGCAATTGTAGGGTAGCCACTTTAAGATACCAAGCCAGCAGAAGGAACTAAAGGTTAATGAAGGAGAGCATTCCCCAGCATGTGAAGAATGGAATTTGTCCTTAATGGCACAAAGAGAAGTCAGTCTGAAAACATGGAGCATGCATCTGGGAGTTATTTCACCCATGTTGTCTTCTGCTATGACCCTGCTGATTTCAAAGCTCACTTATGCTTTAGCTCTCGACACAGGGAGTGCAGCTCTATCCTGCAGAAGTTACCACAGAATTAGCACTTCCAAAGTATGAGTATTAAGTATCTTCTAGGAATGAGAGACCTGAGCTTTTAAGTCTGAGAAAATGGAAGAGATATTGAATGTTAATTCAATCACAAGTAGGGTAGGCAGTCCATTTTTCCTTTTCTAGCTCTTGTAAAGTTGTTCTGAGTGGATTTTATTTTCTCTTAACTTGGAGACCAAGAAGCCTGAGCTTAAGTAACTTTGTCAAGATTTATGCCATAAAGTTGTTTGAGACAGGAGATTTATACAAGCCTGTCCAACTTTAAACTCTATAAACGGTTTATTATACCACTGTTCCGCCTCTCAAAGGTGTCACATTTTAGTAGTAGTGATAGTACAGCTGGAGAAGTAAAACTTTTACACACATTGCAAATTTCAGATTGGGAGCAACAGTGTTCTCTTCAGTAAGGAATGGCTGGCATTGACTGTGTGTGCAGCACCAGGAAAAATGGCTAATATTTAATTAGGGATAGAAATTCTTTCAGGATTTATCTCCTTAAGTTGTAATTATTTAAGATGTGGTAACCCAGAGAAGGTTTAGTAAGCAGCCTATGTCATACAGTGTTAATGATCTTCATCTTTGACCATTATTTTCAGGGTTAAACTATGGTTGCATAGAGAAAAATGAGAAGGAGCATAAATATGACCCCACAGACTTTGGGAAATGAGCATTAAGCATTGGTTTAGTTTGCTCTGCCTCGCTATTCTTTGCTAAAGACATGCATGTATTGGTTCACATACATAGTCTGGTTGAACCCAGTTTGTAGTAATGCTGATATTTAGTGAAACTCACCCAGGAACTGCTCGTGAGGTTTCTGCTGCAGCTTGCCACTTCTGCGGCCTCACCTTAGGCTGGATGATGAGCCCTGTAGTTTCTTCAGGATTGAACTACAGCTGCCTGGAGTCTGCCTGCTGGAAGGACTAGATGTAGCTGGTGGATCATGTCTGGTGTCCGCCTGCTGGAAGGACTGGTCTATAGCTGCTATTTGGCGTTTGCTACAGGACCAAACTGCCACCAAAAGGGACAAGCTTACCCTCAAAGAACTATTACTACACAGGTACAATTCCCCCATACCATAATAATTTTTCTCTTCTACTTCCTCTGGTGGGCGGTGGGCTAGAGGAGAGTTTGAACCCTTATTAAAATTAGGTTTCAAAAAATGTATGCGTATACAGGGTCTTGTGTTGGCTAGACAAGCATTCAGCCATTGAGCTAAATCCCCAACCCTGATAAATATCATTTATTAATTCATAAAATATAAATGGTAAGAAGAATTTCAAAGTCTTTTTTGGAAGCCACTATTACTTTGATACCAAAACCAGATAAAAAATACACAACAACAAAAGAAAACCACACATTAATATTCCTGATAAACACAGATGCAAAAATTCCCAATAAAATATTTCCAAAATAAACCAAAGATAACATAATAAAGAGCATTTATCACTACCAAGTTGAATTCATTCCAGCAGTTCTGTTGTGCTTCAGCATACATAGATCAATAAATATTATTTGTCATATAAACAGACTCAAAGATGGAAATCACTTTATTACTTGATTAGATGAAGAAAAGTCCTTTGACAAAAGTCCAGCACCCTTTCAAGACAATGGTAGAATAGAATGAAAGCATACAAGAGACATATCTCAATATAATAAATGATACATACAACACACTTATAAACAGCATCATGCTAAGTGGGAAACTCTCCAACGCATTTACACTAAACTCAGGAAGAAGAAAAGGATGTCCACTCTCTTTACTCTTACTCAATATGCTGCTTGAAATCTTAGCTAGAACAATAAGACATAGGAAGGAAATAAGAGAGAATCAAATAAGAAAAGAATTCAAGATGATTTAAAAAGACTTCACCAATAAACTCACAGTTGATAGATAATTTCATCAAAACTGTAGTATACAAAATAATGAGCAAATATCAGTAGCCTTCTTATATAGCAACAGACAACTTACTAAAAAAGAATTCAAGAAAACTATCTTATTCATCACACACACACACACACACATACATACACACACACAAAAAGAGAGAGAGAGAGAGAGAGAGAGAGAACACAAAACACCTAATAATAAATCTAACCAAGGAAATGAAAGACCTCTACAATGAAAATTTTAAGATGGTGATGAAAGAAATTGAGAGAGATATGCAAAACTGAAAGGACTTGCTATGCGCACAGACTGACAGGATTAATATTATAAAACAGTCAGCATACCAATATCAGACTACATATTTAATCAATTCCAAACAAACTAGTAGGGGTTTTTGGTTATATAAATAGAAAAAATAATCCAAATGAACACACATGATATTGTCTATGCATGAACACACACACACACACACACACACACACACACACGAAGGAAAATGGACAATAGAAGAATGAACTTGAGGATAGTATATTAAGTGAAATAAGCCAATCACAGACAGATAAAAGCAACATGATTTAATTTACTTATGAAACCTAATTTTTATTTATTTCTTTGTTTGTGTTAGCGTCCAGGCTCCACTGTATAACACCTGTCATGCAGCACTGAAGTAGGAGATTAGGTCAACCTTGGAGATTAGTAAGTTCTGTGTGAAAGGTAGATAGGTAGACAGACAGACAGATGGATGGATTGATGAATAGATAATACAATTGAAAATGAAAGAAAGAAGTGTGCAGGGAGATTAAAATATGGAGAATTAGCTATTTTTTTAAGAGTAAGAAAGTAGGCAGGAGAGTGCACTAGTCTTATAGTGATGTCTTGCAATTGTTGTTGGTGACATTTCCGTATGGTTTTTAACTTAAATATAACATCACTTCGGAAGGAGAGTACGCTGTTCCCTAGGTCTCAGGACTGGAAGCAGAAAGGCCAATCAAACTGAAATTTGCAAAAAAGAAAAATATTGAAAAGAGAAGAAGAAAAAAGGGTAGAGAATATCATTAAGAGACTTATCAAAATGATTGAGGGACACATTCCCTCAAGGGCTAGTGAGTAAGGACAAAGGGAAAGATATTTCTTTGGAAACTTCTCTTTGCACATACTGGAAATGTTAAAAGTGTGTGTTTGGGGGGAGGTGTATCATAACCTGTTGCTAGAATTAAAAGTCAGCCCTATTAGAGACTTGGAACCCCTTAATAAATTTATTCCTATGACATATTGAGCTGACTTAACATGTATGAGGCTCTAAGTTCAACTCTTAGACCTATAGTAGTAGTAGTAGTAATAGTAGTAAACTGGTGCAGGCATGCTGGATGGCTCATTAGAGACTTTTAGTGGTGGGGCAGCAGATATCTCATAATCCACTATTGCCATGTACTAAGTGCTGTCAGCAAGAGGACACATGGTAGGTCTTGTGGAAGACCAACACTCACACAGTTTCCTATTGGATGGAAATGTGTTACTCTGAATTAGACTTTAGTGGACATTCCTCTAATTTGAACTGGAAAAAGAATACAAATGACAGCACAGCATGGCCATTAGTGCTGATTTGCACAGTAATGAATGTATGTCACATCTGTTAAAATTCTTTGAATACGCAACTCAAATCCTTTTAATGCTTACTTAATTAAAGGGAATAAGAACTTTAGCACTATGACAATTTAATTTAAAATGATAAGAAAGAAGTGCCAGGAATACATCTTTCATTCATCTAATTTGAGAAAATGTATTATCTTCTCACAGAATATAAAAGAGCTGAAAGCATTTTTCCCGAAGAAAAGCGAGTTATAATAACATGAATCACAAAGTTACCTGGTGTTTGGTTGTCATTTAGTCAATGTTATTAAGCTGCTTTATAATAGCTTGAGGGGGTAGATTCTCATAGTGATTCAATCAGTGAGAGTTTGTGCTTTAACCTCTGTTACAGAAAATCTCTTCCATTGATCTATGGCACATCTGGCCAGTGAGTAAGAACACATTTCAATCACAGTGCTATGTGGAATTCCTGATTATTCAAAGGCTTAGATCTGGGAGCCCATGTCAGCTCATTATCCTGTGGGCTTGTTGTCTATACACTCAGGAGTTACTTGTCATGGAAGATACAAGTCAAGTGCACCAAAATTCCTACTTACTGTGCTTAAACATGTGTTTGTCTGTATTAAAAATTGTAAACCAGGCCTGGTGGCATAAGCCTGTAAGTCACCTATTTGAGAGGCTGAGGAAGAAGAATGAGAAATTCAAAGGCAGTTTGGGCTAGAGTGAAGTCAACGCTCAGGCAATATAGAAAGATTCAGCTTCAAAATTAGAATTAAAAAGAGGGATAGGAATGAAGTTTGTGTGTGGTAGAGAGTACTTATCTCCTACATATGAGGCTGTAGGTTCAGTCTCTCTCTTTCTCATATATATATGTGTGTGTGTGTGTGTGTGTGTGTGTGTGTGTATGCACATATATGACACAGATATATGAATACACATACACACATGCACACACACTTGCACCCACACACACATAGGAGGTCTCCACTTCAGTCTCTGTATCCCCCTGCTTGTAGAAACATCAACTAGGGTCACCCCCATAGACTCCAAGGAGCCTCCACAATCCCAGGTCTCCAGCTGGTTCCAGAGATGATCCCCACAGATTTCCATTCTTACTCCCAGCCCTCTTCTGCCACCCTGCTCCATGTCTGATTGACATCCCTATACCCCTTCTCACACCTTCTCACACCCAGTTCTCTCTCTTCATCTACCTCTGATGACTATTTTGTTTCCCCTTCTGAGTGACCATCCTCCATTGGATCCTACTTATTGCCCAGTTTCTTTGCGTCTGTGGATTATTGTATGCTTATTCTGCACTTTGTGGCTAATATCCAATCATAAGTGAGTATATTCCATAACTGTCTTACTGGGTCTGCATTATCTCACTGAGGATGATATTCACAAGTTCCATCAATTTGCCTGCAAATTTTATGATGTCTTTGTTTTTAATAGCTAAACAGTATTCTATTGTATAAATGTACCACATTGTCTCGATCCATTTTTTGATTGCAGGACACCTCAGTTGTTTCCAATTTCTAGCTATTATGAGTAAAGCTGCTGTGGACATAGTAAGCAAGATTTCCTGTAGTAGAGTGGGGGATCTTTTGGGTATATTCTCAGAAGCAGCATAGCTGAGTCTTGGGGTAGAATTATTCTGAATTTTGTGAGAAACCACCAAAATCATTTCCAAAGTGGTTGTACACGTTTGCACTCCCACCAGCAGTGGCGTGTTCCCCTTGCTCAACAATCTTGCTAGTAAGTGCTCACTTAAGTTTTTGAGCTTACACATTCTCATAGGTGTAAGATGGAAACTCAGTCACTTTGATTAGTATTTCTCTGATGAAGTATGTTGATCATTTCTTTCAGTACTATTGGGATTCTCCCATTGAGAATTCTCTGTTTAGCTCTGTACCCCGTTTTTCAATTGGGTTACTTAGTTGGTAGATGCCTAATTTCTTGAGTTCTTTATATATTTTGGATATTAGTGTTCCATCAGATGTAGTGTTGGTGAAGATATTATTTCATTTTGCAGGCTGTTGTTTTGTCCTATTGATGATATCCTTAGCCTTACAAAAGCTTTTGAGTTTCATGAAGTCCCATTTACTAATTGTAGATATTAGTGCCTAAGGTTCTATTGTTATGTTTAGGAATTTGTTCCTTTGTCAATGAGTTTGAGGCACTTCCCTACTCTATTATTAGATTTAGTGTGTCTAGTTTTATGTTGATATCTTTGTTCTACTTGGACTTGAGTTTTGTGCAGGATGATAGATATGGATCTATTTTCATTCTGCATCCAGACATCTAGTTAGACTAGCACTACTTGTTAAAGATATTCTCCCTTTCTTTTTGTATGCTTTTGGTTTTTTTGTCAAATATCAAGTGTCCATATGTGTGTGGGTTTTTTTCTGGATCTTTCATTCTATTCCACTGATCAGCCTGTCTGTTTTTATGCCAATACTATGTTCTGTAGTATAAAGTTGAAATCAGGGATGGTGATTCTCCAGAAATTGTTTATCATCATCATCATCATCATCATCATCATCATCATCATCATCCTCCTCCTCCTCCTCCTCCTCCTCACTATCACCACCACTACCACCACCTCCACCCTCCTCCTCCTCCTTCTCCTCCTTGTCATTGTCGTCATCATCATCATCATCATCATCATCATTACCCAGGATTGTTTTAGCTATCCTGGGTTTTTTGTTTTATATGAAGTTAAGAATTGCCATTTCAAGGTCTGTGAGGAATTATGTTGAGATTTTGATGGGAATTGTAACGAATCTGTAAATTGCTTTTGGTAAATGGCTATTTTCACTATGTTAACTGATCCATTAATATGGGACATCTTTCCACCTTCTGATATCTTTCTCAATTTCTTTCTTCAGAGACTTGAAATTTCTGTCATACAGGTCTTTCAATTCTTTCTTAGAGTTATACAAAGATATTTTATATTATTTCTGGTTATTTTAAAAGGTATTGTTTCCCTGATTTTTTTCTCAGCCAATATGTCATTTGTGTAAAGGAGCACTACTAATTTATTTTAGTTAATTTTGTTTCTGGCCACTTTGCTGACTGGGTTTATTACCTGTAATAGTTCTCTATAGAAAATTTGGGTCACTTATGTATCAAACCAAAATCGAGCTGAAAACTTTAAATTCTGTCTTACCTGTTTCATTTGGGAAATAAACTAAATGCTTACTTTATTAAAATTTATTTGGTATGATTGCACTCTTTCTTTATGAAACGAAATGAAATTAACAACTTAATGCATTCAACAGAGCTTCCTTCAGTGACAAAGCTAGAGGTAATGTGAACTAATATTACCTGGGAGGTTTAAGATGTTTTTTCCAGTTGTTAAGCCTTGAATCAAGCAAGTCTTAATTACACTGTGGTTCTCAGTCTTAACCAGAGATCAAGACCACTCCAAAGTTAAGTAACAATTTTATGAGCAGAAGACATGACTTATTTGTTCATTGTGTGTATTTCTGTCAAAGAGGATATGAGCTTGATTCTCACCACCCACATCTATAATATCACAACTTGGCGTACCTCTAGCATCAGATAATCTTATGCCCTCTTCTGGCCTTCATAGGCAGAACATGCATGTGTGAAATCCCACAAACACAATGTAATATTTTTTCTTTATAATTGATGGCAAAATAGCATTTGACAATCTATTTATACAGTCCCACTGTTTTTTAATATATATGTATATGTATATATGTATATGTGTGTATATATGTATGTGAATGTATGTGTGCACATGTGTATGTGTGTCTGTGTATATGCGTGCATGTGTGTATATATGTGTATATGTGTATACGTGTATATGTGTATATGTGTATGTGTATATGTGTGAAATCCAATGGGAACAATGTGGCTCCAAATCTCTCAGTCTTCTGCCCTCCTCCAGTCAATCCTCTAGAAGTCAGAAACAGAAAAACAGGCAAATATTTTGATACTACATTCTGATACAGGCTAGCAAGGATAAGTCAAGGAATAATATTTGTTAGCCTGAAAACTTATTGAACAGTTTATATGAAAACATTCAAACTTTTAAGAATAACATTACATTAAACGCCTTGTGCAATTAATGATTACTAATCAATTGCATGCTCTCCATTTTATCTTCAGATCACACTGTGGTGTATTTCATTTCTTATTGAAATAAAGCAAAGGCTCTTATCCCATTATTATTCCTTGTTGTTGAATAAATGATGCTTTGGGTATCATACTTTTTAAATTATACAGGCATCACTTTATTTTTCTGTATTTTCATGGACTCTTGAGGAAATATGCAGGTTTTTAGATTAAGCATGGAATCTTATAATCTCCATATAGAACTTTCAGATACACAAAATATTCGATCATCATTCCTCCTGCTTTTAATTTAAAACGTTGATAGCCCTGCCTTCACTGCTGTATGTTCATCTGCCCCATTTATATTTTTTTGTGAGATCTTGAGTTCTGCTATGAAAAACTCTAAGTATAGGACAGGTCTACTTCCCTCCTGTGGCCTTAACTAAGTTATGTGTTGCATCTCTATATATTTATTGTGCACTGTAAATTGGTTCTGATGTCTTGATTAAATTGGATTCAAAGGAAAGTGTCTACATGTTGATGCCACCTCAGCATGGAGACATAAGGCTTGTGGTACCATACCACAATGAAGCTAACACTAACTATATGCTCAGAAGTAGCAGCACAATTTGTTTTTTACTTTTACCAAAAATATCTATATTCCTTAATTCTAGCTATTATGAACATCTGTGTACAAAAATGATGCCAATCAAGGCCCATGTTTACTAACCTGATAATTGTTTCTATCAAAACCATGCATCTAGGGAGAACTTGATGATAAATGGACAAAGGGGGAAATGGTTAAGAAAAAGTCAGCAAATTCCCATTTTGTAGCACATGCAAGCTTGTGCTACAAAAAAGCATTAAACTGCAAAGGTTTTCCTATAAAACTGAAAATTGAACAGCAAAAACAATAGTCATTTTCATTGATAAAGGAGATTAAATATATCATATCCAGGAATTTATATTGACAGCCAAAAGATAAAGATATACAGATACAGAGGGAGATGCTGTTCCTGACAAGGGGACAGAAAGTCAATGAAAAACTAGTTCTTGAATGTATGGACTTCTAGCATGATGTATATTTAAAATCAACGAGAGTGCTTGATGTTTGGACAAAATTATTTTAGAATCCATATGTAGTTTCTGGATGCTGTTAAAAATCAGCCCATTAGGTAAACAAATATATTTTAAACATAATATAGCTACTAAATATGCAAATCATGCAAGTAGAAATTTGATATCTAATAAATCCAAATTAAATCATTCAGAAGTAAATTGGTGTTGTGAGATAAAGATCAGATCACGGAATTTGGTAACCATCTCATGACATGCACAAAGGTACAGAGAGGGAATAAAGTCTGCATGCTTCCCAATACTTTAGTTTGGACATCTCTCCATCTGTTTTCCCTGCAGTATTCTTTAGAATAAATGCATTTCCCTTAGCTTTATGAGGTGTGCCAGCACACTAATTAAAATCCAGGCCACTGTTGCAAGAACTTCAGTAACATAGATGAATCATCCGAGTGTCTGTGATGAGGATCTGAATTAGATATTGAAGGACTGTCTTGGAACTAAGCTGGTGCCTGTGAGATATTTTATGCTATCTCCAGGTAACGGTGTTCGTACTGAGTAGAACTGTAGTTCACCAGCTCATGTCTGGTGTTGAAAAATGTTTCCTCTCTGGTGGAAAAGAATCCATACAGCTTCAGGGTTACAGAATTCTGTGTTGATAGCAAAGTAAATACAAAATACTTGGTTTGATTATTTAACAATTCTGCATTTTAAGACTAAAAATTGGGGAGGTTAGAATGTTTTTGAATCAAGGGAAAACTACTGTGAGTCTACAAGAGCCGAGTTCTATTTGGGATGTACTTTTGCCACATACTTTGATTTATAATTGAAAATGAAGAGTAAATAATTATGTGGATCTAAAATTCAGAGCAGAATCCAAGGAAAAGTTTATAAACTTTAAACTAAAAATTTAATTTTATTATTTAGTTTGTCATTCAGCAATATAATTTTTTTCAAAATGGATGTGATGGTTTATGCTTTACATAAAGCATTAAATCTTGTCTTAACATCTGATGCTAAAGGTTGTAGAGCCTCCTTCATGTTTTTCACAGAGATAACTAATGTTTTGATTTTATAATGATCAATATTGAGTTACACAGTACAAAATGGTAAATGTATGCTTAGGACCATTACAGAAAATGTAAAAATTTTGCTTTAAGGACAAGCCAAAAGCCAGAGAATGTTGGGTTTTTTTGTTTGTTTGTTTGTTTTTGTTTTTTGTTTTTGGGTTTTTTTTTTTTTTTTTTTTTTTGGTTTTGGGGTTTTGGTATTGGGTTTGTTTTTTGAGATATTCATCTTGTTTCAAGTGTTTGGGTGAGAGTCTGTATGGATGCCTGTCCATTATTTACTTTCAAGGTGCCTGTACCATCCAGAAGAGATGTCATATCTCTAGAATCTAAATTGTATGTGGCGGTGAGCCACAAGTTGGATGCTGAAAACCACAGTTGGGTCCTCTGGCAGAGAAGCAGTTTCTGACCACTGAGCCCCTCTCCAACACTAGAGCAACTGCTGTATGGTTGTTACTAAAATCATGTCAAAACAAACTTTTAAGTTTCTTTCTAGTTTGATTTTGGCATGAGTTGTGATCTTGATACTAAATTTGTGAACTTAGGCAAACAACTAGACTAATGACAGCTTTTGCTGACCAATAACATACTGATAATAACAGTACTTACCTAAAAATTTTAATGATTTGAGAATATACATATATATATGCACACATATACACATATATGCAAATATATTTACATATATACATTACTTAACATTTTGTAAAGTATTTTATAAACTATAATTTTAGGTAATGCTTTGTCGCGCGCTACCGTCTCGCCAGCAAGAATGACGCGGCACACAAAGGATCCTTCTGCAGTTAAGCTTTAATGCATCTTGAGAGGGAGAGCATAAGCTTGCCAAGAGTAGAGACCCGGAACAACAGAACACCCGTCCCTTATATAGGCCACAGCGCTCGCCTGGGACGTGGAGCTTCCCCATTGGCTCCCCGCACATTAGGCCAGATGATGCCACGAGAGAGGCTGAGACTCTGAGGTGGAAAATTACCAGGTACATGCGCACTAGCCTGTTTACAACTTGTCCTCGGCCGGATGTAGGCGCCATCTTGTAATGGCGAATGTGGGTGCGACTCGGGCGGCTCCCCACAATGTTTTTTAGTCTTTGTTCAACATGACACTCCTCAGATGTATATAAGTGATTCAGCAAAGGCAACTTTGTGACTATTATCCCATCAAGTATTTGTCTGCATCCCGGGAATTATAAAATTATATCCTCAGCCTTTGAAGAATTTACAGTATCATTTTCTCATTTTATATTTAGAAATTTACCTCAAATAGTACTGCAAATGTTTAAATAATGAATTAGTTGAGTAATGAATTAGTTTTCTGAATGGGACTCCAAAAATTGACTAAACAACAAGATGCATAAGAACATATTCAAATAATAAACATATTCAAATTAAAAGTAACTCCAGACTGAAGGGCTGTGCCAGGAAAACCAGAGAAGAGGTGAGGATATTGGGAGTGCAGAGGTGCACATCAGAGCAAGGAATTCCTTGGCCTTGACTTCTACACATGTGTGTTCTTAGTGATCACCAAAAGTTTCTTTTGTGTGGACATGAAATTAAGGGATGAGAAGAGAATGTGGGTTAATGTGATTCCCAAATGCTTCCTCTGCTTATCACACTGCACTGAGTCTCTAGTAGAGTTCCATCTGAGCAATTTTTACCTCTTGCATCCAGCACTTCAGAGAATATCATCAGTGTTTTGGTCTTGGGCAAAAGACAGCAAGTTTTACTGAGTATCATTAGACATAGAGACTTTAATATAAATTACCCTGATTAATCCCCATTGATAATAACTCCAAAATGGTGAAAATTTTTCTCTGGAGCTGAGTACACTATGACTCAGAGAGTAAGCAGCTTGTTGACATTTTCACAGGTGGTGCAAGCACAGATGGAGCTGCAGCTCTGTCTAGGGATTCCTGAGGCAAAATTTTCCTTCTCCAATAGAGCATTGTGAACATTCAAAGAAAATTTGAGCAGATCTTCCTTATGTGCCTTAGACTCTCTATCTTTCTTTTTACTTGCCATGGCTATTTTGGAGCACCAATTCTACAGGGCATCTTGATCAATATCTATTCCTCCTACATGCTCCATGGCTACTTGTCACAGTTGCTCTACTTGTTGCTGCTTATTTTCTCCCTCAGTGGTCTGTGATGCTTATCATTAGTCAGATCTTTGAGATCTTAATACTGGTAGCTTTTTTTTGGCATATAAAGATTATAGATTCACATCTTGGTAAAATATAAACTATATTATCATTTAAGTGGTACTTTTAAAATCTCAGATTAAAAAAATACCTCTTGAATCCAGTGAGTTAAGAAGGAGATAACCGGATGCAATTAAGGTTAAAGGCAGGCAAATTAAGTTAGATGCAATTGCAATGATGGAGTCCTTTGACAAATAAAAGCTGGGAAACACTAAGCACAATTTCATGTTAAACGAAATTGTTTAACATGAAACAATTAACATGGTGTTAACCACGTTTTACATACCAATCCTGCACGAGGCTTAGATACATGCTAAGTCTGTGTTTTAGCTTTAGGACTTATTTGATATTACAGACAGCAGATATGATGAGGTAAACCAAGGTGGCCGATATCTGTTTCTGAATTAAAAACGTAAAATTGTTAGAAAGATAAGAAGTAAAAAGGTGGTGTTACCTTATTTTCTCCCAACCTGTTTTGTTGTGCTGTTGGGGGAAGACTTGAGTGGATCTTCAAAGCTTGACTTGAAGTTCAGAAACCACTGACCAATACCTAAAAGAATTAACAACAGAAATACAGAGATGTAAGAGATTCATTTCAGAAGCAGAACAGGGGACATTAGAGATGAGGGAACACCCTGGAACCATCCAGAGTTCTTGTGAATTGTGAGACACTGATGAGCTGGAAGAACTCCAGAGGGAATTTCATGGGCCAAAAGAGGACCACAGCTGCTAGGGAACATCTGGGAACTCAGTGAGTAATGCTTCCCATAGCAGAGCAAATACACTCTAGCTGTCAACAAGTAGGTCAGAATACTGACCCATAGGAATTTTTAACTACATGATACTTGCTCTCTTACATTCTAGTCTAAGAGACTAAGGAAGGCATCAGATGACACTAGTCTCCTATTTTGCTGTTCTTTTGGAAAATTTTACTTTTTAACTAATGTAAATAATACTATGAGCCATGTGGTGGTACACAAATCTTTAATCTGAGCACTTGGGAGGCAGAGACAGGCAGATCTTTGAGTTCTAGGCCAACTTGGTCTACAAAGGGAGTTTTAGGACAGCCAGGGTTACAAGGAGAAACCTGTATTGAAAACCAACAAAACAAAATAAAATAGAACAAAAGTCTACTATGGTCTGAACAAGTTAATAATGTCATGGTTGTATCTTGAGCTTTTCATTTAGTAACTGATTATAGAAGGCCCATGATAGAAACAAATACTTAAATATAGTAATAAATAATAATAATAATAATAATAATAATAATAAATAATTTTACATAAAATGTAACTTTTTGAAAATGAAGTCCATGAAAATGCAAATAATTCAAATGGAAATCCCAAGACAGAGACTCTTAGATAGATTCTGCTTATAAGCAAATAAAATACAAGGCTATAAATTAATGTCTAACATGAATCTCAAATGCACACAACTATACTTTTCTTGTGTCAATTTATTTGTAAAAAAATAAGTACAGAAATCAACAAAAAGTAGTACAAACTCGGAGAAAGTTGGGGGATAGATGTACAAGTCATTGAAGCAGCTTGAAGCAACCATCATTGGCTTTCATTAAATTAGTACTGGTTAAATTATTGCTAGATATTAGTATTTTGTACTTCGGATTGATACTGCTTTAGAGATGAGCTATTTAATAGGTGCATAAATAAAACTCTTATTATTAATGAGTATAAAACTAGAAGTAAAACTATATGTGAGTATTTATATGCTTGCAAACAAAACCACACATTGATCAAAATCACCATGGCTGTGGATCAAATATTCCCCCAGGAATTCCTTTTAATTGAAACCAAAATCAAAACTAAAATCAGAATTATTAAGTTAGTTACTATTGCTATAATTGTCATTCATTTTAATGTGAAGATTAAGCATTTTATATATAGCATTAGTCTTATATTCTCAACAAAATTAAAAAAAAAAGTGATACCTTTCCCTCCCAATATTGAAAGGGAAATGCCACTAAGAGCAAATTACTTCCCCTTAAAGGTTGTAATACGGTGAGAAAGACTAAGGGCGCGAGTCAGTGCCTCAGATGTTAAATCATTTCGTGAGTAAACAGACTATTCTCTGAAAAATAAATCTGCATATGTGACTTTGTATAAGTACATAAAACACATACATGCACACACACAGAACTGTCTGAGTTCTCTGTGTTAGAATGTGAACAAACACAGTAGGAGTAAATATGCTCCAGGCTGCTGTTCTCAGTTAAATCCCTCTATCTGTCTACTAGGGTAGCCATTACCAAATGCCACAAACTGGGTAGCTTACTCAAGTGAAACTGATTTTCCTCATATTTCTCAATATAGAAAATCTGAGCACAAAGTGTGAGCTTGGTTGAACCACCAAGGTCTCTGTTAATCTCTATGTGGCCATATTCTTCTGTCTCTACATGGCTGGTTCTTTGTGTCTCTTACATGGCAGACATGTACTCTGACACTGAACTACACTTTTCTCCCTTCCTAACCTCTTCCTAGGCCCTGTCTCCAACGCTGATTCGTGGAGATTGGGACTTCTGTATATAAGTTCATAAAAGACTGGTTCTTTCTTCTATGTGTTTCTGTGATGCAAGTTTATGCATGGCCAAGGGTCTCTTAGATCTTGTTTTGTAATTTAGAGACAGGGTCAGATAAAAATGAATCTTGGCTCCAGATATGTTTGGTTAAGAAGAAGGTGAAACCTGGACTATTGACATCAGAGACAACTGATATTTGAGCCCAATGCTCACATGATTGGTACATGATAGCATTCATTTATGTTAAGGGAAAAGAAACCTAGTCATTATTGCTTAGCTAAGACCAGGGAAGGATGTACCATGTTTCTTATCTTACTCAATTACTTATTTATTCCTTTAATTAAGCTCCTGTTACAAGCACTATTCTGGGTTACAGCAAAATGAAAAATAATAGGAATACACTAAACCTCTTGCCTATGTAGAGATTAAAGTGAAAATATTTGAAGAACATATACAAATAAAAGAATACTAAGCTAACGCTTTGTATTTAAGATGAAATACAAAGCAGTGTGGAATCATTAAAGATAGGAATCATCATAGGTGCTGGGCAGCTTCAATGGACACTCTTAAGATTTCTAACTCCTCCAGCTTTCAGTAATGGAAGATTGCCAAGTGTGAGAGTTTGAGAGCTAAAACTAGATCATCAGAAGGAAAACAAGATATTAGTCAGCCTACCAGTAACTCAAGAAGTACTCTGTTGAGAAGTCTGAGAGGAAAGTGGCTCATCAGGAGAGACACTTGATCAGAGTCCTGTAAAAATGTCAGAGGTGCATTTGTGTACCTACTGGAAGCCATCTCTAGGTGAGAGTAGAGAATATCGAAGGCATGACACAGATGCCTGTTGTATGTAATCCAGAAAGATTAAAAGGTTGAGAAAGCTGATGCTAAATCTTGGAGGGAGACTATTGGAAGGTGAAATTACAAAAAATGTTAGTTTCAGAGAGACACTACACTTGAATGAACATGGTAAAAATCACAGGGGTATTTTGAGGCAAATATTGCTATGATCTTACTGTTAATTTACATCTATCTATAGAGTTATTGCAGCAAGCAATTGTAGCAGCTAGAACCAAAGGAAAACAGAGGACAGTCCAGATCTGCTGGCACTTATGGATGATAAGGGGAAATCAAAAGTGAGAAGAAAATACTTTTCTAGGCTGGGAAAAAAATGTTTGCATGTTATGAAAACAAGTGGTGCAAAAAGGTAATCATTGTAACCATGAACTAGTTTCAGGTCAAAATTACTGATGAGAAAATTATTTGTTGCCACACTGTATCTCTGGAGTTTTGGTTGAGGATGCACTGACCACATGTAAGGGTGTGAAGAGAATCCTTTTCCTCAATCTTGGCTCCCTTTCACTAATTTGCCTACCACCTACTAAAGCTTATCTCAAATTTCACCCTTAAATTGTATTGCCCAAACACTTTTCTACTCTCATGATATTTTAGGCCCTTTGTCATATAAAATATTTGTTCCCATGTTTATAAATCTGAATCAAGGTAAACTTAATGTTATACTTTAGTCTGTTTTTGTTTCTTAATGTTCTTACTAGAGTATGGGAAGGACATAATCTTCTTTGGCTCTGCTTCACACTGATGGATACTAATAAGTATTAGGCATTGTCTATATGTTCATATTTAGCTAATAAACTATATCATGTTAAATTATTGAGTATTTTTTAAAATATGGATATTAGTTACCATGAAAACATAATGAGTGTATAAAAGCAAAGTCCTGTCCTTTCATTTATTAGAGATTTCCATTTGGTTTAATATGAAGAATGCATGTTCATAAGAAGCCATGGAGATATGGGAATGTACTGAGGTCAAGCATTTGACATGTGATCAGAGTAGAGAAGGATATATAGAGGTGCAAGACTGATAGGTGGAATCCTTTGGAATATAAGAGAACCAACCCTGATTTTATTTACGAAGCCTTGCATACCTAGCATTAAACAGGAACTGATATTACCAACAAGGTATAGAAAGGTTCTTAAATACAGTAAAAGAATTGGTTCTCTCATATTTGGAAATAACCAGTTAATTTCAAGTATTACAACACTCTAGTCAAAACTATACTTTAGATATGATTAATAAAACTCAGTGCTTTTCAATGAACTGTGAGGGACATAAGCACTACAGGAAATAAAGTTTTCTCTCTGTTTAATAAAAGGCCATAAAGATATCTGCTGTTCAGATGCAGGCCAAGGCAGTCAAAAAGCAGGTAAGAGACTCATCTGCCTTTGAAACTCTCCCATTGCACTCTGTTCAGATCCAAAAAAAACCAACTCACTAACACCCCTTCTTTCCCCACTGACTTTCTGCTGCCATGTTCTGTCCTTACATGGGAAAATGTTGGATGTCTAGGTACAGACCATGCCAGTCAGAAGACCAGGTGCAGCCACACCAGTCAGAAAAACAGATAAGCAAACTCAGAGATTCCCTGATTGACCAGCCAACAGAAACCCAGATAGGCAGCCCCCTATGATCCTTCTCTATTCTCTTAGTGCTTCCTGACACTATCCCCCACCTGCAGTACTTTCCTCATCACCCTGTGCCAGCCCCTAAATCAGGCAAAGATCCCCTGCTGGAGCAAAGGCCATGCTAGATATCAGATGTTCAGCATCCATCTTAGTTGGGGTCTCCCTACTGGACTAGAGGTTATGCCATCTCCCAGAAATCCAGAATATGAAGATAAGAAGACTAAGGAAGAAACAGAAACAAAGGAGCAAAACACACATTCAACAAAGACGAACTCAGAAATTGGCTCCTAGACCTGTAATCTTTCCAAACTCAGATACCTAGACACTGGTGTATGAACAAAATCAACAACAGCACGTGAAATACGGCACCACTAGAGGCCAGCTATCATACGACATCAACCCCTAAATGTTTGAACACAGCTGAAACACAGTACAACTACCTTAAAGCTGACTTTATGAAGATGATTAAAGATCCATAAGAAGTAAATTAATAAATTCCATAAACAATTGGAGAAAATGGATAACTCAATTAAAGGAAGCCAAGAAATGACAATGATATGAAGAAAATGAATAAAACTGAACAAAGAAAGAGAAGCAATAAAGAAAACACAAACTGAAAGAATCCTGGAAAATGGAAAAGCTAGATATGCTAACAGGAAATACTGACACAAGTATTATCAGCAAAATACAAGGGATAGAAGACTCCAAGGCACCAAGGATTTGGTAGGAGAAATAGACATACTCATCCAAAAAAACAAAATGTGTTAAATCTAAAAATTTCCTGACACAAAACACCTAGGAAATATGGGACAGTGTGAACAAAAAAAGATAAAAATTATAGGAATAGAAGAACTCTAGCTCAAAGTGCAGAAATAATTTTTAACAAAATCTTATGGAGTACAGCTTTACTGAGTTCATGTCCTGAGATGGGAAAGGGCATTGGGCCAGGTGAAGAAACTGACCACCCATAGACATTCAAGCAAGTGGCCCTGAAGAGCTCAAGCCATCTTTACTTATATAACCACAAGTCCTGCTTGCCTGAGCAGTGATATTACAGGCTATTTAAAATGAATCATAGCATGCACATTGTAAAAGCTCCCAAAGACCACAGTAGTTTTCCTTCTTCCTTTCCCCTCCTGATAAGCCAATCACCCTCCACCCATATTTTGTACTACAAAGCAAACTGTCAGCAACCAATAAATAAATAAATAAATAAATAAATAAATAAATAAATAAATAAATGTCTAGCCAGGCATATCCTAGGACATGAGTGGAACTGTGGGCTTTTCCACCCTCACCCAAGTTCTAGAAATAACAACTCTGAGACTTATTATGTATGAACAAATGCCTATGCTTTAAGCAAGGGCTTATTGCCTGACTAGCTCCTAACTGAATTAACCCATTTACTCCATTCTATGAGTTCCACATGACTGGTTACTTCTGCTCAGTTTCATGCAATGATCATCCTCAGAATTGGGGTGAATCCCTTCCTGATCTTGACTCTTTGTCAGTATCCCCCTCTCCCTACGGGAATTCCCACCTCCTTTTTCCTGCCTCAACTAATAGGTCATCAACTTTTATTGATAGATGATACTTCCATATAGTACATAAGAGATTATCTTTACACATAAGCACATACCCAGGTAGCAACAAATGTGGTTAGTTACAGAGTTGTGCAAAATGAGAGACAGATTAACCATTTGTAGGTATCAGTCAATCCCCCTCTCCCCCTCTAACTTTGAAATTACAATTTAATATTAGTGCCTATATCCCAAAGTCATCAAATAGCACCCATCTTTCCCTTTAAATTGTAGGCAGAGGCACACTCATTGTATCAGGCAACCTTCCCTGATATGTACTCATCAATTCCCAATATCATTTTTCAAGAATCATCTTTAAGATAATTTTAAGAACCATCTGTGAATCAGATAGAATATCTCCAATTTTTATATCCTTGTTGATCAGACACAGCTTTCCCAGAATAGTTATTCAGGACCCATTGCTCTCCACAACTGTTATAAGCTTACTCAGTGTAACTCTAGCTATTCCTATAGAGACATGATTATGTCCCCAATTTTCCAGGATTATTTATCAGATCTGGAGGTTCAATAGAGATATAAGAAAGAGAAGAGGGTTTTATCTACCTACCCCAAGAGTTTTGAGAAAAATCATAGAATCATCCATGGAATTTTTGCCTCTGTGATTTCAGCATTGCCTAACAAAGTAAAGTAAATATTGCTATGAGTGTAAACAACATAGCTAAAGGGAGAGGTTTTAGCACATGCAGTCTAGATAATAATAGAGGCCACCAAAATTCACTCTGAAATCTTTGCCAAATGGGAAGGTGTTTCTATGGGCCTTGCTTGTGTGGAGTCCAATCAGTAAAATATTAATTTGCCATTCCTTATAGATGCTGCATGGCCACTGCTAAAAATACTAGAAGAAAAATAAATTAATCTAAATATATGCTTATTAAGGTTAAAGAAGCTTACAGAACATCAAATAGACTAGACCAGAAAAAAAAAAAGTCTCCAGGGAAACATCGTCTGCTCACTGCTCACTGCTCACTATGTAATAATCAAAACACTAAACATACAGAGTGAAGAAAGAATATTAAAAGCTGCAAGGGATAAAGGTCAAATAACATATAAAAGCAGACCTATCAGAACTATACTCAACTTCTCACAGGAGATTCAAAGAGCTAGAAGAGCCTAGGCAGATGTGTTGAGACCATAGGTACCAGTCTAGTCTACCAAATGTAGCAAAACTTTAATTCACCATAGGTAGAAAAAGATATTTCATGACAAATTCTAATTTAAATAATATCTACCTACAAATAAGCTCTACAGAGGTACTAGGAGAAGAACTCTAGACCAATAAGGTTAACCAAACCCTTGGAGCACAGAAATAAAATAATTTCATACCCGCAAAACAAAAAGAAGGCAAACACACACACACACTATCACCATGACCAGGACCACCAAATTAATAAGAATTGACAGATACTTGGGATAAAGGAGGTGCCCAAAAATCAATGGGAGTGACCTTAGCTGTGACCCACAGCATTGAGGTTATGGAACCTGAAGAGACCACTTCCTGTAGCCAGGCAGAAAACCCAGTGGACACCAACCCACCCACATAACTTTCAACCCCAAATTTATCCTGTCTACAAGAATTGCAGGCAAAGGGATGGAGCAGAGACTGAGGGAATGGCCAGTCAATAAATGGCCCAAATTGAGACTCATGCCATGGGCAAATACCAATCCCTGAAACTATTAACGATACTGCGTTATTATTGCACATAGAAGCCTAGCATGGCTGACCTCTGAGAGGCTCCACCCACAAGCTGACTCAGACAGATACAAACACCTACAGCCAAACGGTAGACAGAGCCTGGGAACTATTATGGAAAAATAGGACGAAGGATTGCAGGCACTAAAGGGCATAGGAACTCCACAGGAAAGCCAACAGAGTCAACTAACCTGGACCCTTGAGGTTCTCGGAAACTGAACCACCAACCAAAGAACGTGCATGGGTTAGATCTAGACATCCCCACACAGGTAGCAGATATAGCAGATATGTAGCTTGATCTTCATGGGAGTCCCAAACAACTGGAGTACATGCTACCCCAAAAGCTGTTGCTTGTATGTGGGATATGTTCTTCTAGCTGGGTCAGATAGGATGCACTTAGATTCAGAGTACAGGCTGGGGGGATACCCAGGGTGCCTCCACTCACTCAGAGGAGAAGGGGAGGAGTGATGGATCAAGGGGTGGGAAGGGGTGACTTGGAGGGAGCAGTGAGTAGGATATAAAGTGAATAAGTAAACAAATTCAATTTAGAAAGAATTAACCATTATTGGTATTAATATCTCTTAATATCAACGGATTTAATTCCCTAATAAAAAGACACAGGTTAACAGAAAGGATTAAAAACTAGGATCCATCCTTCTGCACACAAGAAATACACCTCAACCTCAAAAATAGACATTTCCTCTGAATAAAAATAGTTGGAAAAAGATTTTCCAAGAAAATAGATCCAAGGAGCAAGCTGGTGGAGCTATTCTAATATCTAACAAAATAGACTTCAAATAAAACCTAATTTTAAAAAGATCGGGAATGGTACCTCATACTTATTAAAGCAAAATAGCACCAAGATGACATCTCAATGTTTAACATTTATGCCCCAATCACAAAGGCATACACATTGTTAAAAGAAACCCAACTAAATTTAAATCACACATGGAAAATGACACTAGTTTAGGGAGACTCTCACCAACGACAGGTCATCTAAACAAAAACTAAACAGAGAAATACTGGCACTCACAGATATTATGAACCAAATGGATCTAACAGAAATCTAAAGAATCCTTTACTCAAACACAAATGAATATGCTTTTTTCTCAGAGCCTCACAGAACTTCTCCAAATTTGACCGCATACGCAGTTACAAACCAAGTCTCAATTAACAATAACAACCAAAATACAAAAACAAAAACCCAAAAGCAAGCAAACAAACAAAAGCCTGAAATTTCCTCCTGTATCCTATCAGACCACCATGACATCAAATTTGATTTCATAAACAACAGAAACAACAGAAAATCTACAAACTCATGAAGACTGAACAACTCTATTGAATGACTACTGGGTAAAAAGAGAAATAAAGAAAATAATTAAAGACTTTCTATAATTCAATGAAAAGGAATACACGACATACCCAAATTTATGGGACACAATGAATGTACTGCTAAGAAGAAAGTCCATAACATTAAGTGTCTTCAAAAAAAAATTGGAGAGATCACATACTAGCAACTTAACAGCACATTTGAAATCTCTAGAACAAAAATAAGCAGTCACATCCAAGAGGTGTAGTTGGCAAGAAATAATTAAACTGAGGACTGAAATCAAGAAAATAGAAAAGAATAGAACTAGGCAGAATGTCAATGAAATAAAAAGTTTGTTCTTCGAGAAAATCAACAAGATAGATAAACTCTTATCTAAACTAACTAAAAAATAAAGAGAAATATTCAAATAAACAAAATCAGAAACAAAATGGAGGGCATAACAGTCACCAACGAAATGCAAAGACTTATTAGGTCTCACTTCAATTACTGTACTTCACAAAATTGGAAAATCTAAAAGAAAAGAACAATCTCAATACATAGCACTTACAAAATTTAAGTCAAGCTCAAATGAAGAATTTAAATAGACTTATAACCCTAAGAAAATAGAAGAAATTAATAATTCTGTTAATCAGCCCACCCCCCCAAAAGTCCAAGACCAAAAGATTTAGTGCAGAATTCTACCAGCTTTCAAAGAAATAACAATGCCAATACTCCTCAAATTATTCCACAAATTAGAAACAGAAGAAAAATTGCTAAATTCATTTTATGATGCCACAGTGATTCTGATTCTCAAACCACATACAGATTCAACAAAGAGAATTACAGATTTAATTTCTTCATGAACACTGATGCAAAAATACTCTATAAAACACTCAATCCATCCAAGAATACATCAAAAAAATTATCGACTATGGCCAATTAGGCTGAATGCCAGAGATGCAAGGATTATTCAATATATGAAAATCTGTCAATGTAAAATCTACTATATAAACAACCTGAAAGAAAAAAATGATTATTTCATTACATACTGAAAAGGCTTTTGACAAAATCCAATACTCCTTCATAATATATGACTTGAAGAGACCAGGTATACAAGGACATACCTAAATACAACAAAGACTATAAACAATAAGCTTATAGCCATCATAATATTAAACACAGAGAAACTCAAAGCAATTCAGGAACAAGGCAAGGCTGTGCACTTTCTCCAAATCTATTTATATATAGTATTTGAAGTTCTAGCTAAAACAGTATGACCACTACTGAAGATGAAGAGGATACAACTGGAAAAGTAAGAAGTCAATGTATTGCTATTTGTAGATGATATTATATTATTAATAACTGGCTCCCAAAATTCTACCATAGAAATGCTACAGCTGATAAACACCTTCAGCAAAGTGGGTAGTTATGAGATTACTCAAAAAAAAGAGAGCAACCCTTTTATATAAAAGGAAAAATGGCCTGAAGAAGATATCAAGAAAAAAGGAAAAAATACCTTTCACAATAGTTACAACCAATATAAAATATCTTGGGCCATCTGTAACCAAGTCAGTGAAAAACATGTATGACTTCAAGCCTTTGAAGAAGTTATCAGAAGATGGAAAGATCTTCCATGGTCAGGGATTAGTAAAATTAACATAGTAAAACTGGCCATCTTACAAAAAGCAATCTTCAAACACTATCCATAAGAAAATCACAATACAATTCTTTGTAAAACTTGAAAGAACAATACTCAACTTCATATGAAAAAAAAAAAACACACCGTGAAATATGGGATATCTAAAACAATTCTGTGTGATAAAAGCTCTTCTGGGGGTATTACTATCTCTGATTTCAAGCTATACTACAGAGCTGTAGTAATTAAAACTGCACATTATTGGCATAAACAGACAGGATGAACATTAAATAGAATCCAAGACCCAGAAGTACTTCTACATACCTATGTACAATTGCTATTTGATAGTAAGTCAGAAATATACAAAGGAAAAAAGAAAGCACCTTCAACAATTGGATGCTGTTCTAATAAGATGTCCTTATGCAGAATGCAAATAGATCCATACTTATCACTCTTCACAAAAACAAGTCCAACCATATTAAAAACCTCAGCATAAAACCAGATACACTTTACCTGATAAAGGAAAAAGTAAAGGCTAGCCTTGAATACATTAGCACAGGGGAAAACTTCCTGAAAAGAATAATAGTATCACAGAACTAAGGGTGACCATAATAAGTGGAACTTCATTATACTGAAAAGTTTCTGTCGTAACTCACTATTTAAAGTCACAGCCTACCATGTTGGGTAGCTCCTGTGAACTCAGAGAAAAATGGAGGACTCTTTTTTTCTTAGTGGGACATCCTCTTCTCTGCCTGATCTGAGGAACCTGATCCCCAACCTTCTACTTGAGGAATGTCAAATAGTCCTTGGCAAATCTACAAGTTCAATTTCCTTCCCAGCAAGTATTGGGGGATTCCTGGAATGCCTTTCCATAAAATTGGGACATTCAGAGTACTTTAAACTATAACCAATGAGTTTACATTCACTCTGTAAACTTCTTCCCTCTCTCCAAGGTTCATATATAGCCCTTGGTCACCTTCAAATTACATTTATGCATACAAGCTATTTCAGTGAAGCTTGTCTAAGAGATTTGTTTCATTGATTATCATCTTTAATAAAACAGTAACACAAAACTTTTTGGAGAAGGCATTCTTCAGAGAAGGCCTCTCCCCAGGCACTCACTCCCAGCTGAAGCAAGACCTTGCAGAACCCACCCATTCTAGATCCTGTTTCATCCTTCCAGCTTGGTGTGCCACAGTGCCTAGACACCCAGAAGTAAGAAATGGAGGACACAGAATCACAGCTTGAGAGACTTGATGTGCCTGGGGGAAGGATAGCTAATGGCATCCACCATCTCAGAGGTGAAGAGGATGGCAGATGTGGGAGGGACTGTGTGAGGGGTAACAGGGATGAGGGATACAAATGTGGTACATTATACAATGGTGTATTGTTCAGGAGTTAAGAAATGAATTCATAAAATAACAAGCAAATGGATGGAACTAGAAAAATATCATTCTGAGTGAGATAACCCACACCCAGAAAGACAAACATGGTATATACTCACTTACAAGTGGCTATTAGTTATAAAGTATAGGATAAAATGGTACAATCCACAGACCCAGAGAGGCTATGTAACAAAGAGGGCTTAGGCAGGGATATCCCTGGGGAGGAAAAATAGAATAGATTTTGTGGGTGGAATTGGGGAGATGAAGGAGCAAGTACCAGGAGAAATGACAGGAATCGGAGGGTATTCCAGGAATGATGTAGTGACCCAGTGTAATGAAAACTCCCAGGAAACTACAATGGTGATCCTAGCTAACAGTCCAAGCAATGGAGGATATGGACCCTGAACTGGCAGTCTACTATAACCAGGCAATGATGCCAGAGGAGAGACAGAGACACCAACCCAGCCACAAAACCTTTTATCTACATTTTTCTCTGCCTGCAACACATATTGAGGTAAAATTGTTCAATAACTTATAGGAGTAGCCAAACAATATCTGGTCCAACTTGGGGCCCATATTAAGAGAGGTAGCCAATGCCTAACTCTACCTGAAGTCCCAGAAACTAGAGGCTGGATATCCCAGAGACCTAGGATAGAACCAAACACAAGTGGCAACAAGTGAATGAAATAATTTCTAATGTTATTCTGCTTTCCTAGTCTGAAGAATATAATAGTAGTCAGACAGACGTCATCCAGCAAATAATAGGAGCTAATGCACAGCCACAGTGAAACACTAGACAGAGCTCAGGGAATCCTGTGGAAGAGGCAGAGAAAGGATTGTAGGAGCCAGAGTTCAAGGACATAATAAGAACATGGCCCAGAGAATCAAAGAACCAGGGCTAATATGGTCTAACAGAGATTGAATCAACAACCAGGGAACTTATAGATGTCTGACTTAGGTCCTATGCATATATGTTATGGTTGTGTAGCTTGGCATTCTTGTGGGACTCCTAATAGTGGGAGCATGGGCTGTCTCTGACTGTCTTGTCAGCCCAGTCTATCTCCTACTAAGTTGTTTTACTAGCCTTGATATGAGGATATGTATCTATACTTATTGTAACTGGTTATGCCATGTTTGATTGATATTCCTGGAAGGTTTGCTCTTTTCTAAGGGAAATGAAGGAGGAATGGATCTGAGAGAGAGAGGGTAGGTGGATCTTGGAAAAGAAGAAGAAGGAGATGTATGAGAGAAGAATAATTTTTTTAAAATGGGGGGGCATAAAGGTGGAATGAAGACTTGACAGGAATAAATGGGTGTATTAGTCAGGATTCTTTAGAGTAATGGAAGTGGTAATGTGCGCATGTGCGTGTGCATGTGCATGTGTGTGTGCGTGTGTGTGTGTAGGTGTGTGCATGTGTGCACACGAGTTGTGTGTGTGTATAGGTGTGTGCATGTGTGCACACGAGTGCTAGCTCATGCACGTATGTTTGGTATTGTCAACAGATAAATTAATAAAAAGAAAGCCAGTCAAAAATTGATATTTTATTTTTCTAGTTTTAAGGTTAAACATGTGGATGAGTAAGAAAATGATTCTTTTTTTATTCAAAGATTATGGTGTCACTGCCCCCTCCACAGAAGGACCCAGGAAATGAGACAAGTGACCAACATAGAACATGAAAGATTTGGCAGATTTCATTTACCTAGCAGTAGCAACAACCAAATGTTAAAATACAAGCAAGAAAGACAAGCTGCTCGGATTCTGAGTTTCTTTACAGAACTTAGTGTGGAAAGTCCAGCTGAGAGACCAAGAATCTTCCCAGTTTGTTTTTCTATCCATACCCATTCTGGAAACACTGAGGAGATTTGGGAGATTTGGGGTTTCAAATCACCCCCAAGAGAAGAAGTCTGTTACTCTGTCAATGTCATAGCTTAATGACAATGTCAATAGAGTAATGTAGCAAACTATAGAATTATCAGAACCCTGAAATACAAAAAAATATTAATAAGGTGGAGGAGGAGGAGAGGGAGAGGGAGAAGAAGAGGGCAGAGGAAAAGGGAGAGGAAGAGGGCAGAGGGAGAGGGAAAAGAAGGGGAAGGGGAGGAGGAGAGGGAGAAGAAGAGGGGGAGGGAGGGGAAAGGGGAGAGGGAAGGGGAAGGGGAAGGGGAGAGAGAGAGGGGAGAGGAAAGTGGAGAGAGAGGGAGAGGGTTAGTTCAGTTAGCCATGGAATTATTAACTGCTTGGACCTCCCAAATAGAACCTAGAGAGACAGCACCAAATGTCAGAGTTGTCAGTTCTGCTGCAGATGGGAAAGGGTACTCAGATTCATCTGTTTTCATGTCTGCTGTGTTGTGTATATATAGCGGAGCATCTGCCTGGCTCTGAGAGGAAAATTTTAAATGTCTTCTTCTTTGCCCAGCTTCATTGATTTTCTGTGTTTTATGAGGAGAAATAATGCCACAGCCTGATGCAATTGGAGCTAATGTGAACCGTAGCCTCCCATTTGTATCTTGCTCTGTCTCTGGACTCTGTGTTTTTCAAATGTAGTAAGGTTCTTTACACTGTGGTAGCTTAACCCAGTGGGCTTTTTGTACCCCACTCACTCTGCTTCCTTGCCCAAAGTATGGAGGTGGTGCTTTCTCAGGCACAGGGTCTGATTAGCTGGTTTGTCAATCAGGCACCTGGGAAGGGATTGCTGCCTTGCTGGAATCTATAGGTTACAATGCAAGGCTGATATATCACTGGAGTCCCTAATTGATAGTGCCCACTTACCCACATTTTCCAACCCAGATTACTATACACTGGTGATTATGGGTGTGAATTAATTAAACCTCAGCAACACTACACACTGGTGATTTCATTAATTTGAAGTAAATCAGAAAAAGGGCTGGAGAAATGTATTGGACATCTCCCACTGTTTACTGGGTCACAGGCAAGTTATTTTTCCCCATTTGATTGGGAGAAACGAGGAATGAAGTATTAGAATAGGTACCTTCACACACACAAACACACACACACACACACACACACACACACACACACATTTTGAAATTATATGTTGTGCCTGGGTGTCAAGATCCTGTCTACCCTAGCTCTTAACTGTTTCTGTTGAAGCTCAAATTATTCAGTAAGTATAATAACCCTCATCTAATGTGAGTGAACTGGAGACAGGATAAGAATTAATTTAAAATGTTCAAAAGATGCTGCTTATCTTTTTATGTACTAATCAATAGAGACAATTTATCTGCTCCTATTTTCTAAAAATAAAGTCATTTTTATAGAGCAATGTCACAGTGGAAATTGATCAAAGGCTAACAACAAAAGGAATTGATAAATCTAAATGTACCTTGCCAGGGTGTCTGGGAGGGTCTCATGAGACTTGTATTAGATCCAATTTAATTAGCAGCTAACTTTCTCTCAGAGTGGTGTAAATAGAATGAGAAATTTGCAAATTAGGCCAAGTTGAGAGAAATAGTACATGCTAAGAACAGATAAATTGATTAGAAAAATTGAAGTCAGAAAATAGCTAGAGAACAAAGTAAGTAGGTGGATATGTCATTCAGTGGGCAGTCCAGATGTGGGACTAATCACTACAACAGAGACATAGAGAAAGAGCTAGAGAGCAGGGAGGAGGGGGGATCATAAATTTGTGAAATTTTTTCAACAAGGCATGTATGTCCTTTAGTTCATGGCTTTATATTTTCTTATAAAATTCTTTGTGAGTGAAGTTTCCATATTCTAGTCATTTGACTGCTTGATATGTAGTTCACAGTCATTAAAATCTACCTATTTAAGATGTACAAAGTAGTTCTTACACACAAGATGATGAGAACACTGCTACAATCTACTTTAATACCACTTAATCCTCTTGAGAGGACGCCCTGCTCTCATCCCCCAGGAACCAGTAAATGACTTTCTGTTTCAGTGAAATGAACTGTTCTGGACATTTGATGGGAGAAGGTGCAATCTTTTCAGGGGACGTAGTAATGTGTTCTCAAGGCTCATCCATTTTATCATGTGCGAACAGTATCTGTTCCATTTTATTAGTGAAGTGCTATATTGTGAGGATACAGCAAATGAGGGAAGGTTTAGTGTACTGGATACTGTAGCAATGTCTGCACTGACTTCTGACTACAATAAAACACTGAACATTCTAAATAGTCACAGGATAGAGAGAGTGGGTTACATTGAAAACTGTCAAAAATAATTGGATTGAGAAGGCTTAAATCATATATTATATTGTAAAGAGACTCTAAACTAAACACTGTCCTTGATATCTTGAGAAACCTTTGAAAGTTTTGGAATTTCCTTGCAGCATCTCTCTCAATCTGTTAGTGGTATTGACTGTCCACTCTAAACTGTTCCATGACCTCACATGTGCTAAGCACATGTATGATCATTGCACTTAGCCCTGGCCTTTCATATAACAAGATGCTCATTTATCAGTGGATGAAGAGTTGTGTCCTTTCCATGTTTTGCTGCTATGAAAGGTGGTTATAGACATTCACGTGCAAGTTTCTCTATAGACTCAAGCTGATTTCTCTTGGGATACACTTAGGGGAAGAATCACTGGTTTGGGAAGTAAGTCCATATCCACAATTGAAGGACAGCCAAGCTGCTTTCATTAACAGCCACGAAATACTGCTTTATGGACACTGGCACTTGAGTCTGTAGACTCCATTATTCTTCATCCATATGCTTTTTTGTATGTCTCTCTTATTGAAACCATCTTTTGGGGTGTGACAAAATACTGTCCTTGAGTGTCTTTGAATTGCCTTTCTCTGAAAATACATAATATCAAATTTTCTGATTCATATGTTTAAATGTTTGTTTCAAGAAATATCTTCTTACACCTTCTGTCTTTTATCTTCTTACACCTTCTGTCTTTTATCTTCTTGCTTTTCTTTAGCAGGGAAGCATGTGTCCTAGGTGGGTGTTCAATTTTCTATGTATCAGAGCATAGTCTTGCAGTCCTGTTCACCTATGTTTGCCTCCTGAGTATTGCAACTGAGGAACTAGCTCATGATTCCTTCAAATCTTGACACCCCTGCCTATCCCTCTATCATGTGTTATCTGTGTGCTTTTTTGCCACTGAATTTTGCTTTTGAAAGATGGTAATTATGATGATTATTATCTAACTATGATATATGCTCTTTCTCTATATATACATATGTATAGCTATATATAAGTAATCAATGATTGAGTATATATTTATGTATAAAATCAGTGATTAATGAAGTTTCTTCACATATCCTGAGCTCAAATTCCTTTGATTTGTGATTTTGAAAACATTTCTCTATGTTGTGTCTAGTTCATGATGGCATTTCTTGAAACCCGAAATCACCTTATTCTGATATCCAGTTATGTTTTTCTTCCATTTGTCCCTCTATTTTCAGTGTCCTATATAAAAGAATATTGCCTAATACCAAATTGGGAAAATGTTCATTTACCTTTTCTTCTTGTTTTCTAATAGTTGCTTACACATTTAGATCTGAGATTCATGATGAATTCATTTTTATCTGTGGTCTACATGAGGGTAAATCCTATTTTATTCATTTGTTTACTTTGATGAACTAGCAATATTTTAAGAAAGTGTTTATTACGTTTATATATTTAATTGCTACTGCTCTTTAAGGCCAATCAGGTGTTCGTGTAAAGGCTAATGTCTTTCTTTCAATGCTACACTATTTATAACACAAGAAATCAAAGCCACCAGAAACCAGGAACAAGAAAATGCCCTTTATCAAAATCTTCTGAGATAATGTGTGTCTACCAGATGGTCCACTTTGCCTCCATAGCAAAGGGAGAACAAATATTGGTTATGTTAAGCCACAGCTTTTGGTTCTTTGATATAATAGACTAGGGAATTAAATTGTAAGAGGATAACATGCTCGTGGGTGCTGGACTCCCATGAACTTGACTCCAGCAATATTCCATTAGTTAACTCCGAGGCACAGAGGTGATTTTCTCAAAACTTGGCATCATCTTCAATCTATGAGATGCAGAGATACAGCCCTAGCTTTGTGGTTTGAAATGGGTGGTTGTTATAACTAACATCGTTAAGTCTCAGTTGGTTTTAACAGTTGTAAATGTTGGCAGGGGAAATTGTCTTTAAGCAGAGGTTTTTTGTAAAGCATATTTGTGGAGATGGCAGCTGTTTGACTTCTCTAGGCTACATGGTCACTTATAAAGCCACCACACTTGAAGACTGTCCAATCCAGTATAAATAATTCTAATATGAAAAATCCCTAATGCTACTAATAAGATTAAAATTTCCAAATGTCATATCACAATGTTTTAATTCTGTGACACATGTGTTTCACTATTGCCTGAATGTGTTTATAGCTAAATTTTTATTCTCATCCTTGATTATGAATGCTCCTGTCTTAATTATTGCATTGTAATAATATGGATTTTTTTAAATACAGATACAACTATCATCAGCAATGGACTCTAACGTCATGTGTCTTCTTTGCTCATTCCATAGTTTCTTTCCACATTCTTCACATTAGAGAGATGTGTGCTAACACTGCATTCCACACCTTTGTGACTCTGACCTCCAAGTGGCTCTTGGCCAACACTATTAACAGCTAGTGTATTTGCCTGTCAAGTTCCTGTTTCTTAGGATGAACAGCTAGGTAAAATGAGACAGAGCAGGCTTTTAGAAGGCTCTTGACTGATGGTTTTACCTGCCTGTAGCACTGATAGAATCAATAAAAATTTGTCACACACACACACACACACACACACACACACACACACACAATCCTGCTTAAAGTCATGAGCAGTGACTTATACAATTTTATTTGAAACTCTAGAAAACATTTGTAGGCAGAGTTCAATATTTATGGGGCAAGCTCTGGTGCTTATTTTCCAGGAAGGATTGTTAGAAATCTTACTAGAGTGAGATTATGAAAATGAAGGCTAAAATACTTTCAATCAGGTACTTTTTCTTCCCTTTCTGTTTCTAATTCACAGACTCTTTTCTCACTGTCTCCCCTTTTCTTACTCACAAATATGAGAGAGTATGTGGGCATGTGCACCTGCCCACAAACATGCATGCATAAACAGATTAGAACACTTTCCTTTGAAAATAGATGACAAAGATCATGCAATCCTTATGAATAGGTCATTTCCACCTACTGTATGACTTGTAGCCATCCCAATTATCTCATATATAAAATGGAAATAACTATCATGAATTGTGTAGTATATGCTATCCTTGTTGCAAATCCATCTCCACATTTAGAAGGAACATTCTGTAGATATATGCTCTATTGTAAACCTACACTTTTATTATAGAACATAGAACTTGGTCTGACTTTGCTGAATAGAGCATGGAGATATCCAATTCAAGCTTTCTTGCTTTTCTTTCAGTATGTGGTTATTTTAACTGGTAACTTGGGTACCCTCCAGAGCTTTTGGGAAAATTAGAGACAAATAATAGATAGTGTATAAATATATAAAATATCATATTGTATTTCTGATGCTGTTGACATTCATTGAGAGACTGGTAAGCAAAATAACATGTACTTGCATGCCATAGCTTCCTCAATGTTTTTCTGATGCTGGTTCATTACTTAGACAGGCATTGCACTCAATAGAGCATAATGGATTTCAGGTTAACATTTGTTACTGAGAATAAATTTAGATCTCAATCAGAAATGCCAAGCTGAGTCTGTCAAAGATAAGCAATACACCTCACTCATTACTTCGTCATGCTCGAAAAAAGTACAGTCTTTTGGTGGTTTCTATCTTATTTGTAAAATAATCATATCTCCTTGCATGTGGGAAAAAACTGAATTTGGAACATAGCTACTATGATACTGCCTTTAGGCAAAACATATGCTTTGTTTTTATCAAATTTTCCTACAATACCTGTACACTCTTCACTAGAATTCATTGTTAAGTTGTAACAGATTCTTCCTGATCTAAAAGATCTTATGCAGACTACTTTGTACTGCTGCTTCCTTTCACATAGAGATGGAGGATTCAGAAAGAGGAGTTTTTATATTTTCTTGTTTTCAAATTTTGCAAATAGTTGGAATCAAAGTTTATTTAAAGGAAATCACATAAAGGTATGTCTATGTTTTCTATAAGGTAGCAATGATTCAATCTGATTCACAAATTGACGATTCAGAGAGAATACTCTTTGGTATCTTGAGGTATCATTCATACAGGAAATGCAAGTAGCAGCTGCCAGCTGCAGTAGTAGCAAATGTGCTAACTCACTAATTAGAGAAATGCAAATTATGAACACATATTTTGCTGCCCCTGGGGCACTATTGAAGAATTAGTGCAGGAAAAATCCTAAAAATCCACATTCACCTTTGGGGGATCTTTAAGGAGAGATTTGCTTTGTGCTTCTTGGTGCAGTTTGTTGCAGTAGCAGCTGGTATAGATGGACAGAAGTTAAATAAAGGAAAACTTAAACCACAAGAGCAAATAGAAGACTGCAGATGATAACCTAATTGATCTAATTTTAAAACAATTTAAGGTCACATATTGCACCCTTGGAAATACTGTCCTGTCTTTGATTCAAAAATTTCTGAAGAATCCATAAGTAGAACATTTCTTTAGGTGTTTTTCATCCATTCGAGATTCCTCAGAGAATTCTTTGTTTAGCTCTGTATCTCTTTTTTTTTTCTTTCTTTTTTTGGTTTTTCGAGACAGGGTTTCTCTGTGTAGCCCTGGCTGTCCTGGAATTCACTCTGTAGACCAGGCTGGCCTTGAACTCAGAAATCCACCTGTCTCTGCCTCCCAAGTGCTGGGATTAAAGGAATGCACCACCACTGCCCAGCTGTATCTCATTTTTTAATTGGGTTATTTGGTTTTCTGGAGTTTAACTTTTGAGTTCTTTATATATTTTGGACATCAACACTGTATCAAATGTAGATTTGGTAAAGATCTTTTCTCAATCTGTGGGTTGCCATTTTGTCCTATTGAGTGTGTCCTTTGCCATACAGAAGCTTTTCAGTTTCATGAGGCCCCATTTGTCCATTGTTGATCTCAGAGCCCTAGCCATTGGTGTTCTGTTCAGAAAAATTTCCTCTGTGCTAATGTGTTCAAGGCTATTTCTGACTTTCTCTTCTGTTAGATTCAGTTTATGTGGTTTTATGGGGAGGTCCTTGATACACTTGGACTTGAGCTTTTTATCAGGAGATATAAATGGATCAAAATGCATTTCTTTACATGAAGACTTCCAGTTAGACCAGAAGCATTTGTAGAAAATGCCTTTTTCCTCCCACTGTATGGTTTTGGCTTCTTTATCAAAGATCAGGTGACCATAGGGTTGATTTCTGGGTCTTCAATTATATTCCATTGATCTACCTGCCTGTCTCTATATCAATACCATGAGATTTTTTAATCACTATTGCTCTATAGTACAGCTTGAGGTCAGAGATAGTAATTTCCCCCAGAAGTTCTTTTATTATTGGGACTTGTTTTCTATATCCTGGATTTTATGTTATTCCAGATGAGGGGGAGAATTTCTCTTCCTATCTCTGTGAAGAATTGAGTTGGAATTTTGATGAGGATTGCATTGAATCTGTAGATTGCTTTTTGTAAGATGGCCATTTTCACTACGTTAATCCTACTGATCCATGAGCATGATAGATCTTTCAATGTCCTAAAATCTTTTTCAATTTGTTTTTTCAGAGTCGTGAAGTTGTTGTCACATAGATCTTTCACTTGCTTGGTTAGAGTTACACCAAGATACTTTATATTATTTGTGACTATTGTGAAGGGTGTTGTTTCTTCAATTTCATTATCAGCTTATTTATACTCTGTGTAGAGAAAGGCTATTGATTTGTTTGAATTATTTTTTTTTTTTTATCCAGTCACTTTGCTGAAGTTGTTTATCAGGTGTAACAGTTCTCTGGTAGAATTTTTGGGGTTGCTTATGTACACTATCATATCATCTGCAAATAGTGATACCTTGACTTGCTTTCTGATTTGTACCACTTTGACTTCCTTTTGTTGTATAATTGCTCTAGGTAGAACTTCAGGTACTATATTGAATAGATAGGGAGAGAGAGGGCAGCCATGTCTTGCTCCTGATTTTAGTGGGATTGCTTCAAGTTTCTCTTCATTTAATTTGATGATGGCTGTTGGTTTACTATATATTGTGTTTATTATGTTGAGGTGTGTGCCTTGAGTTTCTTAGTAATCAGGGAAATGCAAATAACAAGCTTGAGATTCTATCTCACACTAATCAGAATGGCTAAGATCAAAACCTCAGGAGATAGCAGATGTTGGCAAGGATGTGGAGAAAGAGGAACACTCCTCCGTTGCTGGTGGGAATGCAAACTGGTACAACCACTTTGGAAATCAATCTGGCAGTTCCTCACAAAATTGGAAATAGCCCTACCTAACGTCCCGGTTAAACCACTCCTGGGCATATATCCAAAAGATGCTCCAACACATAACCAGGACTCATGCTCCATTATGTTCACAGCACCCTTATTTATAATAACCAGAAGCTGGAAACAACCCTGATGTCCCTTGATAGAAGAATGAATACAGAAAATGTGGTACATTTACACAATGGAATACTACTCAGCTATTAAAAATGACAACTTCACAAACTTTGAAAGCAAATGGATGGAACTAGAAAATATCACCCTGAGTGAGGTAAGCTGATATGTACTCAGTGATAAATGGATGTTAGCCTAAAAGCTCTGAATATTCATGATACAACTCAAAGATCATATGAAGCTTAACAAGAAGGAAGGCCAAATTGTGAATGCTTCAAACCCACTTAGAATGGGAAATAAAATAATCATGGGAGGCAGAGGGACAGGGGACCTGGTTGGCAGAGGGGTGGGGGAAGAGAAAAGGGAGGGTGAAAGACCAGGCATGGGAGTGGGCAGAAGTCCAGAGGGTCAGGAGAATGAATAGGAAAAAAGTAGCAGTGGGGGTGGGAAACTTGGGAAGCCAATAGAAAGCCCCATATGTCAGGGATGCAAGAGGCTCCCAGAATCCAATGGAGTGACTTTAGCCAAAACACCCAACAGGGAGATCAAACCTGGAGAGATCACCTCCAAGAGAGAGACATGGTTCCCAGTGGAAGAATGGGGCCACCCACTCATCTAAAAGTATTTAACCCAGAATTGTCCCTGTCTTAAAAAAATGCAGGTAAAAAAATGGAGCAGAGGCTGAAGGAAAGGCACCAACCCACTATGAAATACATACCATCCTCTGAAACTAAACTCAGACACAATTACTGATGCCAAGATATGTTTACAAAGAGGAGCCTGGTATGGCTGTCCTGTGAGAGGCTCTACCAGCACCAGACTAAGACTGATGTAGATCCTCACAGCCAACCATTGGACTGAGCCCAGAGACCATAATGGAAGAGTTAGGGGAAGGGCTGACGGAACTGAAGAGGATTGTAACACCATAGGAAGAACAACACCCTTCAGAGCTCCTGGGGACTAAATCACCAACCAAAGTGTGTACATGAGCTGGTCCGTGGCTCCTGCTACATACGTAGCAAAGGACTACCTCATCTGGCATCAGTGTGAGGGGAGGTGCTTGGTCCTGTTGAGGCCTGATACCCCAGAGAAGCGGGAATGCTAGAAGGGTGAGGGAGCAATGGTTGGGTCAGTGGGAGGGCACCCTTTTATAGGCAAAATGGAGGGGAATGGGCTGGGAGTCTTCATGGAGTGGAGACTGGGAAGAGGATAACATTTGAAATGTAAAAAAATTTTAAAAAGAAGCCATAAGTAATCATATTATTATCTAATCAAAATTATACATAATACATGTAAGTCTGTATATACATATATAGTTTAAACAAAATTGTCCCATCGGTACTGACAATATTCCTTCCCCTCAAGAGCCATAGACTGTCTGTGAAAGCCTAAAGAAATCCTCTTGTGAGTTGTTGTCCGAGAGACTCTCAAAATTTGAATTAATACTACTGTTGCACTGAGACACTACTGCTGCACTGAGACACTACTGTTGCACTGAGATCTGGAAAACAAGTTTCTATTGTTGAAGACCCTGCGCATTTTGGACACAAGACACAAAGGAGTCGAAACAGACTCACCTGACGGTCTCCTCCCTGAGGATAATCTTTCATAGGACCAGAAAATTCCAAGGCAGAGAAGTTACCAATAGCCTACACATCTGTGAAATCCTATGAACCACAATAATGATCTTCATGTCATCATAACTCCACATGTACAGCAGTGGTAGGCATATATTGGCAGTAATAAGTAGCTGCCTAAGTAGACTTAAGACTCTATCATCAGTAGTGAAAAAAATGCATTGTACTGGAAACTTAGTCAACGCTATAGACATCATGGATCTGGGAGGAAAAAAAACCCTCCAATTACCACTTTATTAAGCATGCATCATGCAAAAATACATTCTAAATATTTACCTGTATGCCCACAGACAAATGTAGTTCTCATCTCTCATCAAAGAGACTTTTCTTTATAGCAGACTAACACCATCACAGAAAACACAACCAATTAATATATAGTTGAAAAGAGATTGCATGGTGCCCAATCCCAACTGATACATCTATAACACAACTCCTGTGCCTAAGGTTTAGGGATTATTGTGGAAAAGAAAACAGAAAGAGCTGAGGGGATTTGCAGCCCCATGGAGGGAGCAACAGTGACAACTGGCCAGATCCCCTGAAGCTCCCAGAGACTGGACCACCAACCAAAGAATACACATGGAGGGACCCATGGTGCTGGCTGCATATATGGCAGATGAGGGCTTAGTTGGCCATCTCTGGAAGGAGAGGCCCTTGGGCATGAGCGTGTTAGATGCCCCAGTGTAGGGGAATGCTAAGGAGGGAAGATGGGAGTGGGTGGGTGGGTGAAGGAGCACCCTCATAGAGGCAGGGGGGAGGAATGGAATAGGGGGTTTTCAAAGGGGAAAACACTTGAAATGTATATAAAGTAAATATCCAAAAATAAAAATTTAAAAAAATAAAACAAAAAATAGAAAGATCAGAAGAGGTTGAGGAACAAGAAGTGTGCTGGGAGAGTGTATCTTTTAAAAGTATCTGAGAAGCTACACTCATGGAATCTTATCAACACAGTTTCCTAAACAAGACCTGGAAAAGGATGCCACTGATATACATGGTAACATGGAAGGAGAAAGCTCATGAGACCTCAGCCCTAAACAAAATACTACAGTCAAGAGAGGAAGGTTCAGAGTGGAAGAAATAGTCTTCTCAGGGAAAAGCCTCTCATGAATTTTTGTCTAACACTAACTAGTCATATGAACCAAGCAGGTTGTATTTGTATGTTTAAGAATATATATGTATCTAAAATCAACTAAGTTAAAAGAGGCCATAATTTTATGAGCAGTCAAGGGGGTATTTGAATGGGGATGAGGGAAGGAAAGGGAAGAGGGAAAATGATGGTAGAGCCTCTTCATCAACTGTGAGATTAAAAACTAGAGGTAGAAAAATGGTCCAAATCCTCACTCCTTGGTTTTCTCCTGCCGAATTATCTGGCTTTTACTCTTCCTGATTTAATGAATTTTTAATTAGGCCTAACTTAGTGGAATTTTTGTTGTTGCTTCATTGTTTTGTTTGTTTGTTTTTAAAAGGGAGTTGCTGAACTGTTTGTCTCCTTATACTAAGACCTCTATTTCATTTCAAGAATTGTTAGACTATACTTCAAAGGCTTTCAGTTTCTACCTTACAAATACCATGGAGATTCTGAGTTAGTGAAATGACATCTACAAAGTGACTTCTAGGATTCTTAGAAACAGTGTCTGAAAAATGCATGAGCAGAGTTCTGTAAAAAGGGAAAAAGCAGATAGATTTCAGTATATTTAATACCAACCTGTCCCCTCATGTAAGAGAAACATTGCAATTCTCTGTGATTGACGTATGTGTTTTATGCTGCCTCTGCACATTTAAAGTCACTAATTCAACACCGGGATGATCACATGCTCTCAGTACAGACAAAGCATAAATGTCTGCTTCTTTGGTCTTTGCATAGTTCTTTATGCTATCTCCAAACATTTCATATGTGTAAAGGAATCTAAGAACCTGCATATTATTACTTTTTTAACATTTTGAGGCAGGGTCTGAAGGACACTTTAACCTGCCCTAGAGGAATTATGTTTTCTGCTTTATTTTCTGCACATTCTTTTACATTAAACCATTCTATAACAAGTGTTTTCCCTTACCAAAGATGGCCACGCTGGACCATACATGGCTACTTGGTGTCTCACTGCTAGCCCTCAGATTGTACTCTCTGTAGCTTGTCCCTGCTTCTTATCTGAACACTGGGGGCAATGCCTCTGTTTATACCTTATAGAGTAACCAGAAATGGTAGATGAGATGCCTGGATACACTTCCAAAAAGTAAAATTCCTAAAGCTGCAAGTAAACTCATATTTATTTTAAAACAGACTTGAATGCTAGCAACAATTTTCATGTTAAAAGGGAAATATTTGAGAGACTTGATTTTTTTAAATAGATGTTTGAACTATCTGTAAACTTCTTTACTTGCTGAATTAATACAACTCACCCAGTGATGAAGAATATATTTTAGAGATTAGTGAAAGTGGCATTCCACTTTTCTTTATGCATTTATAAATATTTTTATTTTACCTCATAAGAAAAGTTATGTTACTTTTAAAAGGGTAATATTACTAATGCTGATGCCTATAGTTTTTAGTGAAAACAACAATCTATAAACATTTGTCTTATATCCACATGTGAGCGTAGTTTTCACCCCTCATCAAACTTCTCTTTGCAAAAGATGGAGACCATTACAGAAACCGCAACCAATCAAAATGCAGAGTTATGGCACAAATTCTATGGATACACATAACTCCCATGCATAAGGCTCAGGGAATATAGCAGAAAAGAAGGAAGAAAGACTGTCAGGGCCAGTGAATCAGGGAGCTTGCTTTGAGATTGGATATTGTTTTAATGTCTGAAACTATTTACATGGAGTCTCACAAACATGCATAATAAAACATGAACAAAATAAGCATGTGATTCATAAACATACCCAAGTGGACAGGAAAATCCCAAAAGACCTCAACCTTACACAAACAACTCAGGCAACTAAGTGAAGCTGGCAACAGGATAGGAAGAGCACACCAACAGACTGCCCAGTGCCAAATGATCAGCCTTTAAAACATACAAACAAGTAACATTACACGGCCTCAACTGGTTACACTTAAGAATATGTATGTATTCACATATGAGTACAATAACAACTAGCCAAAATTAGTCATAAATTTGGAAACAGGAGAGAGAACTATATATGAGGGTTTGAAAAGGAACAGGGAAAAGTTGTGATTAAATCATAATCTCAGAAATAATAGAAATCTATATTAAGTGGCTTATGATCTAGTGCTATGAGTAATGGGCCTTGCTGTCAAGATGTGAGTTCCATACTTGGGAACCATGTAGAAGAAGAAAAAGACCAACTACTGTAAGTTTTCCTCCTAACTCTGTATGTGTGACATCATGCTTGGCACTTCTGGTTCATTTCCTACACATATATAATGGTTACGTATATGAAATTTATTTTCAAAACTATATTGACAAAAGTATTGACAAATCAGAGTTGGTTCAAAGATGTCATAATGGAAAACAAAATTATATGCTGATTTTTTTTTTAAAAAAAGAATTGACATAACTGTGTTTTAATTCCAGCTCATTAGGACTCACAGTTATTCTGGGAATCCTCTGAGAAGGGCTGACCCTACAGAAGGTCAGTTTCTTTTGACAGGGAATGGAGGATCCTATGTAGTTTTCTACTCTCAGTTGGAAAGCTGGCTGTAATACTTGGTACCACACTCCAAAACTTGCTGTAGCTGCAATCTAGAGATTTAAGAAAAATGAGAATTTACTTAACAGTTCACATACATTTTTTATCAAATCAATAAAAATATTGAAAACAATGTTACATACTAAATAAAAAAGAGTAATCCTGGCACCTCTCTTGTTCAATGTCATCATAACTTTATAAATAAGAGGCATTTAGATCGTATTAATGTGCATTCTACGCATATGTGATTTGTAATTAGCAGGTTGATAGGTTCTGAAGGTTAACTCTGCATATGAGAAGAACACCCTGCAGCATTTTACAGGGCACTGCCAGGACGCGGGCTTCCATCAGAACGCATCATACATTTGAGAACAAGAGCACATTGACTTTAAATAAATTTTAGTAAATTCATCTTATTGCTTACTAGATAAATGTATGGTTCCTGTTAAAGTATTCCAGGCTAGACTATAATTAGTTACTATATCTTATATTTAATTATCTTATTTTTATTTGGAATACTATGAAGTAAATTCCCTCCTTTAAAAATGTGATTTAAATACTTTAAATTTTGTACTGGGTTCACTTCCTTGAATATTAAGACATGAGCAGGGAAAAGGTTATTAAATTTTACCAAAATGTCACATTACTGTAAAACAAAATAAGGGTTTAAATTATTACAGGATAACTTATGGTTTGAACTAGAAATTTTTGATTTAAATTAGAGCAGTTATATCCTTGAATTTCACACACTATAATGTATGTATGTTTGTATGTATGTATGTATGTATGTATGAATGTATGTATGTATGAGTACATGTAGCTCAGGCTTCCTTTAATCTTATAATACTCACCAACACACTTTTTTTTTGATACTTTATTTACATTTCAAATATTTCCCCCTTTCCAGATCTCCCTTTTGGAATCTCTCTATTCCGTCCCCCTTTCCTGCCTCTCTGGGGCCATTCCCTCACCCACCCACCCACTCTTGCCTTCTCTCCTTGGCATTCTCCTATACTGGGGAATCTAACACCCTCAGGCCCAAGGGCTTCTCCTCCCCCTGATGGCTAACAAGACCCTCCTCTACCACATATGTAACCAACACAGTTTTAAGTAAAGTAATCGTGGGGTTATACTTCCACTCTCTTAATGGTTTTCTAATCATCTGGTAGTTTGACACTGTCTCACACAATGTGAATTTTACTGATGTTGAATTAGATAGCGAAAGAAAGGGGAGGAATGAACTGGGGATTCCAAAATATAAATGACCTGCAGGTGTCCTATTACCTCAGGTGTGACAAAGGTGGGGCTCAACATCTTGACTGTAGGTTATTGTCAGCAACAACAACAACAACAACACACCCCCCCCCACACACACACACACCAGCCATTAAATTTGTTCTTTTCAGAGGTGGCACAGTCTTAAGAGAAATTTTCATCTTCTCAGAGCCACAGTTCTCTTGTGTTTAAGATGAAAATGAATTGCGTGATGAACTGGTCAACGCTAAGCACATAATACAATAAACTGTGAACAGTCTGGAACAATGAAGACTTCAATGGGTGATGAGCAACATGGGAAATGGGCTTATGGGTATCCTCTGGATTTGGAAATATCTGAAACCCCTCCTAATACTGCCCTTTTTTATATAGAGTACACCTTTATACTGTACATTAATTATACCACATTATGGTTTTAATCATGACATTTTTATCTATGAAGTTATTTTGGTCACATATTCTGTAACACTTCGCACATTAACTGCCCTGTCCACTTTCCTACTTGTGCTATTCCTCCCTTAAACTCACATATCTACTTTCATATTCTTTGTTTTATATCCTACATGTAAGAGATGTTGTACGGTATTTGTTTTTCTGACTCTTTTTATTGTGTTGATCATGATGATCTCTTGTTCCACCAGTTTCTTAAAGCTAAGAAATTCCCTCACACACACACAGACACACACACACAGGATAAAATCTGGTGATTCATTGATGAGTATATAGACTGATTTATAACTTCGCTATTTTGAGTAATGCCTCTTTGTACAGGTATCCCTGACATATGCTCACTTTGATGTATCTCTTTTTTTGTGCAACAAGCATGACATAGCTGATTGATTTGGTAGTGATTTTTTGACAGTGGAAACTGCATAGTGATTCCTAATGGCTGCCACATTTTATATCTGTATTAGCAGTCTGTTATCATCAGTGTCTGATATATTTATTTTTCTTATCATATCCATTGTGACCTGGGTGAGATGAAATCTAATCATTTTGTTATTACTTCACGATCAAATCCTATTATATATACTCCTTAAGTAGATGACTTTCAAATCTTCTAAACAGTGATCAACTAAGATAAAATGTTTAGTAAATACAATGAAAATATTATATATATTTTGAGTAAGTAGATATGTCATGTGCTTGTGTAATAAATGCATGTTTGAAGTACACTTATACTCGTAGTCTAGTACAGCTTTGTTAATAATGACTAGAAAATCCTTACTATAGCCCACTGGATTTCATTTAATGACTGAAAATAGTTTGAAGCCTACAGACTGAACATCCTGAAGAGAGTAACACAGCCAAGTAATGAAGATGGTAGAGATTAAGTGTGTGCCTTCTAGGGATGCACATGGTGAAGGAGCCAAGGGATTCCTGATGAGTATCTGAGGTGGCAATCTGGGCCTTGGGCACTCTTATTCATGGTATTTGGTACTGAATATGATCTTAGTAAATATGTTTGAATTACTACAACCTAGAGAAGACAGGGTCATCACTCATGAATGACTCTCAAATATGGTCTTTTATTTTTGGTTCAAACAGAGAAGACATGGGCAATGACATTTGCCGTACTGCTTGATTGCTCATGACAGATACTGTCATGATAACCCTGGGAAAGATGTTTTCTCAACATATAAGTTCAGTTATATCATCTTCTGACTGGAATGATTGAAGACATCTACTTTTAGGATGTTTTTTATGAACATATTTTCTATATTACTGACAGAGACAAGCTGCCTCTCTTTGGGGTTTTCTTTCCTGGAAGGGAAACACAATGACTCATTTGTCTAAGTTGGAAAGTGTCTATGATGGTGTCTGGTGCACAGTGGGTTCTCATATAAGATGACATAACTTTATTTTAAACTCAGTTCCACTTTCCCATAGAATCAGGGCTGTTAAATTGTGAACATATTTTTGCTTTCCTGCTTCATAAAATATAAGCTGTAATCCAGATGGTATTTCCCACAGAAACATATGGACAGACAGTTTACAAGGAGGACTCTTTCAGGATCGATCCCCACTTAGCACAGAAGACTGACAATTTCACCAACACTCTTCAAGATCCTTGTTGAGAAGAGGTCTGAACAGATATCAATCGTGGAAACAAACACCTGAACAAAGATTATGTGAACTGCCTCATTGAAAGACATGACTTTTCATGACAAGAGATTGGATGGGTGCTGTGAGTGTAGTGGGATGAAGTGAGAAAGTCTTTCCTCTAAGTGTAGAACACAGACTTTGGCATGAACGTGTAATATCTACTAAACCATATAGCTTTCCATTTATGTTTTAGTACTTTATTTTATATTTATGCTTGCCTTACTTCATGTCTGGAGGCCATTAGGAATTACAAAAGGGCATGTACTTTACTACTTGCTTACTGGGTACCACTGTATAACGGTTATGAATATATTCAATGGGGGACAGTTTCATCTGTTAGACTAGGCTGAATTACACACATGTGTGAAACACAGAGAAAATGAATGATTAGGAGTCAATGGAAGAAGACTAGAATAGCCCCTTCTTACATAATCTCTTCTGTTCTCTAAAGAAAACCAATGTTTACACAGTTCCTTTTCTGGATTCATGATGCCCTTCAGCTAAAAAAAACATTTCTTTTGACTTATATTTGTGAAATTATTTCGTAAAAGCGTGTTATCTGAATTTGTGTTACAAAAATGTTCTTCACCTCTGTGGGTGGTAAACATGCAAGCTGCTAAGGTCAAGAATAAAGTAGTAAAGGCTGAGGAAACACATACCTTCTCTGCTTGAATCTCCCTTCCCCTTGGACCTAATAGATGTAGCCTGAGGACTTGAACCCAAGCATCTCTCACCATCTTCCAATCCCACCCTTACTTAAGATCAAAGTTCATGAACCCCAAGGAGCCAAAACTGTATGAGCTACTTCTACAGTTTTTATGGTTCAATTCATGTCCCAAAACCATATGTTTTCATTGAGAATGTTAAGGAACAGAAAAAGTAATTGGTTATATGAAAATCTTGTTATAAAATTTTTTCTTGTAGAGAAAGTCTATTATAAGACTCTCTCATCCTCAATGTCTTCATCTGTGCAATCTGAGATTATGTCAGAGCAACATGCTGTGATAGAAATTGAGGCTCATGACTTAAAACTGACCAAAGCACAGGGCACATTGAATGTTTAGAGAGATTGAGATATTAGAGAGGATTCACACACACACACACACACACACACACACACACACACATACACATACACTTCTGCCCATGCATGCGTACATGTGTACATAGGGATTAACTTTGGATTTAAAACATGACTAGCAGAACAGGAAATGATTATATCACTAATCACTGGTGAAAACTGAAAAATAAAAAACATTTCATGAAAACAGCATATGTTAGGGGTAATAAATATTCTAAGATATCTTGTTTGTAAAAGTGGGTACTGGGAAGAGAAAGCACCATGAACAGTAAGGACAGCATCATAGAGGGAAACTATGTGTGCCATGCTTAGGTTCAGCCCAGGTTAATAGGCCAGCATGAATAGTTATGTACACTTGCTTTCCAGCACAATGTCAATAGAATAAAAGTTTTGCTATTCCTCCCCCATGTTCCCAGAGGTAAACACATCTCAAATGGGGAGATACTATCATTATCCTCAGGAGTATCATGTCTCAATGCCTGTAGGAAATGTAACATTCATTACATAAAAAATGCATCTGACCTGTCTGTCAACAAGTCATCTTTAACAGAGCTGAAGCGGGTTTACCTTGGTGGCTTTTGCTACACACACTAATGGAGCTCCTGGGAATAGAGACCTGATGACAGAGATGGGAGGTTTATCCTGATCTGTTTGACTCTAACACTGACAGTTCTGTTTTACACTGTGCAAATTCTCGAATGTGTCAGGTGCATACACAGCAACTAACAAATGAGGTTTTCGTGAGCTCACAGTGAATATTGTGGTGCATTCTTTCAGTATTTCTCACTACCTTTCCTATCACCCACTGTCTCTCCACTTTCAGAAATCTCTGCTGATGTTTCCTTTCCATTTGGGACACAAGCTGTCGGAGCTGGGGAGCTACATATAATCCTGAAGCTTACCATGGCCCTGCCTCAACATGGTGCTTAGGATTAACTCGAATGTTCTGTGGTATCATTTACACACACACACACACACACACACAAATTGTGTACCAAGTTACTTATCCTGCTCCTTTTGATCTGATTATTTGTATCTGTTGGAGATATAAATCACACTTAAATGATTCAACAAGATGGAATCAGGAAAAATATTGAACATAAACACTGAACATTATGGTAGCTTAAAATATATCACAGCTTTTATTTACTTTCTGTTTTAAACAGAAGTTGAAAACCATATAGTTAGAAAATTCTGTTAGAGTTTCAGCATTATGCCAAGTGCAGCACACACAATTCAATCCTCACAGTTATATCAGTAGCATCAATTCTGTTTTTGGTGACAAAATACACGTTCTGAAAGTTTCGGTAACTTTTCATCACTTTGAAGCCACTAAGAGAAGACCTAGAATTCAATTATACATTTTCTTGCCTCCAAAATTCTGTACAGTTACAGCCCCTTTTAAATATTCTGCACTGAGAAATCCTTATATTCTCCTATAAATTCCTACAATGTGCTGAGATACTGGGGTGTTGTACAACCTGAAGCTGCAGAGGAAAAAAAAGCACTTCAATGTGAAGGCCATGAAAATAATTTGTTACTTCAATCACCTGGAAGTGCATCTATCCCACCTGACAGCATTTTGCAAGGATGCTGAGAACATCAATAGATTAGTGAGGCTGAAGTCTTAGGGGATGTATAACCTTATGTTTCTGAGCATTTAACTCATTAAAATTCACAAAGAAAGACCTTATGGTGCCATCATTTTATCTAGCTAACATCATCAGTAAGGCTCAAGTGCTGTGACTTTCTATAGTCACTCCAGCAGCAGTGAGCATATGGTTTGACTTCTCTGTGAAGCCTCAGGGTATCCAACAGTATCTTTCATGGATAATGGATAAAAGCTGCCATACCAGTAGGTAATGTCTGTTCCATCAATACTACCATCATGCAGAGAATTGGGAGGCAATCTCAGGAGCTATGAACTGACCAAAGTCTATCCTGTAAACACTATATCTGAAGAAACAATCAGGGAAAATATTTCTTGCTTACTCAGTCTTTGTACTTTCTCTGTGTTAGCATTGGCTCCTCAAGGAAAACAAAGATCATTGGCAGTAAATTCACACCACTATTTTTGGAGTCAATATTTCTAGCAATTAAATACAATTCCATCCCTCTTAGATTTATTCAAATCTGTATCACATCTCAAATGCATAAAGGAGGTCCACCGCCTACCCACATAGTACTGAGAAAGAACAAGTAAGACATGAGGAGCAAGAAAGCCCGTGTGTAAATTCTCAGAGCCCCTAAACAAGTTCCTGCAAAGTTAGCCAAGACAGCATGATACAGCAATTGAGAAGAAGAATAATTTAGGAGACATGGCAGATTCCTCACTTTGCTGCTGCTATGATCACTTACCTCAGGACAGTTTTCTGTTCACTGTTCTGGTCTCCATCCTTTGTTTCTTGAGTATATGTCACTGCCCCGTTTTTCCACTTCCAAAATCATGGTTTATGGTTATGATCCTTATAGTCCAGTGGTTCTCAATCTTCCCTATGCTATGACCCTCTAAAAATGTTTCTCATGTTGTGGTGACCTCACAACCATAAAATTACTTCACTGGTATTTCATAACTGTAATGTTGCTAATATTATTAACGGCAATGTAAAAATCTAATAGGCAGGTTAACTGATTCATGACCCCCCCCAAGGACTCTTGATTCCCAGGTTGAGAACTCATCCATTTAACCATTATTCCAATCATTCCAATACTGTTTCTGAGTATTCATTCTACCTTATTCTCAAGACATTTACAGAGAAAAACCTTAGCCAAAGGCAATGTTTTCTGGGTCCCAAGCCACTCAGAACCTGGTAACTAGCCCTTGGCTCTTCATTCCTCCCTTCTTTAGAATATTCCTTACTTTCATTTCTATCCCTTTCAACAGCTGGAGCAAGATCTGAAGAGTGAATTCTCAAAAAAAGAAAAAAAAAGTCTTTAAAAATGCTCAACACCCTTAGTAGTTAGAGAAATGCAAATGGATCTCTTTAGATTTAAACTATATCAAAATAAAATTAAACTCTTACCATTCTGCTAGCTGCTTAGAAGATGCCTCACCCTCAATTTGTGCCTACTCTTTCTGTCTTGTCTGTATCCATTTCCTGCCCTGACCACTAGTTCCAGCAATTTCTTTAATACTTATGGAGTACTCCAGAGGAATTTTCATTTCAAGCCCTTTGGCTTTTGTTCCTTTATACTCAAATCCCCTTCCCTGGCTTCTGTTTCACTCAGTTTCAGAGAGCTTTGGGGAACCGTAGTTAATAGTTCCCTTTTCCATACTTACTCTGTGACCTCTTCCTGTGGGGGTGACTTTTCACTCAAATGTGTCTACTTGCCCTTTGTCACTATGCTTCTTTACTTATTTATGTATACAGCATCTTTTGTTTAATGTGTTTGATACTGAATCAGCAGTGTTAAAAAAAATCTGTGCCATGTACTCCTTGCTATCTGGGCATGTGCCATGAGCAGGCCTTGAGCACAGATTCCTCAGCCAGTCCCAAAACATCCAGAGGAAGTTCATCTCCCTGGTGTTCTAACATATCCAGGATCATAGGATCCAAGGATTCCAGGAGCGTGGTCACACCAGGATCTCAAGGTCACAGAGGCAGCTTGATTCCCAGGAGCTCTGTCACACCCAGGGTCTTAGTATCACAGGATTCCAGAATCACAGGATCCCAGAGACAGATGGTCTCTAAGGAGTTCTGACACAACCAGGATCACAGGAAGGACTGGCTCTGGTCAGATAAAAGGAGAGCAGGTAGCACTAGATATAAACAGATGGCAGGAGGCAAGCACAAGAGCATAAGCAACAGAAACCAAGGTTACCTGGCATCATCAGACTCCAATTCTCCCACCATCGCAAGTCCTGGATACACCATCACACCGAAAAGGCAAGATTTGGATCTAAAATCACTTCTCATGATGATGAGAGAGGACTTTAAGAAGGATATAAATAACTCCCTTAAAGAAATACAGGAGAACACAAGTAAACAGCTAGAAGCCCTTAGAGAAGAAACACAAAAATCCCTTAAAGAGTTACAGGAAAACACAATTAAACAGACGAAAGAAATGAACAAAACCATCCAGAAATAAAAGTAGACATATAAACAATAAGGAAATCACAAAGGGAGACAACCCTGGAGTTAGAAAACCTAGGAAAGAGATCAGGAGTCAGAGATGCAAGCATCACCTATAGAATACAAGAAATAGAAGAATCTCAAGTGCAGAAGATACCTTAGGAAACAGTGACACAACAGTCAAAGAAAATGCAAAAGGCTAAAATCCCTTAACACAAAATATCTAGGAAATCCAGGATACAATGAGAAGATAAAACCTAAAGAAAATAGGTATAGAAGAGAAAAGAGCAAAGATTCCCAACTTAAAGGACCAGTAAATATCTTCAACAAAATTATAGAAGAAAACTTCCCTAACCTAAAGAAAGAGATGTTCATGAATATACAAGAAACCTACAGAACTCTAAATAGACTGGACCAGAAAAGAAATTCCTCCTGTGATGTAATAATCAAAATACCAAATATATTAAACAAAGAAAGAATATTGAAAGCAGTAAGGGAAAAAGGTCAAGTAACATATAAAGGCAGACCTATCAGAATTATACCAGACTTCTCACCAGAGACTATAAAAGCTAGAAGATCCCGGGCAGATGTCATACTGACCCTAATAGAACACAAATGACAGCCCAGAATACTATACCCAGCAAAACTCTCAGTTACCATAGATGATGAAACCAAGATATTCCATGATAAAACCAAATTTACACAACATCTTTCCACAAATCCAGCCCTACAAAGGGTGATAGATGCAAAACTCCAACACAAGGAGGGAAACTGCACCCTAGAAAAAGCAAGAAAGTAATCTTCTTTCAACAAATCTGAAAGAAGATAGCTACACAAACATAACACCACCTCTAACAACAAAAATCACAGGAAGTAACAATCACTTTTCCTTAATATCTCTTAATATCAATGTACTCAATTAGTCAATAAAAAGTCAAATACTAACAGACTGGATATATAAACAGGACCCAGCATTTTCCTGCATACAGGAAAAATACCTCAGTTACAAAGACAGTCACTACCTCAGAGTAAAAAGCTGGAAAACAATTTTCCAAGCAAATTATCCCAAGAAACAAGCGGAGTAGCCATTTTAATATCCAATATAACCAACTTTGAACCAAAATGTTATCAAAAAAGATAAGGAAGGGCGCTTTGTAGTGACCAAATAGAAATATTTAAGGGGTAACTTCAGCAAGTGTTATAGGTGTCTGATGAATCTCAGTGTAATGGCTTTGGGAAATGCAAAGCAATGTTGTTCTTCTCTCAGAGTCAAGCTCACATATCTTCAAGGGAGAACATTGGAGGTATTTGAATTTTATGTTCACATTAAGGAGGTAAGTCCTGTATATTTTAGAAAACTAATATTTATTTTCTTTGAATTTAGTCAGTAGTTGTCAACTTAATTGACATGACAGTTAAGTATGACAGTAGTAAGGTTTTCAAAGCCCACTGGAAACAAGTAACATTAAACATGTGATTTCTGAGATTAGGTTGTGTGCTATTTTGACTGAAGTCAACTTTCCTTTGTCATTTCAAAGAAGAAAAAAATGAATGGCTTATAAAACTATAAGAGTCTATCAGTCAGAAATAATTTCCAATTGCATATTGTTTTTACAAAGTGATTTAATTTATTTAATCATATTTATAATGTGAAAGTATAAGATTTTGATAATGTTGACTTCTAAAGTTTTAGCCAAAAAAGAGCATTTTAATTATTATAGAAACGTCTATAACTAATTTCATAATTTATTAATTCTTTATTTAATTTTGATATTTTTCTCATAGTTTATCATTGTATATAATACTCTGATAGATATCCCACAGTACATATATATTTTTGTCAACATAAATTTCTAGAAATAAGTTTACTGTACAAAATTTTATGCAAAATGTATACCTTGGTACCTGTTGGTAAACTGTTCATTAGAAGTACTGTATTGATTTGTACTGTTATATGGGACATTTCTGAAAAATTCTGTAAAAATTAAATTTTATTATTAAAAAAAAAGTCTGTGCCAAAAGAGGTATGCATTACATATTTCAAATATTTTAACAAATAAATAAATAAAGTTCAGTTCTAGAAAATTAATTTCTTACTTTAAATCATGCTATAATGATTAAAACTAGCAAAGAAGGCAGACTCTCACTAAACATGTCTGAGGGGTTCATACATAATTTTTAATACAACGATTATGGCATTTTAGTTGTTTTAGACACATATTAAATTCTTAGATGAACACTGAATATATAGTATGCATCAAATTGCCTATTACTTATTGCTGTTTGCTATCTTTGAAAAGCAAAGAAAGGTGGATGTGTCAAGTTGTGGTTTGGGTATCATTCACAGCACTGAACACTGTCAGCATGATGCTTGAGCTTACTGTATGTCCGTCCAGTATATCACACAACAATGTCATTTAAAAATACATTGTACACAGCAATGTTGTGAGGCAAACATATTTAAACACAGTGATATATTTTTAATTTTCCCATTTGCTTTTTCCCTCTTTGCCTGTCCTTATCAGAATAATTTGCTCCTGAGATTTAGGTCAGGACTCCACCATATCTACTTACTAGTAGATTTATCAGAACTACAGCTCCTACAGCTTTGTGGCTAACAGCTAGAGATACTTCTGAAATTCAGCTCAGTGGAGATCACTGTTGCACTGAGATCTCTCTGATATCTCAGAACAATTTGTGATTCCAAGGGTTGTATCAGTATTTCTTATCCATCAACTCTGTCCAACAACCACCCCTAATTTCCAAGATGAGTAATTTTCCACATGTGATTGATTTTTTTCTCCTGTTTTACCCCTATTATCTAGTTTAAAAGAAATCTTTCTTTAAGACACTGGTTCTCTATTAATCATACCTGGCTTTTAAGAAGGGTTCTCAAGCTCTTTGATCCCCTTTTATAGCTCACTGTCCAAAGGCAGGGGAGAAAAAAAATGGTAAATAAGATAAGTAGATGAGGACCTGTTTAGAAATAGTTCTTTGGGGCAATTCCAATCTCTGTTTGTCAGGATACTAGCAGTCCAGATCAGTAGTGTCAGGATACCAAAATGAGTCAGCAGAAGTGGCATGATCCAGCAGAAACAACCAGGGCTCTGTGGGGTCAGTGGGAGTGACCGGAACCAGGCTAGGCTCCAGAAGAAGTTCTCTATTGTGCTTCTCTCAACAAAGTGAAGATAAAGGAAAAGGAGAGAGCAAGGAACCATTGAAAGGCTAGATATGCAAGTGTGCTCTCACTGTCCTTTGAGTACTATTTATATTCTTTCCAAACATAACATTTCCTACATTGGGTCTTGCATCAGCAAACCACCACATAAGTCTGCATTGCATGACATATCCAGAAACTTCCACTTCAGGCCACATTACCAAGAAGGGGAGATTCTGAGAGATAAGTACCTCCCTACTATGGAGAAAGGGAACATCCATTGGTTGGGGCCTTGACATATTGTAGTGCGGCCACTGTCATATCAAGCATACAGTTATAGCCATGTCTTTGGATTGTGTGTTTATTCACCCTACAATTGCATGACAAAAGAAGTGGCTTCTTACACACTCTATCATCAAGTATCAAGTTGGCACCAAGTAATAAGAAATAGCACTTTATAGAGGTTTTAAGAGAAATAGGATCTAATACTATATTCATAGAAGCCATATTTATAATAGCCAGAAACTGGAAACAACCCAGATGTCCCTCAACAGAGGAATGGATACAGAAAATGTGGTACATTTACACAATGGAATACTACTCAGCTATTAAAAACAATGACTTCATGAAATTCTCAGGCAAATGGATGGAACTTGAAAATATCATTCTGAGTGAGGTAACTCAGTCACAAAAGAATGAACATGGTATGTACTCACTGGTAAGTAGTTATTAGCCCAAAAGTTTGGAATACCCAAGAGTTACTTTGCAGCAACCATTGGGCTGAGCATGAGGTCCAAGATGGAGGAGTTGGAGAAGGGACTGAAGGAGCTGAGGGAGTTTGCAGCCTCATGGAGGGTGCAACAGTGTCCACTGACCTGACCTCCCAATGCTCCCAGAGACTGGATCACCAACCAAAGGATACACATGGAGGGAAGCCATAGAGGCTGGGGGAGGGGGAGGGAATAGGGAGGTTCCAAAGGGGAGATTTGGAAAGGGGGAAACATTTGAAATGTAAATAAAGTATCAAAAAATAAAATAAAATAAAAAGTGTCCCACAAACTCTTGTGTTTGAACACTCAGCTCCAGTTGGTGGCACTGTTTGGAAGACTGTGGAACTTTCAGGAGGCAGAGTCTCAGGAAGAGAAGTGGGACACTCAGCCTTGTGATATTTTATGTCCAGGCCCCACTTCTTGCTTGCTTTCTGCTTCTTGACTGTAATGCAGTGTGACAAGCAGTCTCATGACTAGGCCACCATGTTTCCTTTTCCGTGGTGGATTATATGTCTGTGAACCTTCCTCCCTTAAGCTGTTTCTGGTCAGATGGTTTGTCATTCCAATGAGAAAAGTATCTAATACCAGTTGTATCTTCTTGTTTAAGTACTCTACAAAAGTAAGACACAACCAACAGTGCAATTTACTGTAATGTTTTGTGTATTCGAAAACATAATCTTCATGTTTTGGGTGTTTCTCAAAATAGTTATATTTCAGGAGAAAGAAAGTGGGCATATGTATAGAGCAGTTACCAAGAGTTAAGCATTGGCTCCAAGTTTGATATAGATCTACATTCGGAGCTCATCTTTTTTTGGGGTGTGGGGTGAGGGGAGGAACATAGTTTGATACCAAGCTAATGTGATGTATTTCAAGTTTAAGGAACAAAACTAATTCAGGACTTTTTAAATGTCAGTTAACACTTGACTCTTATTTTAAAGACATTGTTCTAAAGCAATGAAGGTTACAGCATATTCACCGAAAGTTTACTAGCTAAGGGCATGCATTATCAGAATCTGGCTATAATTTAGATAATGGAACATGAGGCTTTTGTTAGTCAACCTTAGCTTTGCCATGCCAGCTCTCAGAGAAAATAACTACTTGCCACAAAGTTTAGGTTCTCGTGAACACCCAAAGCCCTCTCCTGTTCAGAAATTATTGTGACCTGTTCTGGATGTTTGTTGAAAGTGGAACTCTTAAGATGTAGGCGGAAAATCAATAACCACGTATTTTCATTGGCCTCCAGGTACAACTATAGATAGATGTGTGTGCATACATGTGTGCTCACATACACACACACACACACACACACACACACATAGACAAATGCACACACACACATGAAATAGTAAACTACCTTTTAACTTTTCAGCTTCAGAAGATGTAACTGACTGGGACTGTTGTCTAAAGCTAGATAGTGAAAAACTACTAAATTCTTCTATGCTCATACATTTTCCTTGTCTTTAAGTCATAGTGAAGCTTACCATCATTACCACAGTGGTGTTTATTTAATCTAGAAAAATGTCAGTTTATTAAACATTAAGAATAAGTAACTATATCATATATAACGGAGAAAAGTAATACTTGGTAATAAAAAGAACAATAAAAGGTGTGCAAGGGCCAAAAGAAAAAGAAAAAAGGCACATGGCACCCTGAAGAAAAGATAACAAAACTCAGGCCCACTGCAAGCCTGCCATTTTGTTTTGTTTTGTTTTGTTATGTTTTTCATGAGGGCATGTTCAGTGTTTATTTTTTTCCTTCTGTGGACTGTATTGAAATATTAATTTCACGTTTCACCTAACTCTCTCCGAAGGTAACCAAATGCCTGTGTTTTGGCTGGCTCCTGAGTATGCCTAAGACAGTGTTTGAAACAAGCAAAATTAATGGCTTCTTGCTTGCCATGAAGTACCCATGGTGAAACATGACTAGAAAGTCATGTCTCAGCACAGCTGTGGTAACAGATTGCTGATCTGATCGCAGACTGACCTTTCCCATCAGAGGAGTTCAAAGTCTTCCTTCCGACTTTACTTTTAATTTAATTATCATTTGAAGGGAGGAAAATCCTTTTATGCATCACTGGGAAAGAAGCTATATCTTGGGAATGAAATGACAATGAGCTCGCCTATTGCTACACATGAGAACACTGTGATAAAAGTCAAACTTTGTTTCAGATCAGAGAAACATTTGTTGAGTTGTTCTTCAAATAATGCAGAAGTGGGTCGACTGGAATAGGAAAGCAAAGGTTCTCTGTGAATCTCAGATCCTATACAAGAGAACAAAAGTCTTTGAGATGATGGAAATACTGTTTTCACTCCAGTGTGAAATGTTTTATTTTGTTTTCCCATGTGAAGCAGGGCAGAAAGTGTCTCATGGGCTTCTTTATTCTAAGACTATCGAAATAGCAGGTGTCAGGGAGGAATACAATAACTAAGGTAGAGTGGTCTGGGATGGAGAGATGAATTTGGGGCATTTATTCAAAATAGAATTTACACTATTGGTTTTGATGAGAGCCTTCAAGTTTATTGACATTCTCCTGTACCTTATTGCTGTTTTGCCCATTGCTTAATAGGTAATTGAGGTTTTTTCATGTCAGTAGCCAAGAATATTGGCACTGGCTCATATCTCTGTGACTCAACCTCTGACCAAGACATTATTTTCAACCTGTCTTGAAGGATTGTGCCTACTTTCTGTTCTACTTTCAAATCCCCTTTGTCTTTGCTTCTGATCTCCCATTTCCCTGCATCTCTATAGCTTTATATTACATCTAGAGCACTTAAAATAATATTGCAGAGTTTGATAATCACCTAGTATTAATACACAGTGCAGCAACTGTCCACTCCCAGGGACACAAATGAGGACATACTCTCTCTCTTTTCCCATTCTATATTTTATATATATGTATGTGTGTGAATATCTGCATATATTTATATTAATTTAAAACATAGAAGGTATATGTATTTCTCAAAACTGGTTAAAATAAAACTTAAAATGTGCGAATATAATCAAGTCTGTGCTCCCAGGAATGGAATAACATAGACGCATACACTGAACTTCTGTTAACCTGTAAGTTAATATTACTACAATGTAAATCTTTTTAGACCACACTGCACACTGTACAGTGCTAGTGTTGCTAATACAAAGATGCATACTAATGAAAATAGGAAGTGCAGCTACTCATGTCTGACATACTTAAGTATATACATGTCAAGTTTCCCTGAAAAATTATAGAGTAAAATGATTTTAATTAAAAATAAATATACTTTTGCAAAATTAATTACACAGAACATTTACATTTAGAAATTATATGGTGAAATATAGTTGTAAACAACTATTAAAATTTTGCTAGGAAATTTAGGTTTTCCAAACCATTCCTATTCTTTGACTCCAACTGGATTAAAGAATTGAATCATTTCTTTGTTTCCTTAACAGATATCATTGTTACAAACGATTTGTCTAGACACATATAAATTTTAGCTTTCCATAAAGGTTGCATGATGATGACATTGTGCATCTTTTCACTGAGAAAATTCAAAACAAAACAAAAAGCTCAAAGGTGTGTCTCTAAATGGAATGAAGCACATAGATAATGTAGTTATACAAAGTGATCAGATTACTTCAGTGTCTGCATCCTTCCATAAAACATGCCATTTCACCCATGTTTTCCCTCCCTTAGTAGGTAAGAGGACATGACATCAAAAGAGAACATTCCAGGGTGAGTTGTAACTTTCTTTTTCATTTCTGAAAAGTAATTGCTTCGTTGATACAGTGGTGCCTTTAAGTACAATCTGAGAGCAAATGTCTCAAAATTCTTCTAGGAGTTTATAATCTAAAAACAAAATAGCAAACACCAGTAGTATAAACAGGACTTTTCTGTAATCTAGCATAAACATGACTGTACAAAAGAAGGATAGTGGGCTGTTTTTAAATTTATAGTATGTGGCAATGTGGGTTGTCTTAAGAGTATCGTCCCCTGTTCCTGATAGTGCAAGTTAAAGCAACAATGTAGTTAGATTCCTTAGAACATAGGTGATGGCTCTTCCAACACACACAGCACACACATGTGTGGGACCGTGAAAGGCATCCTGATTTCTGGTTGAGCTAAGGTTTAACCTCCTTCTCCCTGTGAACCCAGTAGGGGGTCCCCAACAGGAGATAACCCTACAAGGGATGGTAGGTGTTTTGCCATGCTCCTGGGAACCAGGCTCCTGACATGAGGCCACATCTCTCCATAGGCCTGTGACCATCAGTCATGCACAGGTAGAAGTGTGGTCACATAGCCTCAAGACATCCCCATGTTAATGAGGCATCTAGAGACTTAGCCACGCCCCTTCTTAGCCCATGGTATTTCAACTTCATCCCTCCCTGAGGTTTCGGGGTACCAGATTCACTCATGCAACTTCCGCCATAGCAATAAACACCCTGAAACCATGTACTCTCTCTCATCATCAAGATCCGCCTTGGGGAACAATGGAATAGGTCTTTGTCTAAAAAGCCGCATCTAGTCTCCTGCAGAAGGCCTCCTAGTACAACCAAACCAAGTGTGCTAGCTGGCGACAAGTAGTGAACCAGGTCCCATTGGGATCCAGCAGCACTTCTCTCTGCCTTCCTCCTCTCAGCTCCGAGCTAGATCCAAGCCACTGGGTCGTCACTTGGTTCTCAGCTCTTCTGGGGCATCCAGGGGTGCCTGGGATGCCCAGGGAACCAGATGGAGCCAGGTTCCCTGCGGTCCCGGGACCCCAGGCCAAGCTCTCCCACCTCTGGGCCATGTTCCACAGTGGCTTCTCACAGCCCAACACCTGCCCGGTGGTGCTGTGGGGTGAGTGTGGTCAAACTTCCCTCATCCCACTACTCTGAGAGGCCCAAGTCTGGGTCAGACTCAGGAGACACTCACACCCTCAACCCCTGCCATTTACTCCAACACACATGCACTGCCCTTTTCCTTGTAATGACTGAGTGTAGCTAAGTTTCTCTAAAGCAACTGAATTCAACAAGTTTATGCTCCCAAAAACCACAGAGAGATGAAATATTTAAACAAGAGTGACTCAAGTCTATGTCACACTTCCCATGAGTCTCTTTTTATGATATGCACTCTGAGTTCCTTTAGCATTTCTTGAAAATCACAAAGATACAGTTCTTTCATTATAATAAATTGTGTTATAAATAAATCCCTATTTGTATCTGTTCCTCTTTAGATGTAATGAAAAATTCTTGTCACAGCAAAGGTGTGAAAAGCCAGGCAGAGTGATCTCACCACCTCACTGTTTGCTAATAAGAAGACACCCACTTACTTTCTCTCCCCATGAATCCTTTACACAGGATTGGTGTGTTGGGCACTGAAGTATTCTGAGAGGGCTTACTAAATATTATGGGTGGTATTTAAACTATGCACTTCTCCAAACATCATTTACACCTTAAATGCAGTAACGGAGAAACTCTGATTAGAATCTGCTGCAGTATTTGAAGCAGTAATCGTGGGTCTTATTGTTACAATATTGGCTTCCATTACTTTTCTACACTGAGCACGTTTCAAAAAGCAGTGGAGTCTTCTCTCCTGTCTTAGCTGCTTCTTTCTTTGACACCTGACCATTCAGACCTTTCTTGAGACACTTCAGGGAGCTAAAAGTTTAAGCATACACCCAGAAATAATACATGAAATAAATAAGGAGGCAAAATGTAGCAATTTTACAAGGATAGAATACAAAACAACACCACCAACAAAAACTATATAAAATGTTTTCTTATCTTTCTCCATCAGAGAAATGGTAATGAAAATATGTGCTGTGATTCAGCCTACACTCAGTCAGAATGACCATGGAGAAAATAACAACAGATGCTGAGCAGGGTGTGAATGCCAAGAAAGAAGAAGCCCCATTCACTTCCAGGAGTAGTATAAACTGGTTCAGCTACTGTAGAAACCAATGCAGAATTTTCTCAAAAATCTAAAAGTAGAACTGCCATATAAGCCAGCCAAACTACCCTGGATATGTGCCCAAAGACATCTGAGTCATACACCTCAGAGATATCCAATCATTTATATCTATTATTTCACTATTCACTAAATCCAAGATATGGGATCAGTCTTATATCTATTATCATACAAGCATATAGAAGAAGGGAGGTAAGTATCTGTTTTGTGTGGTCAAGAAGAATAACAAGTATTTATCATTTGCAGGAATGTATACAGAGCTAAAGATCATCATACTTAGCAAAATAAACAAAATAAAAAAGACAAACCTTCAATATTTAATCATATATATGTATATATATATATCATATGTGCATATTCTTCTAGCATGTGTCTAAATAGATATTATACTTATCTATGTGCCTGTGTATGTGTACAAACACTTGCTTTTATGTGATTGTACACATGCACTGGTGTATATGTGCATATGTCTGTGTGCTTATGTGAGAACATGTATAAGTGTGTGGATTGTGTGTACATGTGTGAATGAATAATCATATGTATTTTTGTATGCACATGAGTATATATGCACATGTGTATGCAACACAAAAAATAGAGTTCATACCACTTGGCACATAACACAGGACTAGCAGGCTGGAGATAGACGAGGGAAGATGAGAGTCATGTACTCAGAACATGGTGCACTGGCTGTATTCTGAAATCACTGATTTGTTCATGAATCACACAATAATGGTTTTACAGGGCATTGTCATGTCTCTCATTTGGACATGGTTCACTTACACTAACAGTATGCATCTCCAGGGCAATAACCATCTCTCAATCTTTGTTCATATTCAATGAGTTAAAATCTCACCCACGTTCCTGTTACATATTAGAAAGGTTATTTCTGACTACTATTTATGATCAAAATGATCTGATTTAATTAATTCATATGAGAGTGTGAATAATTCATACTAGCATATGAATGAATAATGAATTTGTCTTCTTCCAAATTCTCTGTTTATAACAAGATAGCACATTAATAGAGAGTGTTCAGAGAGTATTCAGGCAGCTCATCTTAGCATCATGCCTTCAAGGATAACACACAGATGACAGGTCACCACTTCACTTATGTATAATTATAGCACAAACAATAAAGACACTGATGATGTTAATTAGTATTTCTCTGGCACTTTATATTTTACAAAGTATATTTGTCATTATTCCATTTGATTCTTTAAAAGATATTGTGAGGTAGATGCCTTATTATTAGTTTCTGCTTGCAAGTATGTTTATTTGAAAATGAGTAGCTGTCAATTTATAATTGCAGTGTGGTGCCTATTTATTGAAGTCAAAAGGCAAAGAGAAGTTCATAGCCTTGTTGAAATTATCTGCATTCATCTAGATTTTCTGTATTGACTTATTTGGCAACAGGAAATTTAACAGGCCGGTTTTTTAAATGTAGATGGTGACACATGCCTTTAATCCCAGCACTTGAGGCAAATGCAGGTGGATCTCTGCGTTCAGGGGTCAGCATGGTCTATAAAGCAAGTTTTAGGACTTCAGGGGTTACAAACACACACACACACACACATACACACACACACACACAAAGTGCTTTGAAAAAATAACAAATAGATGGTACATGATTGTGCCCTTCCCTAAATCCTGAGCAGGCTAAATAGACCTTAACACCCAGGTGGAGTCATTCACCTTCATTCACCTTCCTGCACATACAGCTTCCTACAGGAACTTAGAAGAATGGACTGCCTGCTGAGCTTGCTTTGCAACATAATCCATCCGAAACAAAGCAACATAATCCAAATGAAACAAAAGATGGGGTCTGTGGGCTCTCCCTATATAACCAAAGTGCTGAATATTAAACATTGAGTCTTGATCAGAAACTTTTGTCTTGGCTTCATTCTTCTTTCACTCTCCATCCCTTTTTCATTTCCTCTCCCTTTAGGTAGACCCAGTTCTGCATAGCTGCTGGACAACTACACATGATAGATAGATAGATAGATAGATAGATAGATAGATGGAATAAAGATAGATGATGAATAATCAAATTTTACTCTCCCAAATTCTCTGTTTGTAGCAAGATAGCACAATAATAATGAATATTCAGATCATGTTTGAGTAGCTCATCTTTGCATTGTGCCTTCAGGGATCAATGGTCAACAAAGGGGAATTCTGATCTTACACATACTTAAGTTGCTAAATCTTGATCACAGTTTATTGTGTTCACTAGAAAACATGTTCATACTTCTAAGTAAACTAATACTTGTGTATGAGGGTAGGAACTTACTCGTTGAATCTCCATATTTATATTAGTTCTTGCACCAAGAAGTAATATATCTATGTTTAAGATAGATAGATGATTAATAGATCGATGAATAGGTAGTAGAAAGATAAACAATATACAGATGAAAATAAAGAAAAATGAACAAAGAAATAAGCTACAATTAGTAACAAAATGAAGAAGCACTGCCAGCAACATCAACCCATCTTTTTCTTAAGCTTGTTGAAAACTATTAAGTTTTACATTGTTGTTATGTTAGAGTAAATACAATTAGCACATAATACTTTCAAACTTGCATTCATCCTTCTCCACAAGCTTCTGTAAACATCACTGTATTTTTAACATCCAGGATTCTAATGACTTCTTCAGTTGTGTAAAGCAGAGTGAGATACAAAGATAGGGAAAAGGGGGTGGGTGATCTAGAAAGGGTTTCCTGTGTAGAGCTCTAAAATGAAACTAATTATTTAAAGCAAAAAGAATGATAGGTGTGATAGCAGTTTATGTTCAGCTTCACGAAAACTGTGTGGTCTGGACATTGCTGGTCATTAAGACCACATTAGCTAACAATGCACACATTTCCCTGGGTTTGCTCACTAGAGTAGAAAGATTTGCAGTAAATGTAGAAAGAACACATAACCACTGTGTTCTTCTGGTAGCATCTAGATATATACATGAGTTATTAAGCTTGTTAATTTGGGCAATATAAATAGGGAGATACAATATGTAAATTCACTACCCTCATCTACACTTACTAAACAACTTAGAAGCATGACTATGTTATCTAGACTCCTCTGAATACAATTAACTGTGATCTAGCTTTAGCAACTTAAGCATGTGTATGACACACTTAAGGATTCCCCTGTGTTAAACAGCAGAGTTCTTTGAGTGATAATCTAAGAATGCTTGAAAATAAAAGGAAAAATGTTCTTTCAGAGATTAAAGCAATTAGGGTTTAAACTATTGTACAAAAACAGACACATGTTTTCCTAACAAATATGAAAATGTACCATGTGAGACTTTATCCTAATATGATTGAGGTCACAGTACAATGTTGGAAATATTGATTTATTTCCTCAGATGAAAGGATCAGATGAGAGCCATATTCAAGCTGTGGGAATACATGGCTTGGGCTGAGGTCAGAGAGTTTCTGTCTCTGTTCTAACTATTGATATGTCTAGGCCTGTAAGCTTCTAGCCCCTGTACAATCTAATCTTACAAGATAACTGATAGAATTCTGCTTCTCTGGGCTTCTGTCTGAATTGTTCTGTTTGGCCTCATATCAACTTTGGCAATATGTTCTAAACTTCTGGTTCCTTCTCTTCTCTGGCTCATTTTGTCTTCACCTGGGTCCAGCATGTTCTCTCTACAAGCTGTCTCTGTAAAGCTGTCCTGGTAAACTGAGAACACACACACACACGCACACACAAACACACACCACCACATATGTACCACATCACACCACATCTCTGTATTGCTGCTCAGCTGCTCTTAAGTAGCCTCTCTTTCCTGTGCTATTCTGAGTTAGACATATCCTATCTCTAACTCATTCTGCCAAATCTTTTTCTGATCCATTACTTTGTCTGCCCTTTGTCAGACATTATTTTAATGCATGACTCTTTCCATCTACAAACTAACCTTAACTTCATTGTTAAGGATTCAAGGTATGTACTACTTACGGGCGTGTCTGTATTCCAGCCAGATTGAACTATAATCCAGGGCATGACTGCATCTGGAACAGACCATATAGACCTTGAAGTTCTTTGGATGTGATTCCCTGGCCAAAGCAGCCATGTTGCTGTATCAAAATTCCTCTACATAATGTGAGGATGAACAATCAAATAAACAAGAATGGGTTAATTAAAAGGAAGCCTGATCAATAGCAATAAAATAGATAAAGCAGGGTTGAGGTATAAGGGTAAGTTTCAGTAGTGAGGTACTCAGAAAAATTAGCATAACAATGAATATAATATTTTATAGATTGAATAAATAGCTCATAACATATTCACACTGTTACATTTGTATCCTTCATTCAATCAGTGATAATGAATTAAATTCTGATATTGTCTATGACTTCATAAATGCTCTGCTCTTGTAATTAGAGCTACTTAAATTAGGCTTGATTTAAACTCTCAAAATGTTCTTCAAGTCTCAATTTCAGGGAAATTGTTTTACATGTGTTATATTTTAAAATAGTGTCCAGTGACCATGGGTCCATCCCACTATCAACAGTTCTTTGGGTGTGAAGACTTAGTGAATTTTGTGGTTAAAGACATAAAAATAATCTCGTAGATGACAAGATCTACAAATGCCAAACACTCAGACATTTCATATGAATCACATTACTTAATTTTCCTCACAGCATCTGACACAGACCTTACTCCACACGTTCCATGGCAATATTGGCTGCCCTGACTAAACTCAGTCACTGAACAATAAAATTGGTTTAAATTCAGATCACTCAGACTTCAATAGCAAGAATTTTAACCCAATAGACTTGGGTCTAGTTGTAATTTAAGTTTCATTAAACAATTCACGCTATCTCTTGATTGGAGTCACAGCTCTAAAAGGCTTCAGCTACAATGTGGAGGTCATTTTCCTGAAAGCTGTCTGTTGGGGTTGTGGCTTCAAGTTCCTATGTTAGTTGTTAAAATACAGGAGAAAATGTTATTACAGACAAGAGAGATTACAAACTGGTTTGTGAGTGTCTGTATCAGAGTTTAAGTCCTTAAAGAAAAGTTTGCTATACAAAAAAAAGGATTCTTCTTGATTTAGTTACTTTTTGACAGTGTGTGTGTGTGTGTGTGTGTGTGTGTGTGTGTGTGTTTAGGTGCATGCAAGGGCTGGAAAAGAGGACTGGATCACTTGAAACTGGAGTCCCAGGAAGTTATGAGCTGCATAGTTGAGTAGTAGGTACTGAACTTGTGTCCAATAGAAGAGCATCAAGTTCTCTTAACCTCGGAGCCATCTTTCCAGCCTAAACATACAAACTATACCAGACATTAGAAAGAACTTTTCCAATTTTTTGAGCTTTGAGGGATCCTGTTAATTGATACTGTTGTTCTTCCTACGGGGTTGTAATCCCCTTCCGCTCGGTCATCGCTTACCATGACTCTTCATTGGAGTCCCTGGGCTCAATTCAATGTTGGGCTGTGAATATCTGCATCTGTCTTATTCAGATGCTGGCAGAGCCTCTCAGAGGCCAGCCATACCAGACTTCTGTCTGTAAGCACATCTTGGAATTAGCAATAGTGTCAGGGTTTGGTGTCTGTGGAGGGAAAGGATCTCACAGTGGGACAGTCTCTGGATTGCCTTCAGCCTCTGCTCCATTTTTGTCCCTGCATTTCCTTTAGACAGGAACAATTCTGGGTTAAAAATTTTGAGATGGGTGGGTGGCCCCATCCCTCCACTGGGGGGCCATGTCTATCTACTAGAAATCGTCTCTTCAGGTTCTCTATCCCTGCTGTTGGGTATTTCAGCTAATGTCATACCTCTTGGGTCGTAGAAGCCTCTTGCCTCCCTTGCATCTGGGACTTTCTAGTGGTTCCCCAAGTTCCCCATCCCCCACTGCTACTTATTTTTATCCTTTCTCCTGGCCCTCTGAACTTTTCTCCTGTCTTTTCCTATACCTAGTCTGCCCACAATGTTTTTTTCTTTCCCCTCCCCACTCTGACCTAAATCCCTCCCCCCTCTGCCTCCTGTGATTATTTTGTTCCCATTCTAAGTAGGATGAAGCATCCACAATTTGACCTTCCTCCTTGTTAAGCTTCATAGGACCTCTGAGTTGTATCATGGGTATTCTGAGCTTTTGGACTAATAACCACTTATCAGTGAATACATACCATGTATGTCCTTTGGGGTCTGGGTTACCTCACTCAGGATACTATTTTCTAGTTCCATCCATTTGCTTACAAAGTTCATCAAGTCATCATTTTTAATAGCTGAGTACACTGAGTAAATCTCCAACATTTTCTGTACCCATTCTTCCATTGAGGGACATCTGGGTTGTTTCCAGACTCTGGCTATTATAAATAAGGCTGCTATGGACACAGTGGCGCACATGTCAGAGTTATGTGTCAGAGCATCTTTTGGGTATACGTTCAGGAGTGGTATAGCTGGATCTTCAGGTAGAACTATTCCAAATTTTCTGAGAAATTGCCAGATTGATGTCAAAACTGGTTGTACCTGCTTGCAATCCCACCAGCAATGGAGGAGTGTTCCTCTTACTCTACATCCTCACCAGCATCTGCTGTAGCCTGAGTATCTTCATTTCAGCTATCTTGATTGGTGTGGAGTGGAATCTCAGGGTTGTTTTGATTTGTATTTCCATGATTACTGAGGAATTTGAACAGTTCTTTAGGTGTCTCTAGACCATTCAAGATTCCTCAGTTAAAAATTCTTCAGCTCAGCACTCAAATTTTAACTGTGTTATTTAGTTTTCTGGAGTCTTGAATTCTGTATGTATTTGGATATCCCCCTATCAGGCATAGGCATTGTAAACATTTTCCCAATATGTAGGCTGCTGTTTTGTCTAATTAACAGTATCCTTTGCCTTCCAGAAACATTTCTGTTTTTTGAGGTCCTATTTGTCTATTGTTGATTTTAGAATCTGAGCCATTGGTGTTCTGTTCAGGAAACCTTCCCCTGTGTCGATATAATCAGGGCTCTTTCCCACTTTTTCTTCTATTAGATTCAGCTTATATGGCTTTATGTTGAGCTCCTTGATACACTTGGACTTGAACTTTGTACAAAGATATAAAACAAAGAGAGGAAAAATTAATCAACTTGCATTCTTCTACATGCAGACCGCCAATTAGACTTCACAATTTGTTGAAAATGCTGTCTTTTTTATACTGTATTGTTTTGGCATCTTTGTCAAAGATCAAGTGACTATAGGTGTGTGGTTTATTTCTGGGACTTCAGTTCTATTCCATCGATCTACCTGTCGGTCTCTGAACTAATACCATATAGTTTTAACACTATTGCTCTGTAGTACAGCTTGAAGTCAGGGATAGTGATTCCCCCCCAAACTTCTTTAATTGTTGAGAATTGTTTTCCCTATCCTGGGTTTATTGTTATTGTTGATGAAGTTAAGAATTGCTCTTTCTATCTCTGTGAAGACTTGAGTTGGAATTTTGATTGGGATTTCATTGAGTCTGTAGATTTCTTTTGGCAAGATGGCCATATTTACTATGTTAACCTTACATGTCCATGAGCATAGGAGATCTTTCCATTTCTTGAGGTCTTCTTCAATTTGTTTCTTCAGAGACTTGAAGTTCTTGTCATACAGATCTTTTACTTGTTTGGTTAGAGCTACCCCAAGATATTTTATATTATTTGTGACCATTTTCAAGGATGTTGTTTCCTTAGCTTCTTTCTCATCCTGTATATTCTGTGTGTAAAGAAAAGCTACAGAATTGCTTGATTTAATTTTATATCCAGTCAGTTTGTTGAAGTTGCTTATTAGTTGAAGGAGTTCTCTGGCAAAATATTCATGGTTGTTAGTGTATACTACCATATCATCTGCAAATAATAATACTTTGACTTCTTCCTTTCCAATTTGTATACCTTGACCTCCTTTTGTTGTCTAATTGCTCTAGCTAGAACTTTGAGTACTATATTGAATAGATAGGGAGAGAGAGGGCAGCCTTTTCTTTTACCTAATTTTAGTGGGATTGTTTCATTGTCCTTTCCATTTTATTTGATGTTGGCTTTGGTTTGTTGTATATTGCTTTTTTATATTTAGGTATGTGTCTTGAATTCCTGATTTTTTTAGGACTTTCACCATGAACGGGTGTTGTATTTTGTCAATGGCTTTTTCAGCATCTAATGAGATGATTATGTATTTTTTTCTTTGTGTTTTTCTATGTAGTTGGGTTTAGGTGATGAATTTCCATACATTGAACTAGCCCTGTATCCATGGGATGAAGCCTACTAGATCTTGGTCATTTTTATGTGTTTTTGAATTTGGTTTGCAAGAATATTATTGTTTTCTGTGCATTTATATGGTCAGTTTTTGAGAAGAGTACCATAATGTACTGAAAAGAAAGTATATTCTTTTATTTTAGGGTGAAATGTTCTGTAGATATCTGTTAAACCCATTTGGTTCATAACTTCTGTTAGTTTCACTGAGTCTCTGTTTAGTTTCTGATTGCATGACCTGTCCACTGTTAAGAATGGGGTGCTGAAGTCTCCCACTATTATTGTATGGGGATCAATGTGTATTTTAATCTTTAGTAATTTTCTTTTACAAATGTGCGTATCCTTGCATCTGGGGCATAGGTGTTTAAAACTGAATGTTCAACTTGGCGGATCTTTTCTTTCATGAGTATGAAGTGTCCTTCCCCATCTCTTTGATAACTTTTGGTTGAAATTCTATTTTATTGGTTATTAGAATGGTTACTCCACCTTGTTTTTTAGGAACATTTGTTTGGAAAAATTTTTTAGATCTTTAGTCTGAGGTAGTGTCTTTGTCACTGATGTGTGTTTCCTATATAAAACAAAATTCTGGGTCCTGTTTTTGTATCCAGTCTGTTAGCCTATGTCTTTTTATCAAGGAACTGAGTACATTGATGTTGAAAGACAATAAAGACAAATGATTGTTGGTTTCTGTTATCTTTATTGTTAGTGGTGGGTTTAGTTTTGTGTGATTCTCTTCTTTTGGGTTTGTTGTGAGATGCCCAATATTTTGTAATTTCATGGGTGTAGTTTCCCTCTTTGTGTTCGTGGTTTCCTTCTGTTATCCTCTTTAGGGTTGGATTAATGGAAAGATATTGTTTAAATTTGGTTTTGTCATGGAATATCTTGGTTTCTTCATCTTTGGTGATTTAGGGTTTTGCTGGGTTTAGTTGCTTGGGCTGGAAGCTTTGTTTTCTTAGGGTCTATATGACATCTCTCCTAGATCTTCTGGCCTTTAGAGTCTCTGTTGAGAAGTCTAGTATAATTCTGATAGGTCTGCCTTTATATGTTACTTGGCTTTTTCCCTTACTGCTTTCAATATTATTTCTTTGTTCTGTACATTTAATGTTTTGATTATTTGGAAGGAAGAATTTCTTTTCTGGTCCAATCTATTTGGTGTTCTGTAGGCTTCTTGTACATTTATGACCATCTCTTTCTTTAAGTTACAGAGGTTTTCTTCTATAATTTTGTTGAAGATATTTCCTGGCCCTTTAGTTTGGGAACCTTCAATGTCTCTTCTATTCTTACTATTCTTTGGTTTGGTCTTTTCATTGTGTCCTGAATTTCCTGGATGTTTTGGATTAGGAGTTTTTTGCACTTTATATTTTCTTTCACTGTTGTACCAATATCTTCTATGTTAACTTCTACATCTGAGTTTCTCTCCTCTATCTCTTGCATTTTGTTGGTGATGGTGGTCTCTGAAACTCCTGTTATCTTTCCTAGGTTTTCATATCCAGGGTTCCCTCCCTTTGTGATTTCTTTATACTTTCTATTTCCATGTGTAGATCCAGAAATGGTTTGCCCAATTCCTTCACCTGTTTAATTGTGTTTTTATGTGTTTTTAAAGGGAGCTATTTATGTCCTCTTTAATGTCCTCTATTATTTTCATTAGATGGGATTTTAGGATTGAGTCTTGCTTTTCAGGTATGTTAGGGTATCCAGGTTTTGCTGTGGTGGGAGAGCTGCATTCTGATGTTGTCAAGTGGCATTTGATTCTGCTGTATAAGTTCTTGCACTTGCTTCTTGCCATCTGGTTATCTCAGGTGTTAACTGGCCTAGCTGTTTCTGACTGGATCTTGTCCATCTTGTGAGCCTGTCAGCCTAGTTGTGATGGAGCTCCTGGGAGTCAAGCTCTCTCTGGGTTTGGGAGGGGGTGTGATATACCAGTTTTGCCCTGGGCTAATTTGTGGGCAGGAAGGAAGATGTATCTCAGACAGGGTAGTTATGATAGGGTCTGTGTAGGGGTCCAGCCTTGACTCAGGATCAGAGTTCTCAACTGGAAGCAGGAATATCTGCAAGGCCCATAATAAATATACTCACACTACTTTTTGGGTCCAAACTGACAGGCACTTTTTCAAGGCTTAAAGTTTCTCTTTCTTATCCTCACTCTCTGCTCTATTGCTCGCTCATTTGCTCACAGCTTGAGGCTCCACACTGCATTCTCCTGCACACTCTGCATTCTCTTGCACACTCTGCATTCTCCTGCACACTCTGCATTCTCCTGCACACTCTGCATTCTCCTGCACACTCTGCATTCTCCTGCACACTCTGCTTTTCTCCCATGTGCTTTTCTTTACTTGAACTCCCACACTCATACACACCTCTGTGCATTCCCCTTTCACTCTCACGCACATCTCACGCACATCTCATGCACATCTCACGCACATCTCACACACATCTCACGCACATCTCACGCACATCTCACGCACATCTCACGCACATCTCACGCACATCTCACGCACACCACATGCACTCTCCGTTCACTCACACACACACTCTCCATACACACCTCATATTCTCTCTTCACTCACTTTTCATGTTCTCTCTTCTCCCAATTTTCACACGTTCTTCTCATGCTCTCTCACTTGCTCGCACATTCACCTCACATGCTCTCAAACCTTTTTTTCCCCCAGTCTTTTATTGATACTTCAAAATCAGGTAGAAAAAAAGACATTGTATAATCATTGTCAAATCAAATTCTAAAGACTAGCACATTCCACTAAGAATTAAGAATTACAATTGTTCCCTTAAGTTTCAAGCTTTCCTTATTCCCAGGACTGTGGCCAAAATAAAAATTGCAAACTTATCATTATTTAAATTTTAACTTTTAACATATTATACTTTAGAGCTCAGAGCTCTGAGGTCAGATACTTGCATTTTCTTGTGAAGTTCTATTTGTAAATGACATGGGCAAAGTTGCCAGGCAGTGGCCAGAAAAAATCAAGTCAACCGTTAACTCAGTAGTTCCACTAGTGTTCTGCTTCTGCATACTGCACACAATGACTCTCCAAAGAGTCCTAGTGTTTTATCTTAGTTTTACTAATACATAATTTTATGCATTCTATACTTTCTTATCCAGGAACTACTCTTAAATGTTGTGCAAAATTTATTTCATAAATTCAATATTTTTTTCCTTTCTTAGGATCCCAGTGTTGGCTCTCTTTCATTTTCTAATAATTTCTTCAAACTTTCTTTGCAAGTCAAGCATTAATCTGGAACCACCATTGTACAATTATTGCATTGTTTCCAAAATGAGAACACACAGCATTCACCTGGGCCATTAGGACTGTGCTGTTCAGTGCCCATATGCCTCAATTTTTAGTTGTTTAATTATCAATACATCAAGGAACATCTAGTATCACAGAATTCACCAGAGCAGGAGAAAGCAGTAAGAATATCAGATATAATAGAATAGTTATACACACCAAGGCCAACTGAAAAGCAGTAACACACAAATGAAATCTAAAAGCTGTTATACTGGACAAAGGTTAGAAGAAATGGGAACAACTGTTGCTTACAAAGAGCTGCTGTGGGCTACTGAGATGCCTCCATCCTGGCCTACTGCCAGCTGTCCCTTATTTCAGATGGTGAGTCTCCTAGAAGGTTGTGTCTCCTGTTTCTCAGGGTCCCAGATGCCATCCTTTCCTACAAGCAGCTGCCGGGCTTCTGAGATGTTTCCAACCCAGCCTACTGCAGGCAGTCCCTGTCATGGTATGCTGTCCCCAGCAGGTCTTCCTCCACTGAGCCCTGTGGTTTCTGAGATAGGTCAGGTATTAGGTTGGGGATGCCTCACCTGTGAGCCTGGTTGTGTCAGAGCACCTTGGAGTCAAGCTGTCTCTGGGTGTGGAAGGGGGTATGGAATGCCAGCTCAGGCCTGGATGGGGTTGTGGGCTGGAGGGAAGATTTCCATATCATTTTATGGTTATTCTGTCATTGTCAGATTTGGGGTTTTTTGGTTTTTGTGGTTTTTTTGGTTTTTTTACATGTGTATTTCTTTCCATTTCATTGTAACTTTTGAGTTTTATGAGTGTTCAGACTCAGTCTGTTTAGATATTTACAGGGATGGGACACAGAATGGTAGTATATTTTGGCTGTATTACCTGCTTAGTCACCATACACTCGCTGTATCACCACAGTTATCCTTGCGTCATTCCATGTGCTTTAGTGTTAGGGTATCTATACAATATTTGCTTTGAGTTTTCATCAATGTTCAAAATGTTGTTTTCAGAAAATAGAATATAGTTTTACTAATTTTACTTATTTACACTATTAATTAGATTTTGCTTATTTGATAACTGATCTTAGAAAAGGATTTTACATGTGGTTTTCCAATATTTATACAATGTATTTTTATAATTTTCTCCTCTCACAATTTCTTCAAGATATTTTTCCCTTGCTACTTAACTTTATTTTCTTTCTACCTCTCAAAAATTAAAAATAAACAATTTGAAAAAAAAACCATCCAAAAAATAAACAAACTAAACACATATAAAGAAAACACAAAGGCCATTTTGTGTTGGTCAACTAATACTCTATTGAAAAAAACTAACTTTTACTCAGCCATCAGGTATAAATTTCGGGCAGCTTCTTGATTAGTGGTAGGATTCCATGCCTACTTTGCCCTTTCAGTGCTGGATGCTGTCTGACTTGACTTTTATAGGTCTTAGGCATGTAGCCACTGTCTCTGTCAGTTCATAAGTCTTGTAATGTGTGAAAAAATGGTATTTCCTTGGAGTTGTCTGTCATCTCTGACACAATCTTTCTGCCTTCTCTTCCACATAGATCTCTGTGTCTTGAGGCATGGATTTATCAAAGGCTTATTAAGGATTGAATGTTCCAGTGTCTCTCTGGGCATTGGCCAGTTATGGTTCTTTGTGTTAGTTAACATCAACTATAATATAAATCTCTCATGAGCAATGCAGTGACCTGTGGATAGAGCAATATGTTGTCAGGAGTCATTTTATTACTATGTTTCTATTGCACAATAATAATAGTATGTTTTCCTCTAAGCCCATGATCTATTTAATCTAAAATTCTTGGCACACTTTAACAGTGTCCAATATGGATTCCTTCTTGGCCTTCATTCCAACCAAAAGGTCATTACTGTAAGTTTTGTGCCTTTTTCTTTCCAGTATATTTTTCAGGTAGGTTGATATTACAGCATATGTGTTTCATGGCTATGTGAGATTCTCAAATAGTTTTCTCCTTCATTAGCAAATGTAAAGCTATGACCTATACCTAGTAATTTGTGCAGTTTCTGATTGAGTACCACTTGGATTTTCCCATGTCTATTTACATAAGCTCATTTTGTCTTCAGCAATAGGCTCTTACTCTCAGATTGTGGAGGGTAACCAATAGCCTTGGCAATAGTCTGTAATGTTTGGAGGAATTGGTGAGACACCTTTGTCCAACGAGTGAAAAGGATATGAGCTATTCCTGGAATTGAATATTTTACTTGACAGACCAGGATATTTGGTTGGGACATTGTCTCCTCAGATATATAGTAAATGTTAAATTTCTTTCATATATGCACATATTTTAGGAAGCTTCTACAGTTCCCTCTTTACCCTGTTCCCCCATCCCTCTTCCTATTTCTTTCCACCATCCTAGTTTCTCATTTATTCTTTAATACACTATACTCTTGCTTTCCTTTCCTTCCCCCCCCCACCCCAGCTCCTTTGTAGCAACCTAACCTTTGTGGATATTCTAAATGAAGCTCATGCATCTAAGGCATTTGAAAGCTAACATCCATACATAAGAAAAAAATGTGTAATGTTTGTCTTTCTTATTGTGACAAACTTATTTTTACCTTGGGATATTAAGATATTTTATATTTATTCCTTTATTTATTGATTTTTTATTTAGCCCTTAAAGCTCATATGGGATCTTTTCTTTATGTTTGTAATTACTTCATATTAAGGAAGTTCTTTGATGCTCCACCATTCCACAAGGATACTTGCTCACTATGTTCATAGCAACTTTTTCATATTAGCCAGAAAGTAGAAACAACTTTGATGTCCCTTGACTGAAGAATGGCTGAAGAAAAGTGGTTCATTTACACAATGGAATACTACGCAGCCATTAAAAACAAGGACATAATGAATTTCAAGGGCAAATGGATGGACCTAGAAAATATCATACTGAGTAACATATCCCAGAACCAAACTGACACGCATTGTATATACTCACTTATAGGTAGATATTAGCCATAAAGTATAGGATAACTACACTGTAATCAACAGACCAAAGAAGCCAAATAAGGAGGACCTATGGGAGTGCCCTAGTCAGGGTTTCTACTCCTGCACAAAATATCAGGACCAAGATGCAAGTTGGGGAAGTAATGGTCTATTCAGCTTACACTTCCACATTGTTCTTCAACACCAAAGGAAGTCAGGACTGCAACTCACATGGGACAGGAAGCAGGAACTGAGGCAGAGTCCATGGAGGGATGTTACTTACTGGCTTGCTTCCCTTGATTTGCTCAGCTTGCTCTCTTATAGAACCCAAGACTATCATCCCAGGGATGACACCACCCACAATGGGCCCTCCTCTCTTGATCACTAATTGAGAAAAGATCTTACAGCCACTTCCTGTAGCTAGGCAGGACCTCAAGAGGACTAATAAAGACATTAACCCACCCATCAAACCTTCAACTAAAAGTGTTTCCTGCCTAGAATATGTACAGGGACACAGATAGTGCAAAGACCAGGAGAATAGCCAACCAATGATCCCAACTCAAGACCCATCCCATGGGCAAGAACCAATCCTTAACACTATTAATGATTATCTTTTGCTTGTAGACAGGGGCCTAGTATAATTTTCCTCTCAGAGGCTCCATCCAGCAGCCAATGGAAAGAGATGCAGAAACATACACACCAAATATTTGATGGAGCTTTAGAGGATTACAGAAGAGGATTGAGGGGCCCGAAGAGGAATGGAACTTCACAGAAGACCAACAAGTCAACTAACCTGGACCTTTGAGAGCTCCTAGATACTGAATCACCAATGAAAGTGTGAACTCAGGGTGGAACTAGTCCCCTTGCATATAGATAGCAGATGTACATCTTGGTCTTTAAGCAGGTCCCCAAAAACTGGAGCAGGGACTCTCCCTGAGCTTGTTGTCTGCCTGCCTATAGATCCCATACCTCTAAAGTGACTGACTGCCTTGCTGGACTAAGAGGGAAAGAATGATCCTTAATCCAACAGCAACTCAGTGTGCAGGGAGGAAGGGTTGGGGGGAGGATGAAACACAGAGGGGGATTCCCTTTCTCAAAGAAAGGTGGATTAGAGAATGACTTGTGTGAGGGGGTTATTGGGAGGGAAGGGTGGCTGATTTGGGGATGTAAAGCGAATAAATTATTACATTTTTTAAAAAGAAAAAAAGTACTTTGTTTCATTTCTTCTACTTCTAATTGTTCACATAATGTGGTACCATTTTGAATGGTCACATTTGATAGTAAAAAAAAATATTTTTGACTCTCTGGCGAACAATACAATCACTTCTCAGGAATATCAGTAACTTAAGACACCTAACTGCTTATACTCCTGCCAGAGCTGTGTGTACATAGTACCATGTAGTTTTAACTTCTATCCATAGGTACTGAGATGTTTGTGTGGCAACATTATCCAACTGTCCTCTGATGCTCTCATAAAATCAATCACATATAAAGTTTCTCACAGCAGCACTAGGGGTTTATAACAAAGTAATCATAAAATTTTAGGAAATTATCATTCTTTAGATAGTTCTCAACACCAAAATATAAAAACTGGGCTGGTGGTATGGCTCAGTGGATAAGGCCATTTGATGACCCACTTGCGCCTCCAGGACTCACATGATGAAAAGAGAAAAGAGACTGCAACAAATTGTCCTCTGATCTCCACATATGGTACATGCCTAAGCACAATGTACATACAGCACACACACACACACACCCCGTATACACACATGTACACAGAAAATATACAGATAAAACTGTTTTTAATGTGTAAAACAAAAATGTAAAGGCTATGCTGTCTACCAGATTTAGTTCACAGGCAACAAGTGTTCCAACACTGAAAGGAGACAATGTCAAGACTTCTGTATGATACAGAGTTAGCATTGGCTCCCTGCCTGAATGTCCCCATAGTTGAAGTAGTTTGTCACATGAACCTTGTTTCTATGTGTAGGAAGTGTTCCTGATACTTTCAGACAAATATCTGTGTTTCAAAAAATTTCTTATTTCTTCTTAAGAGATTCCTCTCTCCTGAGATAGTGCATCACACAGGAAAATGGTTGCAATAATGACTTTAAATACATTTGTTCATAGAGGTATATAATGTGGTTTTACAAAGTTCTTGTTTTCACTGCAATATAATATAATTGTACATGTGTGTGTTGTGTACATGTGTGCTGTGTTCATATGCATGCATGTGCATGTATGTGATGTGTATGTTTGTATGTATGTGTAGGTGCATATGCACACATGGATATGTGTGCTTATGTTTGTTAATGTCAGAAATCATCTTCTATGTTCTTCCTCTTTATTCATTAAAGTAAGGACTCACATCTTTCATTAAAATGTCTAAATTTTGTCACCTGTGCTTTGTTGGTCCTATTCACTTTCTTTTCCAAGCTACAAGTTGTATTATGCCAATATTTGGGTCCTATTCAGTATTCCAGAATTAGAAATAATGTGTCATATCTTCTCTTATCATTAATTTTAAAATCCATTAAATTTACATGTATTACCGTTTGTGTGTGTGTGTGTGTGTGTGTGTGTGTGTGTGTTCCTATCTTTTGGAAATCCTTCTCTTTTCTGTCATGGAATATATTTGTTGACATTTATGCTGGTACCATGAGTATATTGATCTTAGCTCTTCTTTGCTTGTAATAAGTTCAAATTATTCTTATTCTCAAAAGTGGCTTTAATAGAAACACAAATTGACTCTGAAAATTATCATCTCTTAGATATTTGGAAATGCCAAAATCTTTTTCTCTGGTTGTCTTTGCTTCTAATGGAAAAAAATGGAATCATGTAGACTTTTAGGATATTGAGTTAATACAATGTTCTTTTATTAAATGAAGATGTTTTTTTTTTAATTGTCATATCTTACTTTGTACTGCCTAGCACATGCATTTAGAAGTTTTATGCTGCCTCTTCATTCAAATTTTTTATAAATAATATATAGGGTTTATTTGCACAGATTGATATATTCAGTATAATAAAACTGTTGGTAAGGTTTATGTATTCATATGGAAATAACGGAGCAAGAATCTAAGATTGCAGTTCCACAAGAAGTTTTAGAAAACAAGCCCTCAGTTTCTTCTGTTTTGACATTCTAGGCAGAGATAAAGTGTACACAGAAACATGGAGAAATAAAATGCCTTTTTTCAGCACAGACACCTGATGCTGTTTCCCATGTCCAAAGATTAGAAAGAAAGTGAGACATAACAAGAGACTCAGAGAGACACTCAAACCATCATGCAATGCTTCACCAGTCTTAAGAGATTTGAAAAGAAAAAAAAAAAAAACCCAACAACTACTAAAACTAAATGAATGTGATGGAATTAATTTGAGGAATTATCTTATTATCTGATTAATTAATTTGGGGAAACCCACACATGAGTGGGAGAAATTTACCTACATAGTGTTCTGTATTTGAGTCCTCCAGCAGCAATGGAATAGTTGAAGACCTGATGCAAAATGGGTTTTTATTTGCATAAAGATTTATTTGATTTCCAGTTTTATTCTACTCTGAATACAACAGAAAAGATCATCCAACTTTCTCATTCTTCTTCCCCATGAATTCTTCCATGCAATGGTAATTCTATTTATGCACTTTCTCTTGGTGGTATTTACTAATTGATTTTCATGTGCAACTAACACTGCTCTGAATCTATAGTAGTCAGCATTGTCCTAAGAGACAGAACCAATAAGTAGAAATGACACAGACCGTCAAATTCATGGAAGGACAGGTATACTAATATATCTGTAGTTATCATTTAATTTCATTCATGTATCTCTCTGATATACAGAAATGAAGCGGATAGAATGGTATATAGATTTATCTGTATATCTGGAAAGAAAATCTTACTTGAAGAGTTTAGAGAAACAAAATTGGACTGGGTAATACTTGATTTTGTTCAGTAGGTTTCTTTCATGACAGTCCTTTCCACCCTTCAAGCGCCAATCTAATTTCAAACCCCTTTCAACAAACTTATTTCTTCCATAATCAAATTCAATTATTTAGTTTATTTTTACATCTTATCTATTTCTTGCTGTTTGATGTAAACTCTACAAAGGCAGGGACTCTTATTCCTGGTTTTGTACCCAGCACCCAGCATGCTACCAGGAACAAAGAAGGTTATCATTAAATATTTACAACTGGATAAGTGAAAAGGATGAATTATTAAAAGAAATGAAAACATTATATATTATATGAGGAAGCAATGCATCACTGTAAATTTAAGTTGAACTTGGCAAGATATTGTGGCGTCATCACTAATTTTGGTGGGACCCAAAGGAGTTCTGACACTGGAACCTTTCTGTTTAGTTGAATTCTCGTAAGTGTAATTAAAGATCAATGAACCATGCTCTCAAAAAGAAGCCACCTGAATTGCCACAATTACATGATTGAGATGAATAATGAATGTGCTAATGACAGTATAATATTAAATATTCAAAGTAGTTATCAAAAGTCAATTAGAAGATAATTGTACAGCACTGAGCTGCAGTACTTGGATGGACCCTCCTTTTTGGAAAAGGTTGGTAATAGAAGAAAATAATCATAATTTTAGTTCTCTCATACTTTTAATTTAACCACTTACAATGTAGAAAAAAATTAATTAGATTCAGTTGTTTAAGCCACTGTAATAAAATGCCTGTGACTAGTTCAGTTATAAACACATTTATATATAGATACTGGGAATCCTAGTCAAGGCACCCAGAGGTGTGGTATCTGGCTAAGTCTCTTTTCTGGTTCCTAGAAACACCTTCCATCTGAGTCTGCATGGTGGATGACAGTGAATTCTCTGAATCCTCTTTGTTAAGGTCATTCATCCTCTTCATGAGAGTTGAGACTTTATGACCTAGTCAACATTCAAAGACCCACTTTAATTCTATCCATTGACTAGTTCCTACTTGGGAATTTTGGGGCTATTCATTCTGGCTGACATGAAGTACAGGTGAATCCTGATAATGGGCCTTCTTTGGGCTTCATTATCAAGTAAAGTTCTCCTTCTTTTATTATCCACTAAAATTATTTCTGTATTTGATTTTTTTACTATCTTGAAAAACTTAAGAAATACCATTTCAACTGATATATTATGGAATGACTATATCTTTAAAAACTAAAATTCTACACAGCACACTCTGATACTTATCATTGCGTTGCTTTGTTAGCTCTCAGAGCAACTAACATTGTTTTAACAGAACAATAGGGCAGTTTTTAGTGGAAACTTAAGATAATTAAATTTACCAAAAGGATTGCTGTATTAGGATATTGCCTGTGAATAAAATCCAATACATTTGAGTATGAATTCCATTGAGTTTGTCTCCAGACAGAACAATGGTTAAATTAAAACTAGCTGTTTTGTGTTTGGTAGATTTGAAAACTTTGTTATGATTTAAAGTTAAAATAGCCAAGGGGGAAAAAAAAGAGGAATAAAACTCCATTCATTTGATATTTAGTGAAATACTCTTGTGCAGGTCACTTTTATTTCCTCTGAATGTCAGCAAACTGACAAATAATTAATTTAAAATATGGTTGGGATGGGAATTTGCAAAAATTGTATTTTCCATGATGAGATGTGAGATGAAGCATATTCCTTCCAACCTTACTTCCAGTAACTCTATCCTCCACCTTGTCCACCAATACAACTGTTAGCTTTCAATTACTTAAAATATTGAGAAACGAGTTCACTCTTCTTAGTGCAGTGAAAAATATGAGATTGGAAAAGAAAGTTACTGTGATTCAGAGGTTGGTGAGGTAAACTTAAGTTCCACAAAGTAACATCAGTACCCTATTTTCTGATTCCCATAGAGTGCCTTTTATGAGAAGAAATGTAGAATAAGAATGTAGAATATCTAGAATATATTCAATATATTTATGATATTTGATATATGATAAATGGTATATAATATGTAATATATCATATGCACCAAGCAACATCTAACATATTATATATAATAACACATATAATATAATATATTATCCATATTAAATGATATATATTATACATGATAGATCATAATATATATGTGCATATATCATAATAGAAAATTCTATATATATGTATCCACAAAATATGCTAATATATTCTTAATGAAACAGCATCAATCAAAATATATTTTAATAAACAATGTGATAAAATTATAAATGAATTAGTCTTTCATACTCTCTCACTTGATATTTTTAAGAATGCAAAACAATTACCTGGTTAGAAAAAACAGAAACTAGCTAAAAATAAATGTTCAGAAATTTCAAGAAAAGTTTTTCGTATACTCACAGTGAAAGCACTGTAAAAACATTTTTTAAATTATTTTTTATTACATATTTTTTCATACAAAATAATTGGTCATTTTCCCTTATTCTAACTTTTCACAGATAAAGGCTATCTATCCATCTATCCAATTTCATGTTCTCTTTCTCTTCATTTCTCTCAAGGAGAAGTGGGAGGATGGGCAGGAAGAAGGAGGAACATGAGGATAAGGAGCTAGAGGAGAAGGATAAAGAGGAGAGTAAGAGAGAGAGGTAAAAGGAGGAGAAAAAGATGATGATGATTGAGGAAGAAGAGGAGGAGGAAGAAGAGGAGGAGGAGGAGGAGGAGGAAATAAATTTCTCATAGGCACAGTACTCTTTTTTTTTTTTTATGAAGATAGAAGCCAAAAGGAAAATATGGAAATAGAAATTGATTTGTTGTCTAGTTCGCAGAAAATTGAGACAAGTTCAGTGAGAATAAGCAAATAGTAAGAACAGAGAACCTCGTGTATATAGCAGGCAGAGCTTTATGAATGTGTCATAGCATAAGTGAAATCACTAAGGGTTTTCTTCAGGTTTCTATGCTTTGTTCACTGCTTGCCTCTTTTGAGTGACTTATGCAACTTCAGTCTCCTCCCTGTTCTTTGCTGTTCTGCCTCATTCTACCTGATGCTATGTACTAACAACATGAAGTAAAGTAGTAAGTATAGCAAAACACTATGTGACACACCCATTACAAACTCAGATTAACACACACATAAGCTTTTCTTGCCTTTCCTCTTCCAATCTTTATTCTTTCCATGTATGCGTGTGTGTGCATGTGTTTGTGTGTGCATGTGTCTGTGTTTAAAAACATGCAGCAGTGGTTGAGTTTTTATATTTTAAAATATCTAGAAATATTACTGATTATCTATAGGACTACAAACATACTTTTTAATTTTTATTTCTTGGATAAAAAGGTTTAAAATATAGACTTTCCACCTTACTAAAAAATATTTCCTACTCCCTGACACAAAGCTCAAATCTGAAGGTCAAGTATTCTTAAATGAATTGGGTATATATTAAAACAATGGGGGAAGGGAGAAACATACAGTACAATCCAATTATAACTTACAAATTTGTGGAAGAAAATGACCTGTGAAAGTCAAGATATTAACTTATCAACAGCCATGAAGCAAATCAATTTTGTTTTAGACATGAGCCTTATCTGCCTTGAAAGATTTGAATTGATGGATTTTCAGGCATGTTTAGATATGATGTCATGAAAGGACCTTTCATTGAAAGATTAACCTTTTCATAGCACATATACCAAAATATTTCCTTAATTTAAGCACTTTCTAGATGTCAATGGCTGGCAAAAAAACCGTGTAACAAAGAAATTTCAAGATCCTTATAATTTCACATCCACTATTATGAGATTCTTATAATTGTGGCTCTTTCACTACTAATAAAAGAACAGCTCTAAATAAGAAAATATATCTATTTATCACATTACCTTAACATATCAGAGATAAAGAGGCAAGAACATAAGGAACAGAAACCAAGGCAATTTGGCATCATTAGAACCCAGTTCTCCCACCACAGCAAGCCCTGGATACCCCAAGACACAAGAAAAGCAAGATTCAGATTTAAAATCACGTCTCATGGTTATAATAGATGACTTTAAGAAGGAAATAAATAACTCCCTTAAAGAAATACAAGAGAACACAGGCAAACCACTAGAAAACCTTAAAAAGGTAATAGAGTAAAGCACAATCAAAAAGACAAAGGAAATGAACAAAACCATCCAAGATCTAACAATGGAAATAGAAAAAATAAAGAAATCACAAAGGGAGACAACCCTGGAGATAGAAAACCTAGGAAAGAGATCAGGATTCAGAGATGCAAGCATCATCAACAGAATATAAGAGACAGAAGAGAGAATCTAAGATGCAGAAGATACCATAGAAAACATTGACACAACAGTCAAAGAAAAAGCAAAATACAAAAAGCTCCTAACCCAAAACACCCAGGAAATCCAGGACACAATGAGAAGACCAAACCTAAGGATAATAGGTATAGAAGAGAGTGAAGATTCCCAACATAAAGGACCAATAATATCTTCAACAAAATTATGGAAGAAAATTTCCCTAACCTAAAGAAAGAAACGAATATAAACATTCAAGAAACCTGCAGATCTCCAAATAGATTGGACCAGAAAAGAAATTCCACTCATCACATAATAGTCAAAACACCAAATGCACAAAACAAGGAAAGAATATTAAGAGCAGTAAGGGAAAACTGTCAAGCAACATATAAAGGCAGACCTATCAGAATTACACCAGACTTCTCACCACAGATGATGAAAGCTAGACAATCCTGGACAGATCTCATACAGATCTTAAGAGAACACAAGTGCCAGCCCAGGCTACTATACCCAGCAAAACTCTCAATTACCTTAGAGGGTGAAACCAAGATCTTCTATGACAAAACAAAATTTACTCAATATCTTTCCACATACCCAGCCCTACAAAGGATAATAGATGGAAAACACCAAAACAAGGAGGGAAACTACACCCTATAAAAAGCAAGAAAGTAATCTTTTAACAACCGCCCCCCCCCCCCAAATAGCCACACAAACATGAAAATGACATAAAAAATAACAGGAAGCAACAATTACTATCCCTTAATATCTCTTAACATCAATGTACTCAATTCCCCAACAAAAAGACATAGGCTAACAGAATGGATACATAAACAAGACCCAGCATTTTGCTGCTTACAGGAAACACACATAAGTATTAAAGACAAACACTACCTCAGAGTAAAGGACTGGAAAACAATTTTCCAGGGAAATGGCCCCAAGAAACAGGCGGGAGTAGCCATTCTAATATCAGATAAAACCGACTTTCAACCAAAAGTCATCAAAAAAGATAAGGAAGGACACTTTATCCTCATAAAAGAAAAAATCTGCCAAGAAGGACTCTCAATTCTGAACATCTATGCTCCAAATGCAAGGGCACCCGCATTCATAAAAGAAACATTACTAAAGCTGAAAGCACACATTGCAACTCACACAATAATAGTGGGAAAATTCAACACCCCACTCTCATCAATGGACAGATCTTGGAAACATAAACTAAACAGAAGCAAAGTGAAATTAACAGAAGTTATGGATCAAATGGATTAAACAGATATCTATAGAATATTTCATCATAAATCAAAAGAGTATACCTTCTTTTCAGCACCTCATGATACTTTCACCAAAATTGACCAAGTAATTGGTCACAAAACAAATCTCAACAGATATACAAAGATTGAAATAATCCCATGCCTCCTATCAGATCACTATGGATAAAGTCTGTTCTTCAATGGCAACAGCAACAACAGAAAGCCCACATACACATGGAAGCTGAACAATGCTCTACTCAATGATAACATGGTCAAGGAAGAAATAAAGAAAGAAATTAAAGACTTCCTAGAATTTAATGAAAATGAAAGTACAGCATACCCAAACTTATGAGACACAATGAAAGCAGTGTTAAGAGAAAAACTCATAGTTCTGAATGCCTCCAAAAAGAAACCAGAGAGAGCCTATACTAGCTGCTTAACAGTACACCTGAAAGCTCTAGAACAAAAAGAAGCTAATTCACCCAAGAGGAGTAGAAGACAGGAAATATTCAAACCCTGGGTGGCTGAAATCAACCAAGTAGAAACAAAAAGAACTATACAAAGAATCAAAAAAACCAGGAGCTGGTTCTTTGGTAAAATCAACAAGATAGATAAACTCTTAGCCAGACTAACCAGAGGGCACAGAGACAGTATCCAAATCAACAAAATCAGAAATGAAAAGGGAAATATAACATAGAAACTGAGGTAATTAAAATAATCATCAGATCCTACTACGAAATCCTAAACTCAACAAAATTGGAAATTCTGGATGAAATGGACAATTTTCTAAACAGATACCAAATACCAAAGTTAAGTCAGGATCAGATAAACCATCTAAACAGTCCCATAACCCCTAAAGAAAGAGAAGCACTCATTAAAAGTCTCCCAACAGAAAAGAAAAAAAAAAAAAAAAAGACCAGGACCAGATGGGTTTTTGTGGAGAATTCTATCAGATATTCAAAGAAGACCTATTACCAATTCTACTCAAAGTATCCCACAAGATAGAAACAGAAGGAACACTACCCAGTTCATTCTATGAGGCCACAGTTATACTGATACCAAAACCTCACAAAGACCCAATAAAGAAAGAAAACTTCAGATCAATTTCCCTTATGAATATTGATGCAAAAATACTCAATAAAATTCTCACAAACTGAATCCATGAACACATCAAAACAATCATTCATCACGATAAAGTAAGCTTCATCCCAGGGAGGCAGGGATGGTTCAATACCCAGAAATCTTTCAATGTAATCCACTACATAAACAAACTCAAAGAAAAAAAAAAAAACCTACATGACCATTTCATTAGATGCCAGAATGCATTTGTAAAAACTTCAGCATCCCTTCATAGTAAAACTATTGGAAAAATCAGGAATTCAAGGCCCATACCTAAACATAGTAAAAGAATATACAGCAAACCAGTAGCCAATATCAAACTAAGTGGAGAGAAACTTTAAGCATTCCCACTGAAATCAGGGACTGGACAAGGCTGTCCACTTTCTTTGTATCTATTCAACATAGTACTTGAAGTTCTAGCTAGAGCAATTAGACAACAAAAGGAAGTCAAAGGGATACAAATTGGAAAGAAAGAAATCATAATGTCCACTATTTGCAGATGATATGATAGTACACTTAAGTGACCTGAAAAACTCCATTAGAGAACTCTACAGCTGATAAACAACTTCAGCGAAGTGGCCGGATATAAAATTAACTCATACAAAACAGTAGCCTTCCTATACCGGAAGGATAAACAGGCTGAGAAAGAAATGAGGGAAATGACACCCTTCACAATAGTCACAAACAATACAAAGTATCTTGGTGTGATTCTAACCAAAGAAGTTAAAGATCTGTATGACAAGAACTTCAAGTCTATGAAGAGAAAAATTGAAGAAAACTTCAGAAGATCTCCCATGCTCATGGATTGGCAGGATTAACATAGTAAAATGGCCAACTTGCTGACAGCAATCTACAGATTCAATGCAATTCCCATCAAAATTCTAACTCAATTCTTCATAGACTTAGAAAGAGCAATTGTCAAATTCATTTGGAATAACAAAAAACCCAGGATAGCAAAAGCTATTCTCAACAATAAAAGAACTTCTGGGGGAATCAGCATCCCTGACTTCAAGCTGTACTACAGAACAGTATTAATAAAAACTGCATGGTATTGGTACAGTGACAGGCAAGTAGATCAATGGAACAGAATTGAAGACCCACACACCTACGGTTATTTGATCTTTGGCAAAGGAGCTAAAACCATCCAGTGGTAAAACGACAGCATTTTCAACAAATGGTGCTCACTCAACTGGTGGTCAACATGTAGAAGAATGCAAATTGATCCATTTCTATCTCCCTGTAGAAAGCTCAAGTCCAAGTGGATCAAGGACCTCTCCATAAAACCAGATACACTGAATCTAATAGAAGAGAAAGTGGAGAAAAGTCTCGAACACATGGGCACAGGAAAAAGTTTCTGAACAGAACACCAATGGCTTATGTTCTTAAATCAAGAATGGACAAATCGAACCTCATAAAATTGCAAAGCTTCTGTAAGGCAAAGGACACTGTCAATAGGACAAAATGGCAACCAATAGATTGGGAAGAGATCTTTATCAATCCTACATCTGATAGAGGGCTAATATCCAATATATACAAAGAACTCAAGAAGTTAGACTCCAGAGAAACAAATAACCCTATCAAAAATTGGGAACAGAGCTAAACAGAGAATTCTCAATTGAGGAAACTCAAAGGGCTGAGAAGCACCTAAAGAAATGTTCAACATCCTTAGTCATCAGGGAAATGTGAATCAAAACAACCCTGAGATTCCACCTCACACCAGTCAGAATGGCTAAGACCAAAAACTCAGGTGACAGCAAATGCTGGTGAGGATGTGGAGAAAGAGGAACACTTCTCCACTGCTGGTGGGATTGCAAGCTGGTCCAACCACTCTGGAAATCAGTTTGGAGGACCCTCAGAAAATTGGACACAATACTACCTGAGGACCCAGCTATACTACTCCTGTGCATATACCCAGAAGATGCTCCAACATGTAATAAAAACACATGTTCCAGTATGTTCCTAGCAGCCATATTTATAATAGCCAGAAGCTGGAAACAACCCAGATGTCCCTTAACAAAGAAATGTATACAGAAAATGTGGTACACAATTGAATACTACTTACACAATGAAATACTATTTACACAATTGAATACTACTCAGATATTAAAAACAATGACTTCATGAAATTCACAGGCAAATGGATGGATCTTGAAAATATCATCCTGAGTGAGGTAACTCAGTCACAAAAGAACAAACATAGTATGTACTCACTGATAAGTAGATATTATCCCAAAATTTCGGTATCCCCATGGTTCAATTCACAGCAACTGTTGGACTGAGTGTGGGGTCCCAGGTGGAGGAGTTGGAGAAGGGACTGAAGGAGCTGAGGGAGTTTGAAGCCCCATGGGAAGGGAGCAACAGTCAGGCTCCTGGGGTTCCCAGGTATTGAATCACCAACCAAAGAATGCATATGGAGGGACCTGTGGTACTGACTTCATATGTGGCAGAGGAGGGCCTTGTTGGCTATCAGTGGGAGGAGAGGCCCTTGGGTCTGAGAGTGTTAGATGTTACAGTATAGGTGAATGTTATGGGGGGAAGATGTGAGTGGGTGGGTGGGGGTGCACCCTCATAGAGGCAGGGGGATTTGGGATAGGGGGTTTCCAAAGGGTGAGACCTAGAAAGGGGAAGACATTTGAAATGTAAATAAAGTATCAATAGAAAAAATAAAGAAAGTTAAAAGCACCATACCAAGAAGTAATGGTTATATTGGAGGAAAAAGAATCTAAAATTCTAGTTGATAGTGAGATGGCAGAAGAGTAGATAAATAGAAAAGAAACAGGAGATGGGAAAGCAATTTTCCTGGTTTTCAGTAAGATTCCATTTTCTTTTCATCTCCTATATAAAGACTAGGTGCATTTAAATCCTTTTCTTGTCTGTAGTGCTTTGGGAAGCACTTCTCTTGAAGTCTCTTTGTGTCTTAAGTTGACCTCTCTTGTATGCAATCAAAGCTTCCACATTATTGAAATAATACACCAAGAAAGAAGATTTAAATGACACTTATCAACAGCAGTACTACTTGGCAATCCATATCCTGAAATTTCATCCTTTAGCTCTATAAGTTCCTTTTACGTCCACTTTTGCAACTCTCCAGGGCAGATAACTCTAAGCCTCAATTCCAGTTAATGAGTCAAAATCTTTAAGCGTCCAAAGGAAGAAACACATTTTATAGATTTAAAAGCTATTTCCTCCAGTAAAATTTCCATTTGGACCGAAGTTAAAATAATTTTTAGATGGGAGAGTTGAGAGTAAATGTTACATGGAAATAGTGCGTGCCTACTACAATCTAACTTTGGAATTTTCCAGAAGAAAATGGGTTAGCTGTTCAATGAAATCAAAGGAATCAGAACCCAAGCAAAGGGGGCTAAAACCAGGCAGGTTAAATTGAGAATTATTTTTAAAAAAAATCTGAATTGCACATAGGCCAGCTTTAGCATGAGAAAAAGATACAAGTTGGAGATATTATCCTAAATTTCAAACTTAAAATCAACATATACCAAGGGTCAGAGGACAAAACTAAATTGCTACTGAAAGTCTAAGGTATAGATTGCATTCAGCTCCATCTATTCTGATCATGTGACCTTGTGTAGCTGAGCCTCTATTCTCAATGTGGACATGACATGTATCAGTTGGGCTAAGGACAAATGTTTCATGGATGGTCTGTTCACTGAAAGACACTAAAGTCATTTTTTTTATACTCAAGAAATTTGAAGTTTAATAAATGCAATACTGAGTAAAATGTATACTGTCTGTCTGTCTGTCTGTCCATGTGGAGGCACATATCATGGTTCCTGACTCAGGAAATGTAACATGATTGTGGAATGAGACAAAAAATGGATTTAGATTGGGTATTTTAACACAAGTAAGAGCAGAAGAAATCTCAGGAGAGAAAATAGAATGAACAAATTTATGAGATAGGCTATATAGTGTACCAGCAAAAACAAAAACAAGTAATTGTTTTACTCATAGTCTCTCTCTCCCTCTCTCTCTCTCTCTCTCTCTCTCTCTCTCTCTCTCTCTCTGTGTGTGTGTATATATGTGTGTGTGTGTGTGTCTGTGCATGTATGTGTTTATATAGTATTGACATAGTTTTAGTCTGTGAAATTGAGAAATACTTTCTATCACTTGATAAAACGCAATACAAAAACATTTGGATTCAATTTCCAAACTGAAGCAAACAGATGCACAGGCAAACACAAAACAAGCAAAAATGTAAATGGAGATATAACATTGGGTAAAACACTCAAGGTCTTTAATCAGAAGGTGTTCTGATGAGATTTATTCATGGTTCCTCTTTATTTCATATGGATTTAGTGAAAATGTACAAATAAAGTCAGCAAGTGTGCTGGTATAGCAAACCCTAAAGCTTTTCCTATAACTCGAAAAGGAACAGTAAGAGTAGGACTAATTCAAAGTGGCTTATTACAGCCCATGGTCACACTTTGAACTGGTTTACAAATTGGTTGTTAAACACTACTTTGTGTGTGAGAGAAATGGTAGCACAAAATAGCCTGAGTCAGTGACAATCTTCCTGCATCAGCCTCTCAAGTACTGATATTGTAGGTGTGAAATACCATGTCTGGCCATTTCAAAAAAAAAATGAGACTTAGGCTTCCAACATACCATGGTCTAATTAAGGCAATGAACACTGAAGAGATATTCCTAATTTTACAGAGTGTTATTTCCTTTGTGCTTTATACTATTTATGTCTGTCACCTGAAAGTGGCACCATGTAGTCATGGGTCACTGTGTAGCACTGGTAACTGGGGAATAGCTGTGCAGACTTATGATTTGTTACTCTTCATATTCAAGAATGTGATGGGAAAGCCTAGCTGTTCCAGTTAAATTTCAGTGCATCCTCCTATAATCACAGAGAGTGAACCCAAAGATAGAGGAAATAGCCTACTCATGTATAAAAATTACTGCCTGAACTCCAGCAGAGTCATATTTCCCTGCACACCTAAACACTACACATGTCTGAATGATTCTACTTTTGTCTTGCTAATAAATATGAAGGACAATATGACTCCAACAGTCTGTCAAAACTACATTTATTCATTGACATTTTAAAAATCACAAGATGTTAGTCTTGAATTTTAGTAAAAATTAAGGCATCTGTGTTAATTGAATATACTTGGTTTCAATAAAATTTGACTGTCTTATGATATAAATTACATCTACCATATATTTACTACAGTGCGATTTTAATAAACTGTATGCATTACATTTAAACTTTTCATATATCTCCTTTTTTGTTATTTACATTCATATGCTTGAGATTCGAAAGAGATTGCTAGCAATTACCAGAGATGTTGAAAAATAAAAAGATCACAGCAGTTGTAGTTCTATGAATAAGGTACTGTCAAGGACAGTAATGTCATTAACGTATAGCCTTGTGCACTGAGTGAAAAAGAGAGGGGTGGGGGAGAGAGAGAAAGTTCCAAGCCCTGTTCTTGCTGGAGAACTCCACTGGTTTCATGAAGTACAAGGTGGAGGTCTCTGCAGGGTACTTCTTTTCACATTCAAAGTGGGTTTTCATGGGGATGGAGGAGGACCTTGGATGTTACCAGCAAACTGAATGACCTTGAGACACTATATTCTGGCTTTGTACAAAGTTAAATGCTTCCTCCTGAGTCTGTTCTAGATCCTGATGTTCAGAGGCGTGAATCATCAGTCATGTAGTAAGCACAAGTAATCTCAGAATCAGCATTCTGTTTTTTAGAGACAGTTAAATTAACTATATCAAGACTAAAATTTCAAAATCATGCTTTCATATATTCTGGTTAATGATTTAAAAGAAAAATGAATGCATTTCTAATAATCTGGGCTATAGTAGCCCCAAACTAGAGCAACATTAAACTTTTAGAGTGGAGAAACTACTAGAATGCAACAGTCAGTTATTAGCTTCCTAACAGAAAAGACACCGTTAATAACTCTGTCATACCTATGGCACTGTTTCAGTAAATCAAATTGTTCTCACTCTTTGCTTATTGTATACAGCAATGGATGATTGCACTCTTTTTGTCCCTTTCTTTTCCTGTATATTTTATTCCCGTTATGGATGTTGTAAAACCTAATCAAACTTTCTTGAGTAAGCTACTGTGGGGAGGTGAGGAATTGTCCTAAGTGGTTTTTCCAAAGTCTATAGTAGCAAAGGCTGTTGACTACTAGAGTCTTAGATTTGATAACTATATTTGTACACACAATAGATGTTATTTAGTTGTTTCTCACTGAGGTATGTGCATGGGGGCTGTATCTTAGGGGCAAGCTGATTTAATCATGTTAGTAGTATATAAATTATAACATTCCTGCAGCACAGCTAAGTTATAAAAAGACAAGAGAAATCCCTTCTGATGGAAGATTCTGGGAAACCTATTGCATGGTATGTGGAACTATACCCTTAGAAAGTATGATCCCAGCCTGCTTCTTAGTTCAAATCAAAGATTTATTCTTATACACCAAAGCATTGTCAGCTCTTAGCAGGCTCTTCTGGTGCCAGCTGTCTATGACTGTTAGTAGCAAATGCTGTAGAGGAAGTGATTCCTTGAATACAATATAGTTTCTTTACAGATAATAGATATCTCAGGATTCTGTCTACATGCCACTTGCATTTTACAGTAAATCTCTAATATGCATTACTTTAGCCTTTTGGCTAAACTTCACAGGAGTTGGCACAGGAGATAACATTATTTGTCCATTTAATCTGATAACCTTCAGGAAGAAACCCACTTCTGCCTTTCAGGGGCGTGCATACCATGGACCATAATGCATCCAGCCAATTGAATATTGTATGATTAAATTAGCTGAGAACGGAAGAATGAATTGAGAACTCTGATCAGCCATTAAAAGGGATTGATTGATTTTACTGGCATTTAGTGTCTGCATACACGTTTCACCACAATATTGAATGTCTGCATGTAGCTAACTAGAAAACAGCATGCATATATAATTTGTTTCCAGGAATTAGAAATATGAAATAAATTCTTCTTTTTATTATTGATGTATTTAAAGGACCAGTATAGACATGCACATCCTGTACCACTATATATAGTACTGACCCAATGTTATTACTAACCCTCCCACTACCTGATGGCCTCAGACCTTGTGATTCAGTGTGGTTTGTGAAGGAGATTTGCCAATATTACCTGAAAACCTACAGTGAATTTGAGTTACCATTTGTACTTAAGATTTCAAACAAACAACAAACAAACAAACCAGAATTATCATTTCTACCCTTGCATGATTTATATGCCAAATAATTTACTTTTTAAAGTAATATTTCACAGAATCTACGAAACCAAAACTGTGAAAACATGCTGTTACTAATTCCATATATTTTCAAGGATTAAATAGAACTATAGTTACAAATGCCTCTCCAAATATAAGGCTTTTTCATAGACAATGAAAATAGACTCTATGATCTTAGTTGAACTCTCTTATTTTGTATTCATCAATTTTTTTCAAGTCAGGGTACCTAACAGCATTCACTTTGATTATTAATGTCACCAGAAGAATCAAATGAACTATTCTTTCTCTTTAGTTACTACAACTGATCCGGGCATGTTTCTTGATGTTCATCAGAGAGCTCTTTATAAGAATGTTGTTCTAATGTTCCATGGATTTTCCTGAAGTATACCAGTTTTTATGGATCTCATGATAAAATTAAGACTCTGATGCCAAGAAGCATTTGCTGACAGGAACCTAGTATGGCTGTTCCCTCAAAGGTTCTACTAGCACCTGACAAATACAGATGCAGATACTCACAACCAATCATCAGACTGAGCCTGGGGACCCAAATGGAACAGCTAGGGGAAGGGCTGAAGGAGCTGAAGGGGATTGCAACCCCATAGGAAGAACAATATCAACAAACTGGACCACTCAGAGGTCCCAGAGAATAAACCACCAACCAAAGAGTCTGCATGGAGGAATCTTTGGCTCCAGATACAAATGTAGCAGACGATGGCCTTATCTGACATCAATGGGATGGGAGGCTGTTGGTCCTGTAGAGGCTTGATGCTCCAGCATTGGGGGATGCTAGAATAGTGAGGGAGTAGTGGGTGAGTGGGTGGAGGAGAAGACGCAAACAGAATGGGGGAAAAGGGGAAATGGGATGGGGGGTTTGTGGAGGGGTAACCAGGATGGGAGATATCATTTGAAATGTGAACAAATGAAATGATTAATAAAAAAACAAAACAAACAAGCAAACAAATGAGTCTTTATAATTTTAATGCACTCCCTCAGGTAGTTTATGATTTTGACTTTCCCATTACTGGTATGTTAACTTGATCATTTAATTAATAGTTCTGCTAGACTTCACTGTAAAATTAATATGTTTCTCCTTGTAATTATTACTAATTACAAGTATTGAGAACAAACACTTAGCACTATTATAATAATCTGCTCTCTGTCAACTTTAAATCTATTTATTTATATTAAAAAGAATTCCATTTACTCAATAAATAATAACCTAAGATTACCATCATTATTTAATTAGAATCTGACTTTTTTTCTGCAAAATATGTGGGAATTTTTGCATTTCCTGTCATGTTTTATCATGTCTTTTTATTTCTAAACTGTAAATTATTACAAGCTAATCTTGTACCTATTCTGACAATCCCAGGGTCAACTGTTTTTCTAAGTATCTGCATTTGTGAGTAGAGAATTGTATCATAACACATGAAATGTCCTCTCATTATGTTCAGTGCTACTGAGACTTGATTGTGCCTACACCAACTGAACAAGGTAGAATTAAGGAGCTTATTGCTATGCAAGACCAAGTCCCTTATGTGGCCACCTCATGCACTATCACACTACTCTGTTCTCTGAAGCTTTCGATACCATACATCACACCATCTGTTCTTCCCTTGCAAGTAGTTCCTTACTGCTTGAGTAATATAGTGTCATATAGAGTGCTATTTGAACCTCACTGTTTAAACAACTTCCCTACATCCAGTGAATGGGTTATAGATCTTAAGTACTGATGAGTGAAAATGAAGAATGAAACTGTAAGCAAGGAAAACCAGGGTTGATGTCTCAACTTGATTAGACTCTACTTCCCAGCTATTCAATCAATCACACTTAGGCTATCATGGTAAACATATTTTGTGATAAGATTAAATTTTTCTAATTATTTTAAGTAAAAGACATTATACTAGATCTTTTGGAAGGGGCAGATTAAATCAGTTAGAACTTTCCTGAGGAGACACTCAGTAATAGTTTGCAACTGAGATTCTCTGTCTCTTGGTGGTTTGTTTTCATAGAGAAATGGATCTGGCCAGTTCCATAGATCCATTATTGGTAGAAATGCTAAAATAAGCTGTTCAACAGTAACCACAAGAGATTGGCTCCAAGATTCCCAGTGGGTAGCAACATCCATGGATGCTCATATAAAGTTAAGTCACATGTGCTTGCAACTACACCCATTCTTCTGCATGCGATGAACTCACTTTAGATAACCTATGATGCACAATACAAGGTAAATACTACTAATAAATAATTCTCTGAAAAAGATGGTTATGTTATAACATATACAGTTGTATGATGAGATGTGGATTTATAAATGCCTGCTGATGATAGACCACAAGAACACTTGAATCAGAGAGTGGCTTATTTTCATTTATGCACTGACTGGTTAGCATTTTTCCTTTGTCCCTTGATTTAATCCCAAACAATCTGATTTAAAAATGGTACACTAAAAAGTTACTCTGTGGATTCAAGGTAAGGATTACATTGTGTATATTGTGATTTTGTTATGATATATTCTTACCTGTAATTGTGTGAGTGTGTGTATATGTGTGTGTGTGTGTGTGTGTGTGTGTGTGTGTATGTTTCTCTGTTGGTATGTGAATGTGAATGTGAATGCAGTACCCAAAGAGATCTGACGATGACTTCAGATGTCCTGGAGCTGGAGTCACTGATTGTTATGATCTGCCTGTCATTGGTGCTGGGAATGAAAATTGGTCCTCTTGTAGAACAGCACAAGCTCTTAACCATGAGTTATTTTTTTTTTCTTTCTTAGTGAAAAAACAGAACAGATAGGCCCCATTCACCTTCGGTTTTACTGTTAACAAAACAAAACAAAAATTGTATATGTAACATAGCTTTTGCAACAGTTCCTAAACATGTATTAAATGCAATAAACGATCAGCCAAATGTCTTCAGATTTTAATACCAAGCATTTTCAAATATACTGGTAGTTTATTAGATTATTCAGTAGGTGTTTAAATATCAGTGACATAGACACAAAACTTACAGAATCGAACAGTGAATGGTTTTGCATATTAGACTCCTGGTTTTTATTATATTAATAAGTTGATACTTCAAAACATATGGGATGTCAGGATTCCAGGACATTTGATTTCTGTATACAAGTTGAATGTATGTGGTATGATAAGTCTGAACATATGCCTGAACTTACTTTGGAAAAGTAGACCAGTCTGATGACTGTCGGGGACACAAGTGGGAAATGTTCAAAAGAAAAATAAAATATCTTTCTAAACAGTGCCTTCTTGTAACTTGGTGTAGGCTTTTGTTTTTTGCTTTGGAAATAAAGCGTCTAGAATTCCATTTCATAATTCTGTGTACATAAATCATCACAGAAATGAGAAGCAGATTCTACAAGCGAAGCACCAGCTTGCAATGGTTTCAGCTGAAGGGAAAGCAGTGTTGACATGTCAGGTTCCTCCATATGCATGGGGGTGGAAAAACTTTCTATGGCTTAGTCACAACAAGAAAACACTAGCACATAGATGTTGAAGTTTGAAAACAAGGTACATTGAGGATCTAGGGCTTAAAAAGACTCTAGGCTTCAGATTTGATTAATCTTTACATTACCAAAAGTACTAAACAGGCCAGAGGAGAGATGTGAGATATAGTTCACACTTCAGGGTTCAAGTAAAAAGACTGCCATTACAAGGAAGAGTAAATGAATTTAAAAGTAGGCGTTATATATAAACAGCAACGTGGCAGGAACTCTTAAACAATATTCTGCAGAGGGGAGTTCTTCTATACCCAACAGTGTTCACTCTCTTCAGTTTGGTTGACCCATGAATTAATGATCTAAGAAACTTCAATATATGCTCCAAAGGCAAAGAAGTCATATTTTTAAAGTGGCACTCAAATTTTGGCATGGCATGCACACTTTAAGCTAATCAGCTTTCCTCCCCTGCTGATAAAAATACCAAGGACACAATGTCTGTGTTTCACACTGCATGGTGACCCCTTCAATATGAACAGGGCAGAGGGAACAGAGATCTCAGTCTCAAGATACACATCTTTTCTCTTTAACTGTCTCAGTCTCATTAGCCCTTTGCCTTGGCTCTCTGCGGTGGCATTTCAGGTTGCCTCCCACTGTGGTCTTTCAAGTTCAGCACTTCAGTTTGGCTTTACATGGACTGTGGCTCTTACAGAAAAAGAATGTTTGAGCACACATTCATATTGTGGTGAGATTTAATGATCACAATAAAATCTAATAAGAATGTGGCTTATCAGAGAGTAATAGTCGTTGACATACTCTTAATGTTAAGTTAGAAGGCTCCATCTCAACTCAGAAAGTCCCTGTGTTAAAAGCCTAATCCCTCTACCCTTCAGACACTGTAGGGTAGAGGGCAGTATGTCTTAAAGAGACAACTTTCATAGTTTTGGTGGAAGGTTCCTATAACTAAATTTTTATTCTTTGGGAATGAAATACAATTGTTATTCCATGAATTGATTGCACAATATATATTCACAGAAACTTACAGATATTTTTGTAGTTGTTATACACTCTTGAGAAAACAGACTGTATCAAAAGTTTAGGGTGGAAGATGCAGCCCTATGGTACAGTACTTGTCTAGAATAAAGGTCTCTAAGATTCATCTCCAGTAATACAAATAAACTTTATAAGTAATATTTCTAGTAGTGACACTATTAAAAGTGGTAATAGTGACAACAGCAATGGTAATTGACATTTTCTCTTTCTTCCTTACCTTGTCTCTGCTGCCCAAATCAAAATCGGTCCCCTGATGGAAAGAATGGATCATGTAAGTTCCTGATGCTTTCAGAACAAAAAGCAATGCACTCCCCTGAGCCTGTGCCATGGCTCCCCCATCACTACTAATTCCTTTGATCTGAATTCCTTCTTACTTTTCTAACAGACACTAATCATTGCACAGGGTTCTCCCTGCCATTCCTTTACCATTTCCCTTCCTTTCTTTCTGTTTGATAATGGAAGAGGTAGTCCAATGGATAATTGACATTTGTTTTACAGATATGAAAAGCCACTTCATTAAACTGTGTCTCAAGAGTAGCGGTGATACAGAAGTGGAAGCTGATTTAGCTCTAAGAGTTATCACCATTACAGCAATGATAGCATATCTACTCTTCCAACTCAGCTACCATCAGGGCCAAGATATGGTGATAGCTTGTATTTTAAAGTGCTTGATGTTTGAGGACACTTTTAGAGACTTTTTTTTTGTTTTGATTTTGTCTTTGTTTTTGAAGTTTAAATACACATTTCCTTAAATACACATATTTTTTATGAATTTCACTTTAATTGAATTGATTTTATAACATATATTCAAAAATAGTATATAGTAAATATGTTTATATAATTATAAATACATAAACAATAAACAATTATAAATATACATATAAATTATATACATATATATATATCAAATTATAATATGACAAAGCAAAAAGCACTCATATTGAGGATGAACAAGGATGAACAATAGGAAAAGGAGTCTCAAGAAAAGACAAAATAGTCAAAAATACACATACTCCCACTGTTAGGAGTTGTACAACATCATCAAGTTAACAACTATAACATATATGCAAAGGACCTGGTGCAGATCCTTACAGACCTCATTCTTCCACTTCAGTCTCTGTGAGCTCATATGAGACCTGTTTAGTTGATTTGGTAGACCATATGTGCCATGTTCACCTGATGTTTTCCATCCTGTATGACTTCTACAGTCTTTTCTCCCTTCTTCCATGGGGCTCCCTGATATTTGAGGGAGGACCAAGTAGAGACCTTGAATTTAGACTCTCTCTCCACATCATTTCTGGCTCTAAGTCTCTGCACATACTCCCATCTGCTGCCAGAGGTAGCTTCTCTGATGATGACTGGACAAGGCACCAACAACTAGTACATCACTAGAAATCACTGGACTGTTTTTTGCCAGTCATTTTTGGTTCTACCCTAGGTCTCGGACTATCCAGTCTGCAATCCCTGGCCACTCAGACAGTATAGGGCAAAGACCCTCTCTCTGGGGTCAACCTCAGATTAAACCAAGCACGGGTTGTACACTTCCACATTTTCTGTGCCACCATTGCCCCTTTACATCTTGCAAGCAGGACAGATTATAAATGGATGGATTTGTGGCTGGATTGGTGTTCAGGTTTCTCTTTACATAACTTTCCCAGTACCTTGTCATGCCAAAAAATCTAGAATGAAGCCTGCACCAGCCAGACCTCTCTATGTTCAATGAGCTGACTGGAAGTTGTCCTCAGCAATGGTGCTCCATTATCAGTTTTCTAGGTGTGACCTTTTGTCCTAGTATCAGCATGGGTTGTTTAGAGATCTCCTTGAACAACAATTAGATTGAGTGTTGGAAGCTTTTGCTAGGTACAAACTATGGCCAGTTCAGACTCTTTATTCACCATTACTACAGGATTCCATTAAGATCATGCTCGCAGATTCCAGAAATGACTCCTGTAGTTCCCAGGTGCACCCACCGCCCCAATTCCAAATGTCCCTTCCCATACACTCTCCCTCTATCCACTCCTCTTGATCCCTCCCAATATTGTCTCCACATGTCTCCAGTCCTCTCTGAGAATATATTCTGTTTTCTTTTCCCAGGTAGATGCATGCTTCTTCTCTGTGGTCTTCTCCTTTAGCCCTCAGCATTCCCTAACATCTCTTGGTCTGTGGCTTGTAGATTCGATATCATTTTCTTATCAGCTATACTGACTTATAAGTGAACACATACCGTATTTATTGTTTGGGTCTGGGTTATCTCATTTAGGACAATATTTTTCTAGTTGCATCCATTTGCCTGCAAATTACATAATGTAGGTTTTTTGCTGTTGTTGTTGATGATGATGATATTTGTGGTTTTGGTTTTGGTTTTAAATCATTGAGCAATACTCGATTGTGTACATGTTCTACATTTTGTTTATCCATTCTTCAGCTAAGGAACATCTAGATTATTTCTACTTTCTGGCTATAATGAATAAAGCTGCAGTGAACATTGTTTTAATCTTAGTTCTTACAACTACATAAAAATCAGAGAAAACAGGTGTACACACACCTCAGCTGACAAGTAAAACTTCCACAAAAAGTAATACTTCGCTAAATTTCTTTTACTAATAGTTGTTTTATTTTGTTTTATATCTGCTTAGCATTTTTATGATCACATAGCTCAAGCATATTTTGGCAAATTTTCATAGGGTGTTTGAAACACTGGCTATGAACTAGGCTTGAGTATTAATTGGTTTCTCTCTTGCCTGATAGACTATTTGCTTCTTTTGATACAGTTTCTCATGGTCTATGTTGGCTTCAACCTGGACATGTAGCTAAAAGTGATCCAGAACTTCTGATACCCCTGCACCAAATTTCCACTGTTGAAACAGGCATGATAAGTTTATGCAGTACCTAGGATCAACCCTTGGAATTCTTGAATTAAGAAAGTACTATACTAACCAAGCATCATCTCCTGCTGTGCAGTGGTAGAATTTTAGAAACAGAAATGAAACTTAGATGTCTTAAACTAATTATTTGGAGAATAAAAGTTACTATTTGTTTACTCTATAAATTCTGAAACACAGGAAAACTTTGTTATGGACATTAATTGCTATTACTAGCCATTCTCTGATAATCGTCAGACACTAGAAAACTAAAATAATTAACTTATTTTCTTATTTTGTGTTTGTTTTATCAAGTTTGTGTTTTAGAAAGAAGACCGCTTCTTCTCATTTCTTTAGTTTCAGTTTCACTGAAATAGATCTTTTCTCTCTCACATAACTGATAATTCTATTAAGAGATGGTATGGCTTAATAACTTAGCAACCACACTTCCCACCAGTTCCCCAAATGGTGTTCCATATTCACCTCACTAAACAATCCCTGTCTCTCTCCTTTTTCACATTTCAGATTGACAATTATGGTACAGTGTTTTAAAATGCTATTTTAATTACCTTTCTAATCTACCTTATTGATTAGCCTGGCTGTGTGTTTCCATTTCCTGTCCCTCAAAACATCTCCTGGAACATAAAGGTAATTTTTAGTTAAAAATCTGAATTCATTCAGATGCATTCCCATGCACAGCCTATTCTTACCTGTCCTTACCGGTTGTTTGCTATGATCCCTGGAACTGAACAGCCTATGTAGTGTTTTTAATCCACATTATTCAAAACATAATGTATTCTCTAATACGTAGCAGATTGCCTTCAACAACATGTTATAGTAATTGGAATTCATTTCCGTGAGGTGTGGTGAAAGTGTTTTATTGAGTTTCATTAGCGGTTAGTTTTTGAAGCAGTGAGATTGTAATAATGCCATCATCCAGCAAGTCAGTGTTTTAAGCTGCTCATGGCCTTAGACTCTTTTTAAGGAAGATTTTTAAGAAAAGAAAAAAATGAAATGGAGATGTAAGGTTGGGTGATATATGACGGAATAGTGAAGAAATTGTGAGCATCCAAATATCAAAATGATTAAGAAAAGTAATAGGTGAATATTTGCAGCACCTTTCAGGATTGTGAAAATCTTCAAGACTGTAGACTATTTTCTAAAATATAGTTTCAAATATATGCTCCATAAGCACAAGAAGAAAAAAACCTGGTTTGTTATATAAGAAAACAAGAATGCTTATGTTTCTTATCTATTGTGATTACAATAACTTAGAGTTAGATTGCCTGGCACAATGAAGAGTAATCGGCAGTTTAAGTATCACATTGTTTCCAGTGTAGTGAGACAAAAATTGCAGTAAGCATGAATAATATATGTATAATGAGTTTACATTATAAATTTATAATTCCCCTTAACAACAACAAGACAATGCAGGGTGGAGGTGGTTAGAGACATTGTATTGTTCTGGGTCCTTACATTTTTGTCTAGTTTTTATGCAGTTTCCTGTACTGCTCAACTGGAGGAGCCCTCAGAGTTCCATGCTGCAATCTCACTCTACTGTTGGAAACCAAATGGTGACTCTCTTGGATTTCTCATACTTGTCGGTTATTATTTTGAAAAAAAACCAAAAAAAACCCCAAAACTTATTTTCTATAGTAGACTTTGCCAAACTTCTCCATAAATTTTTCTTCATAATCTGTATTTGGTTTCTTAGCCCAATGACGGGATGTGATTGACTATTTTGTCACATCCTAAATAGCAGCTCAAGATTTTAATCCAACTTCACACATACTCTGAATTAACATAGTTACAAATAAGGATGTTATTTCCAAGCAGTTTAAAGTGTATAATGAATAATTCCTGGAATTTTCATTTATAGCTTTGGATACGATGAATTCATAAAATACCAAGTGTTTTTTAAACATATGTGTGCATTTGAAAATAAAACTCATATATGACTTGTGCTTAGCTCAAAATTTATCCTCCTATAATACATTTCATGTTTTCATTGAAAAGGGATTTATCTTTGAGTGCCCTGCCAGTCGTATATCTTTATCCTAAATACGTTTTACACAACACCCTCTACAAATAAAATAAATCGAAGAGAATCTTACAATGTATTGAAAGCCAGACAATCTGAATTTCATTCCTTGTCTTCCATGAAAAGAATACATTTGTTCTGACTTCATGTCTCAGAGCTATGTCTCACCACAAGATACTTACTTGGCTGTATTCCAGACAAATTTCTTATAACCTGGTGTGACTTAACAGTTTAAACACTTTGTTTGTCTAGTGGAAATTTTCATGGTCAAAAATCAAATACTTCTCAATTCTCTCTGGAACAACAGACTACTGCCCAAATATGTTTCAGTTTGTGCTTTCACCCCCCTCCTGTGGACAGATGCAACCACACCTCCTGGAAGGCATTCCTTTCCAGGAGTATGGAGAGCAGACTTGGATTGTCTTACACATTGATGACCAAATAGACCAGGCTACAAAGTAACAAGGTATAGTCCAAAAACATCCAAGAGGGAATTCTTTTGCATTAATTAAATTGTTCTATTTTCCAATACCTGTGCTTTCATTAGTAAAGTTTTCATTAACTACATGGAAAATACTATGTGATTGTGTCATAACATGGCAATCATCTTCAAACTTGTCAAGACAGAATTAGAGAGTATTAGAAATCATCTAATGTTTTTTGGATGCAGCCAGGGAACATGAGGTTTCATGCTTTACTTGGTCATATGCTATGCAGTACTGTAACTTTTGTAGAGTGGTTGAGGAAAAGTATTGGAAGACTCACCCACATCAGGCCTCTACATCTGTGTCATTTCTTTCCTTTTTTTTAAAAAAAAAAAAAAACATTTGATGAGTGAAACTCTCACTATCAGGATTGTGCATTGTCATTAGAATCACTAGACAGAGAAGGCCTTGATGTTCCTATAGAAGTCATGTTTAAAAGCCCCACAGTCTTTGCAAATTCTTACATATTAACATTTCAGTCCCTTTAAAACATCCAATCTTTTAAAAATCAAAGTCTTTTAAAAATTCAAAGTCTCTTAACTGTGGGCTCCACTAAAATACCTTCTTTCTTCAGGAGGGAAAATATATCAGGGCACAGCCACAATCAAAATCAAAACCAAACTCCAACCATCCAATGTCTGGGATCCACTCACTCATAATCTTCTGGTTTACTCCAAGGGCTTGAGTCGCTTCTCCAGCTCTGCCCTTTGTAGCACACACCTTGTCTTCTAGACTCCAGATGCCTATACTCCACTGCTGCTGCTGTTCTTGGTGGTCGTCTCATGGCACTGGCATCTCCAAAACACTGCTCTCTTCCGCTGCAACTAGGCTTTACCAACAGTATCCCATAGGTGCTCCCCATGGTGCCAAGCCTCAACTCCCCTCCATGACCCCTTCAGTCCTGGGCCATTAACTGAAACTGAGGCTGCACCTTCACCAATGGCATTCCACCACCTCTCAACAGTGCCCAAGCCTCAGCTGCTCTTCAAGACTCCTTCATGCCTTCAAAACCAGTACCACCTGGGTGACTCTTACACATTACCAAGTCCTTCCACAGCACAAGATATAACCCTGGCTATCTCTGGAACGCAGTCTCTGTGCTCTCAGAAAACACTTCTCAGAAGATTTCACCTCAATGATGCTGGTCTCCTCTCAATCACCACCAATTTCCAAGCTCCAACCAACCAGCATCAATAGTCCCAGTATTGCAATGATTTTGCTTTAGTAGTTCTGGTATCTTGTTAATCACAGGCGATCCTTCAGTCCCAGCTAACCAAAACCACAGAATCTTCCCAGTCAAAACAGCAATGGCCCTGATAAGAGTCTTTAATCTTCCCTCTGAAATTTCACAAGCCAGGCCTCCATCTTCTGCACTGTTCTCAACATTATCTTCCAAGCTCCTACACAACATCCCACAGAGCAGCCCAAAGTTCCAAAGTCCTTCCACAGTCCTCCCCAAAACATGATCAGGTTGTCACAGGAATATCCCACTATGCTGTGTACCAATTTGTCTTAGTCAGGGTTTCTATTCCTGCACAAACATCATGACCAAGATGCAAGTTGGGGAGGAAAGGGTTTGTGCAGCTTACTCTTCCACATTGCTGGTCATCACCAAAGGAAGTCAGGACTGGAACTCAAGAAGGGCAGGAAGCAGGAGCTGATGCAGAGGCCATGGAGGGATGTTTCTTACTGGCTTGCTTGCTTCTCCTGGTTTGCTCAGTCTGCTTTCTTATAGAACCAATGACTACCAGCCCACACATGGTACCACCTACAAGGGGCTCTCTGCCTTACACCTGGATCTCATAGAGGCATTTTCTCAACTGAAACTCCTTTCTTTTTGATAACTCCAGCTTGTGTCAAGTTGACACACAAAACTAGCTAGTACACCATGTAAACTCTTTTTAAAGGTATTGGTTGCATGCCATATCTAAATCAATCTTAATAAGGACGACACAACTTTCGCCTATAGAATATGGAGAAATCAGACTGGAAATGAAGTAGAAGCTCCATATATACTGTAGAAAGAGAATTGTCACCAATAATGCTTCCTTTCTAAAGAATCGGGCAAGATGTGCTCACTAATGCAATCATGGTAGGGCTGTTATTGGCGTAAGTATTTAATTTCCAATTGTACTTAAAACCATAGGTGTGAACTTACCTGTGGGTCTGTAGATCAGGGCTTTAGTCTTTGATAGGAAAGCTCATAGAACCCATATGGATATAACCATTATTGCTTTGTTAAATATGTGTGATGGATCTATCAAATTACCTTCTAGACATTTGTTTGTATTTCCATAGATTACAACTGTCTCATTCTCAAATGATTATCTTCTTGCAATGGGCAAGGTTATTCAGATATTTGTAGCTACTAAGAGTGATTTCTGTGGTAGTAACTAATGTTCAGCAATCTATGAGGGGAACAAACAGCCAAACATCTATATCAGCACTTCTGAGGTTCAGGGAGCATTGTGGTAGAGGAGGCCTAGAGAAGATGAGTGATACAAGTAAGCTATGGCTTTGAAATAAAGATGGAATAAAATGGATAAAACTCCATTTTAGTATTTCTGATTTTCACCTGATCTTACTCTATGGTTGTGATCCTACAAATCACTTACTATTTCTGGAATTTATTTTCATTCAGTTAAAGTCTCTTTGGAGTACAGAATTCTCCATTTCCAAAACTCCTAAGCCTGTTCCCCGCTGCAATCCTGTTGGAGTTCTTGGTTTGGGTGTTGTTTCTTTAATTATTTTCTTATTTTTCAGAATGAAATATAATTTTGTCATTCCCTTGTTCTTCCTCTAACTTTTTTCATGTACTCACATCCCCTTGCTCAGAGATTTTGCTTTTTTATATATTTTCTTTTAAGAATCTCTTCTGTGTGAATCCTTGCAATGTTGTTTCTGTTTTATTATTTAGCATTTATCTTGACCCTTTGCTTTTTCAGAAGACTTATTTCTACTCCTTTCTTTCATTTCTGAATCTTCCTAATACTTTTAATGTTCTGAAAAATATAAGCTTGGTTCCTGACTTTCCTCTCAATCTAGCTTATGCCCATATCCTCTCCTAGAACATTCATAGTTTTAAATAAGTCATGGTAGGAATTCCCCTTCAATACTGTGTTCTGACAATACATGGTTCTGGGACACTGGTCAAGAACACCCCATCTCATGTCGCCTGTGTCTCATGTCAGTTTGCATGTGAGATTCTATGGGGCTTCTCTCCCAATTTCTGTAGATAAACAACTTTTAAACATACTTGAATGAAAGACCTTCAGTGGGAGAAATTATTTTAAGCACAACTTTCTTTAGCAATGTTCTTTAGAGGGTCTTTGTGGAGCTTCCCACTCTGCCACTATTCAGCTTATGCCCCACCCTGTTTGTTAAGAATACCTCATTGACTCTACTCTCCTTGATATCATTTTATGAACTTAGAAATTCTTTATATTAACATCACCCCATATGTAGTGTGAGTTGCTTTAGGAAGTATTTTTAGAATCTTATTGTGAACAGCACAAAATATAATAGGTAGTTCCTTGTGGAGAAGAAAATTACTTGTATTATGTGTAAGGAAAGCTGCTGGCATTAGCTGCACCTCTGCTATTTGTGAACAAGATAGGCTGCTGATATGTGAGTTGTGGTTCGTCTCCCAACCCAGCCCATGTCTAATTACACTGTAGAGGCAGTTAAGTAGGCACTAAATTCACAAGCAGCAGAACCTCACTGTGACTCCCCTTAGCAGACATCGTTGTTTTTCTGATATTTAGGGAACTTCACAATTATACGTTTTAAACTATTGAGGGATCCACTCTGTAATTATGTAGTTCAAATACAATAGTGGTGGTTACTGTTCAAATATATGTAGCTACATAAGATTAAATATATTCAACACTAATTACATAGAAATGTGATGGGACCAATTACTTCTTCTATTATAATGTGGAGTGCAAAAGTATAATGCACTCCACTTGCATGTGAAGGCCACCCCTATCTATCACTGCTGGCAGCATTGTCTGATCATTCAGGAAGTGCAATTCTTTGATATTTTAACACCTACTTCATAAACACTATGCAAATAAATGAATGAAATGTATTGTGGAAAATCTTAGGTAAATAGTATATATTTATTACTTGTGCTAGGTTTTTGAGTTGACTTATCCCTTTTTGCTTGATACATCATTGAGTAATATCACAAATAAACAGCAGATGGCGTTGAGTTGAGCAGCAATTCTCAATTTGCCATGAATGCTGGAAACATTTTGGAGATGGCATGCAGTCAAGAAATAACATTGTTCATGTTTCACTTTGAAGACAAAAACATTCTTGCTCAAATATATAATACTTTTGGGGTTAAAATCTGTTCTGGTGCTTAAGTCCCAGTGGTTACCAATACACTACCCTGATTTTCCAGGATTTTATGGCTTCAATGCATAAAAGACAGAAAAACACAAATTAGAATCTTAAATGTCACTCAATGGCTGAATGGTAATTGGAATAACATTTGTTTTCAAAGTTTGTTTTCTCATTTATAAGAAATATGAGTACCTCAAATTTCTCTTTTAAGTAGGAAGTTAGAGGTGATCTAGCAAGTGTTAAAGAAGAACGTAGGGGGGGGAATATAATCAAAATGAAAAGTAAATTATATGAAATTATTAAACAATAAAAATTTTAATCTTTGTATAATGTCATGTGCTCTCTAATAATTCTCAATATGTTTTAATCACATGGTAAAATTGAGAGTCTCTACATGTTTCACGATTAACTGCACATTAAATGTCACTCCACAGTTGAGAATTCCCATACACTCTTTTGAAGGCTTATTCTTGGGAGTAATAAAGACAAGTATCAAGTCGGAAGAGTTCCAAGGAAATAAGCTATTAGACATGAAAATATGGATATGCCAGAGATATGCGAGGTTTCCATCCAAGCACGTAAGGCAGATTCTCAAGTGGATATGGAAGAGGTTGTGCACAGGAACAGATATGGGACTAATTACTGTGTTGACATTTCTGTCTCATCTGAAACCTCTCTCAGATTCTCATATCTTTGTAATTCTTCATCTAGTCCTTGTCACTAATTATCTTGTGTCTTCAGCTACACTTCGTTACAACTATTAGCCCAGATTATTTACATTCAAAATAGAAGGCTGGACTGGACACAGTTCCTCTTTGAGACCCTCTAGTTGTATATTGTGTTCGTTCTACATGACAAATATTCTCACTTAAATATAAACATCCAATCCAAAGGTCTCTTTGATGAGTCTTATAGCTCCCAAAAGTAACCATGCCAAACAGTAAACATAATTACAATACTATATTATCCCAGGTATTTCATCCATCCTCACAATTAAATGACCATAATGATTATTATTAACATAAAGTATCATTCTAAACCCTTGAGAAAAAGTCTACAGTGGAATTCATGGTACTGTAAATGTCTAACTGGTAGACATGTGGAAAAAATGCAATGATTGAATGTTTTAGGCTATTAAATTTCAGGGAGATTGGATGCTCAAGAAGTAACTGAAACTATGTACAACTTGATCAATTAGCTTTGACAAAGCAGATAATGATACCAAGGCATAGCCTCAATAAATGGGAAATAATTTATGTCATTAATAATAATGAATAATGATTATGACAATGTTAGGAACAGAAGATTTCAGTATATGATAGGTGATTATTACAAAGGAAAACATTGTCACATTTTGAAAGATATGATTATAAGCCTCATCTGGGTATAATGAAGATTTGATTATTAGAAAATTAATGAAATAATTGGAGTTAACTTGCACTGCCAGAGACTGGAAATTTCAGAAGATCTGCAATTCTCCAAATGTCCTAGACTGAATTTCTATTCGGTATACTTGATAGCACCTTTAGTTGTAGCTGCCATAGTGATGGGAGTGTTCCTCACCCCTGAAGCCATGTAAGACTTTTATAAAGTCCCATGTTAGTTGCACCCATTTTTCTGGCTTGGGCATATGGTGATAAGAAGCTGAGGGTACTAACTTTGCAGCCACTCACCTTTCTCCTCTTTGGTCCCAAGAAGAGCTGCCTGATAGTGTTTGTGCACTGGACATTTTCTCTGTGCTCCCCTTCACATTTGTTTACCCCAACTCCATCATTACTCACTATATGAAACAAGCCCTTCTTCCATTCAAAGAGTGGGTTGATGTAAGAAAATGAGATAGCCCACAGAGGAGCATGCTCCACAACATTTATTTATTGCAGGTTTGGCTTGAATGACATTTTGTTGCATTATAATACCTCTTGGTCATTGGCACCATTACGTTACAGCTGCTATATTAAATTTTTATGTGTTGAACACACGCATGCTGAAATATATACATTGATCATATATATAAATATTATATATATAATCTGTACACCAAACTTATATCTTGAGCAATACAATTATAAAAAGGTCAACTGGAGAAGATTATTCTCTTTCACTGATGAAACTTTTCCTGTGTTTATTGCCAGGAAACTAAATTTTCTTCTAGAATCACCATGAAGATTACTGCTAATGATTAATGAAAGTAGATTTAAAAAACGAGTGTCTGATGTATAGATTGAACAGCTTTATCTTCTACTGTGGTACATACATTCACAAACACCCAAAGATATTTAGCCATAGAGTGAGTTAGAAAAGATATAATCGTCAGAGGATGAAAAAAATCCTAGGTTTATCCTTTTCACAGCTTAATTTTCTAACATCTGATTCTGAACTAACTATCTATGAGATGAAAATAGTATTTGTTATCTATCTTCTGAGTTCAATGCTGCATTAGAAGTTGGATATCTCTTTTGCTGCAAACACTGTGCTCTGTAGTTCATGAGTCTCCAGGGTATTGTCACTACCCCAATGGATCATTCCTGAGTTAGTTTTTATTTCTGTAGTAAATTAGATTGAAAGACTGCTAGCACTGCTCAGTACACCCCAGAGACAGCTGTAACTTGATACAGGTCAGGCAGCCAATCAGTAATGGAGAGAAGCAGAGGCCAAAGACCTCTGAGGAGAGTCTATTAGACCAATCATAAGCTGTTTTTCAGTCCTCAGAGGAAACAGGACATTAGGCAGGTATTGCTGTGAGTAACATGTTACACTTGCCTAAATCATATCACTTGCTGCCTCTTGGGATGCCATGCATTGTAGACCATGATACTCGGTAGTGAGAAACTGAATCTCCACTGTTGATGCCAAGAAAGATTCTCTCTCTCTCTCTCTCTCTCTCTCTCTCTCTCTCTCTCTCTCTC
>JADRCH010000030.1:12282224-12675564 GCA_019843965.1 Rhynchomys soricoides
TCTCTCTCTCTCTCTCTCTCTCTCTCTCTCTCTCTCTCTCTCTCTCATTTCTTCTATCTCTTAGGTAATGTGGCTTGAGGAGTTAGGATAAGAGTGTGACAAGGTAGTCCAGGTGTTCTCTATATTATGTGTAATTTCCAGAGTATTGTAGATAGAATTATAGGCACTTTGAATCCCAGATTTTATTATCATCTGTCAAACCATTTTAGGATTTTTCAGTCTTCTTTTAATATTCTATCGGAACACATTTATTCCTTGCTTAAACAAGATTGTTTATCAAGAAACTCAATATCACCTAAAAGGTTATTCAGTTCTTTAGGTTTGATTTTTATTCTTTCTTTTTAACTTTTATTCTTCTCTCATACATTATATCCTGACTACAGCTTGCCTTCCTTTCACTCCTCCCAGCCTCTTATTCCACCTCCCCTCTCCACTAGATACCCCCTTCTCCATTTCCCTTTAAAAAACAGAGAATGACTCCCATGGATATCATCTGATCATAGCATAACAAGTTAAGATAAGACAACAATCACATCAAGACTTGAAGAGGCAACCCAGTAGGAGAAAAAGGGTTCTGAGCACAGGCATAAAAGTCAGAGACAGCATGTACTCCTACTGTTAGGAGTCCCACAAGAACACCAAGCTACAACAAGGTATATGCAGAGGACCCAGTTCAAACTCATACTATCTGTATTTGTAGCTTCAGTCATATCTTTGACCCATCTGGTACTTACAATTCTTCATTAACCTCTTCTGTGGGGTTACCCTGGCTATCTCTACTGTATGATTGTTGGTCTCTGCATCTTCTCCATTCAGTGGTTGAATGATGCTTCTTTGATGACAATTTGTCTAGGTACTAATCTATGACTACAGCAGAACAACATTAGTAATTAGTAACTGTTTTTATTTCTAGTTGTATTTGGGCACATTCTGGGTCTCTGGGTTGTCTTGTCCCTGATTTCTGGCAATTTAAGGCAGGATCAGATATGGCTCCTCTTTGTGGCATGGACCTTAAGTTAAACTAATCCCTGGTTTGCCATGCCCACAAGTTCTGAACCACTATTACCCTAGCACTCCTTTTAGGCAGGGCAGGTTATAGCTCTAAGGTTTGTGGGTTGGTTGATGCTCAAGTCCCATCGCTAGGAATCTTGCCTAGTTATAGAAGATGGTTAGTTTGTGCTCCATATCCCCCATTATTAGACTTTGCTATGCTCATCTAGGGACATCTAGACTGTTTCAGTTTAGGGTTCTTGTAAATACAACCGCTATGAATATAGCCAAACAAGTTTCCTTGTGATAGGATGGAGTATAATTTAGATAGATGCCCCAAGAGTTGTATAATTGTGTGTTGAGGGAGATCCATTCCCAGCTTTCTGGGGGAACACCATATTGATTTCTATACTGGCTGTACAAGTTTGCACCATCAAAAATGGAGGAATATTCCTCTTGCTTCACATTCTTTCCAGCATGATCTGTCACTTTTGTTTTTGATATTAGCCATTCTGACAGATATATGGTGGGATCTCAGAGTCATTTTGATTTAGACTTCACTGATGACTATGAATACTCAATATTATTTAATTTTTTTCTTGGTCATTTGAAATTCCTCTGTTGAGGATTCTCTGTTTAGTTCTGCACCCCATTTTTAAAATTAGAATATTTGGTTTGTTGATATCTAGTTTCTTTGGTTCTTTATATATTTGAATATTAGCCCTCTATTGGGTGTAGAGTTGCTGAAAAATTTTCCTTATTCTGTAGGCTGGCATTTTGTTATATTGACAGTGTCCTTTGCCCTAGAGAAGCTTTTTAGTTTCATGAAGGCTCATTTATTAATTGTTAATATTAGTACCTAAGCTGATGGTTTTCTATTCAGGAAGTTATATCCTGTGCTAATGAGTTCAAGACTATCTTTACTTTTTCCTCTATTAGGTTTATGTAATGGGTTTTATGCTGAGGTCTTTGATCCACTTGGACATGAGTGTTGTGCTATATTACAGAGCTATAATAATAAATACCACATAATGTTTAATAAAAACAAAAACAGGTTGATCAATGGAAGTGATTCAAATACCCAGATGTAAATCCACACATCTATGAACACCTTATTTTTGATAAAGAAGCAAGAAATACACACTGGAAAAAAGAAAGCATCTTCAACAAATGGTGCTGGTTTAACAGGCTATCAGCATGTAGAAGAATGCAAATTGACCTATTTGTAACATGTTGCGCAATTCTTTGTTTTCTGATTCAGGTAGTATTGTGTGTTTCTTAAATTTCTAACTTTTCATCCTCAGTTATCATTTGTACTATTAATAGACCACTATGAATTAGGGACATACACCCATGGCTTTCTCTAGTTCTGTCGATCTTAAAATGTCTTAGTTGTAGCAAACTCCAGGTGTAATGCTTACATTTCTCCCAGTAATGACCGTTGAATCATTATGGGTTCTTCTCCCTTTTCAATATGATGTTTCCATGATGAGGAAAGATCATTCAACCTCTCAAGCTGAGTCAGGCTCCATTTCTAGCTATAAATCACACTTGCTATTTGGAGCAAGTTACTTAAATTTATTGCTTCAGTTTTTCTACTGAAAATTGATAACTGGGTGTTTTATAAATGGATTCCCCAAACAACTTTCCTACAAGCTTCTTCCTTTTCCCCCAGCCATCTGCCTATCTCTGTACTCACATCAGCAACTCCTGTCAGCTGAATACCCTAACCTTCATACCTTATCCTAATTCTGCCTTTGTGTCATACAGACCATGTCATCTAATACTTTAAGAAGAGAGGTGTCAACTCCTGTTTATATATTTTTACTCTTCTCCAATTTCACCCCTATTGATCTCTTCAAGACAACAGAGTTTCAAAACATTGAAGTTAATATCACTAACCACATAATCAGAAAACTTCATGCATTCCTTAATATGAAAATTAAATTTATTTTCTGATATTTTTATCTTTAATTGAAAAGAGATAAAAATATAACAATCATGCTTTCCCCACCTCAAACTCCTCTCATATCTTCACCAATTCTCCATTGTCCAACTCCCCGACTCCATACTCTTTCGTTGTCTATATCCCTTTAAAAACAAACACATAGAAGAACCCCACCTCTCACACAAACACATCTCCAGAAACAAATGTAGAAATGTCGGTTAATGTACAAACAAAAAACTAACGAGGCAAAAAAAGTTCATTTGAGAAAAAAAATGTCTACAAAAGTACCATTGATTTAGTTTTGTATTGGCCATCTACCACTGGGTATGGATCCTCTTTTGATGTGTGATTAATATACTCAATGAGATTAAATTGGTAAAAACTAATTTTTTCTTTTAAATGTAGGTATCATTTGCAGATATCTCCTTGGTTAAGGGGTAGGAGCCTATGTCCATTTTTTCTTTTCACCACTGGATCTTAATTTTGACACTATATTTGCTATTGACATGATTTAAATGTACTAAACCAGAGTTTGTTGACACTGTACTCTAGCACAAACTTTATTAGATTTACCAGACTAGCAAGTATATGAGACATGTTTATGATTGGTCATAAGAACTAATCTACATTTTCAGGCCAGATATTCTATATTTTCATCAAAAGGATTTTACTTAACTCTGAATACAACATTTACCCCTTCTATTGAATAATAAAGATTTAATCTGGGACAGGGCCTCCTGCATGCTAAGCAAACATTCATAACTGAGAAGATTTCCCATCCCACTTCATTTTAGGTTTTGACAAAGGGTCTTGCTATGATAACAAGGCTTAACCAATTTGGCTGAGTCCATGGACCAAGGTTACTGGTGAGCCCATACACCTCAATGTTCTTTGATTTGATTATTGTATTCTCTGCCAGGAAGATTATGAATGTATGTGATCTCTTTAGTTTCATAGAATAAGCTTGTGACTGTTCATATTGGTATATGAAACAGTTTTATCATGCTTTGAAGCTATGTAAACCATTTCTTCATGACACCCTTAGGATCAGATCATATTCACAGTTGATTCTCATGATCAGTCTTTAAATGTGTTTTTGGTCTGTGACATTGGCATTCTTTGTCTTTGCTTCTTTTTTATAATATTTATTTATTTATTTAATGTATATGAGTACACTGTAGCTGTTGTCAGACACACTAGAAGAAGGCCTTGGAACCCATGGTGTGAGCCAGTTTGTGGTTGCTGGGAATTGAACTCAGGACCTCAAGAAGACAGTGCTCTTAACTGCTGAGCCATCTATCCAGCCCTCGTCTCTGCTTCTTAAATCTAAATATATATGAAGAGAATTAAGTTGCTGATCCTATATTCATTTGTGGAGGGTTGAAGGTGACTTCTAATGTAACTCAAGGTTTATTAAAATATAGACAAGCTATATTAACAGCAGGAAGAATGGAGCACATAATTTCAGGCCTCATCATTTCTATATAATGATAGGCAATTGTTTCCTTTGGTTTTGTATATGAGATTCTCTAGCAGTAATCCCTTAGTTGAACCATTCCTCCAAGGAAGCTTTTCACCTCTCATCCCAGTGTTGGTAAAGAGGACTTTTTTTTGACATTTCTATAAACAATGGTATAATATAACACATTGTAGTATACCTATGCTCACCATAAACCTACACTATCTGTGCTTTAGGGAGGTTACATTCTAAAAATTTGTGAGTATGAAGTCACAATTAGTAAGGGATAAAATCTGTGTTTTGTATTCTAACTAAATATTGGTTAAAAATGCTTTGTTACAAAGGATGTGTAATGTTTTTATATAACATATTTTCAGTGCTTACTAGTTGTGGGGCCAGAAAGCCACACAATTAGGGGAGGTAGCCCAGAGCAAGAATGAGATGAGGTCAAAACATATCCAAACCCTGAAAAATCTTATCCTCATACAGGCAGGAATATGAATGTTGCTTGCTTCCTTTTGGTCTGCCTGTCCCAGTGAATGTAGCTTGTATGACCCCACCTCTGTCACCCTTGAGGTAGTCATATAGGCTGGTGGCCAAATTATAGACTTAATTTCTTCTGTCCCTATAAGAACATGTCCAATAAGCACCAGGAATTCTTCTCCATGCAAATGAATTATTCCCATCACCTTGGTACCACCCAGTCATGTATACTCACCATTAAACTCCAATCCACTTTCAAAGGATATATATAGCGCTTGTTACCCCCCACCACCACAAAGAGAGAGCTGTTTTCAGTATAAACAGCCTTTGAGAAGACTGTTTCTCCCAGTACTCATGTGTCCAGGATCCTGTGGAACCCGCCCACCAGGATAAGCTTTATTCCTTCCAGCCTGACGTGGTCTACTGTGGTGCAAGGACATCTTAAGTGTAGAAGCAGAACAAGTCCCATAACCAAGTCCAATAACCAGTGGGTAAATATATTCTAGAATTACATAATATTAGTAGAATAATTCCTTACTACTGTATCAATAGCACTGTGCGCAATTAAATGAATAATTTTCATGCAACAAATCATTTAGAATAAGGAACCTATAAAGTGGTTATTATCTTCTTCAATTTATAGAGAGATAAAAATAGTCTCATAAAAGGTGAGGTGACAAGCAGCTTGCCAGCTGTCACTCAAATAAAGCAATCTAATTGAGAGTCATACAATCAGTTGTTCTTATTGTTATTCTGATTTACTTTTTTGGTTTTGTTTTGTTTTTGTTTTTCAAGACATGGTTTCTCTGTGGGGCTCTGGCTATCATGGAACAACTCTATCTGTAGATAAGGGTAGTTTTGAGATCTGCCTGCCTCTGCCTTTGCCTCTGCCTCCTAAATGCAGGGATTGAAGGAATGTGCCACCACAGCCCAGGTCTGTTTTACTCTTAATATTAAATCAATTAAATGCTACTTGAACTTTGGTAGATGTCTCTTCTTGAAATGCTTTTATTTTGGTTCCTTAGAATTTTAAGAATGGAACACAGCTGCATAGAAAGTTATCTGTGCTCAAAATATCTTATCCATGAGGTAAAAGGATGTAAATCACAGAGAGATGAAAAATGAAAGACAAAGAATGTACGTTATTGTGTTCTTACTTCAAATGCTTATGAAAATGTATTTCTTTTATGTTGATATACTGGGAAGTCATCATATCTCCTATTTAAAAACAGAGAAAAAAAAAGAAAACAAAACAAAACAAAACAAAAAAACCCAACGAACCAACCAACCAAACCAACCCTGGTATTCTCATTGCTGTGTTTTCAATGGTCAGGGTTTACTTGGCACATATCTCATGATCAATAATACTTTGGATGACTGTCAGACTGTGCTAGGAAGGCATGTAAGGATTTTTCTCTTCCCTGAATTTTTTAGATGAGGAGAATCTCATAAAAATTGGTAAAAACATTAAACAATCAGAATAAAATACCCATGGTACCATATTCAGTTCCAGGAACCAAAACTGATATGTATTTCATGACCCAGAGAAATGAGCCCATGGTTATTTGATGCTAGAGGCCAAGATTAGACAGAATCAAGGCAGAAACTTGATCTATGGTGGGAAAATCATTTTGTGGAGGCAGAAGAGGGTAGAGGATGTAGATGTTGAATTTTTGCTAACTTTTTTTTTTTTTTGGACTCAATATGGCTATAAACTCCTTGTAATGGTGCTTCCTGAGTCAATGAAGATCCAAAGACTTCAGTTAATCATCTTTAGAAACTCTCTCACTGACATGTTCAAAATAAAATTCAATCTCCTAGGTGATTCTACTACAGTCAGGTTGACAGTGATGAGCAAGAATCACAGGTTTATCATCTGTCAAGCTAGCCACCAAGCATGCCACTTTAAAACACAGCAGTCCATCTCCTAGCCTTGCCATAAGATTTATTCCTAATCTACGATGCAAAGTTCATATAACCAAAACTCAAAAGTTGCCAGCACCTTGACAAATGTTCAAGCCTCAGTATAAAGTTTCCTTTGAGATGCAAAGTGACACTTAACTGTAAGTCTTTTACTCCTTGTTCCTCAAAAATAACAAACTTCTACCATTTTAATGAGTGGAAACACAGAAAGAAGAGAGACTGAAATAAAACTGAAATGATACAGGGCTCCCTGAAGGGAATCTGACCCAGCCCAGCCTTATGTGGTCCCTAAAGCTATTGAAATATTTGTGAACTGCATCTTCACACTTGCATGTGTATAATTTTCACTAAGGCACACACAGCATCACACGTGTAATGTCAGAGTCTGTAAGTACCTTGAGAGATAAGCAAGCCCTCTTTGACCACTCCAACAGTGGCCTCTGGATGTCCAGATAGCTGAAAAATAGATAAAAAACCTTTTCCTTTGCTGCCTTTGGAAAACACGAAACCACATTAGGCACATCTTCTTGAGGAGCAGACTTTCAAACAAGTTTGAGGTTTTGTACTCTGAAGCCCAAATGGGCAATACCTGGTTGCTCCCTGTCAGCATTTCTACTCCTGCACAAAACATCATGATCAAGAAGCAAGTTCGGGAGGAAAGTGTTTATTCAGCTTACACTTCCACATTGCTCTTCATCACCAAAGGAAGTCAGGACTGGAACTCAAGCAGGTCAGAAAGCAGAAGCTGATGCAGATGCAGCCATGGACAAATGTTACTTACTGGCTTGCTTCCCCTGTTTCACCTTGCTCTCTTATAGAACCAAAGACTACCAGCCCAGGAATGGTACCACCCACAAGATGCCCTCCTACTTGATCACTAATTGAGAAAATGCCTTACAGCTGGATCTCATGGAGGTATTTCCTCTGCTGAAACTCCTTTCTCTGTGATAACTGCAGCTTGTGTCAAGTTGACACAAAACCAGCCAGTACACTCCCCTATCATCTTAGTATAGAATGCTTACTTCTCTTTGATTATATAGTTCTCCTTAGAGGCCATAGCCCTGTGTCCATAACTTTATGCACAGTCCTTTCCTAGTGAGACTGCCCAGCATTTTCAAGCTTTTTGCTTAGCTTTTCTTTCCTAGTTCCTCTTAATGTCCTGAGTAACGCAGCCAGGAAAGACGGATTTGAAATGTTCTTTGCCAAATCAATTAGCTCATCACCATTAAACTCCTCTTCTCATGAACTACAAGACACAGATAAAATGTAGATGAATTATTTGTCAGAATGTGATGTGAATGGTCCAATTCTTGGCAGAGTCATTGTTTCATTTGAAGCTCCATGTGACCTGCACCCTCCAATATGTTCCCACTGGTGTTCAGACCCCATAGCAAAAACACCCATTAAATTGTTTGCAGGATGTTAAGTTTTCGCCAACACATGACTCTAAATTCTTCCAACATCAAGTTCTGAAGAATTAAGAAACATGACATTAAATTTACTTATAGTAAGTACAAAATTCACCTGTTATCAAAATTTACATTAATTTTCTGATAGAAACAAGAAGTGAACATTTAATCTGAATCATGATTCCACAGTTTTTAATGGGTAGTCACTTGATTCCATATATTCATTTGCACAAGACATATTAGAGACAGAAGAACATGTGGTGAAGTAAAATATTAATATCTTGGAAGACCAAGAGGCAGAAAATAGAGCATGCCTGCATTCAGCTCTTTCTCATTTCTCCTCTTGGTCCCAACACTAAGCCATCACACTGCTAACAACTGCAGTTAATCCTGTCTGAATAGATCTTCACAGACACAGCCAGAGACATGTTATGATCACTCAATTGATTCTAGTCCTTTCAGGGTGATAATGAAGATTAAAAATCATATAATTGATGGTATAAAGGAGCTCTTTGTTTTCTGCTTATCTAATTGTAGTGCCCTTGAGTTAAAAGGTTATGATTTGTGATTATGCTATAGTATTTTAAAATATCCATATTTCTGATCTTGGCAATAAGACAATAATGTATCCACTGTGTTTTGGTACTTTATTGTGATAAAGTTGGTAATGTCTTCAATTGTTCTACCATGTTGATTTTGATAGAAGAAACACAGATGATAAAATTCTTCAAAGTCCAGACGTGATGAATTATTTAGAAATATTTCCTAACTCTAGGCTTCTAGTTTGTGAGCCACTATGTAAAATTATGAACCACTTTTATGCACCATGGCCACAAAATAAATATTGAGAACAGAAAATTAGTAGGTTTTGCTCAGTCTTTCAGACAATTGAATGTACAGAGAAAACTGCATCATCAACATCTGGAGTGAGAATTACATATCCAAAGGCATAGCCATGATCTGAACAACTAGTACAAAGGCCTCTATGCAGTTAAAAAGAATTACTTTTCAATCAACAAGTGTCACTGAAGGTTAAGCATATAGAAGTATAAAAAGACATTTCTGAAAACCATAAACAGGTAACACTGCACAAATGCAGAGCATTTCATTCTAAAAAGCCCAGAAGATTCCTTCTAAGGGACTGAGAAGATCTCTTTTAAACCTGGTTGGAGTAGATACAGAAGCCTGCCGAAACCTCAGCGTTCTTCTCCTTCATTAACCTAACTTTCCAGAGCACGATTCCAAAACTTGATTCCAGTTGGAGAACAAAGATTATATTACCCTCTACAAGACTCCTATTTCCCCAAGGCAGTGGAGGTCATATATCACTTGAAATTCTTTCAAGAAAGCAGCTTGTCCACGAGAAAGAAGCAGGAGCAAGTTTGAACACAAGACTTTAAACAACAAACCCTTAAATCCTTAGGACACTAAGAAAACAATATTTACATGACCATGGAGATACATTTTCTGTTCAAAGCTTTTTTCATCTTAAGAAGCTTCAGCTGTTGTAGTAATGTTAACAACACAATAACAGTTTGCTACAGCTGATCAAGGTAAGTTATATGTTATCATACCATCAGTACACACACACACACAAACACACACACACACACAAATAAACATACAAAGAAACTTAAAAACATTTACAAAACAACTGTGAAGCCATGCAAAATGATAAAAGTTCCACAACAAAACAAACCAACAACTGAAAGATAGGAAAAAATTAAAATTATCACCCTCATAAACCCTTTGAAAATAAGGTAATGGAAAAGAAAATATGTGAAATAAATACAATGGCCAAATTAATATTTTATATTTAATGAAATTACCCTTCAGTTGTGAATCAGAAACAAGAACTCAGATGAAAGTATAAAATCAGGATTCACTGACAATGTATCTCTCCTGTAAGAAATCTTAGATAATACCTAGTCTCAAATATTTATCCTACATTACATGATTTAATTTGTATTTATTGCAAAATAATACTCTGGCACAGATATATGCTGCATTTTCCCTCTCCATGGACTCCATGAAGGAAGCCCAGGCTGATCCAATGACATGGTTGTTATGAGTAGTGCATCAGTGAACAGAACACAACAGTGTAAATCTCTGTGCTATGCCGACTTGGATTTCAATGACTTTACAGTTACAAGAGATATGACAGGATTGTATGAGGCTTCTGTATTTAGTTTCTTGAAGGACACATGTATTTCCATAGCAGCTTCACTGGTTTGTGCTCCGACAAGCAGCAAGTTAATGGTTAGTTTATCACTAATATATTGGGGTTTTCATTTCTTTTTTTCCATTATTTTATTAATTTATTAGTCACAGCCCCCATTTTTTTCCCAGTTTCCCCTTTCCACAGCTCCTCTTCCATATCCGACTTCCCTCTGGGTATCACACCACCCTAGCACATCAAGTCACTGCAGGACTAAGCAATCCTCTCCCACTGAGGCCAGTTAGAAGAATGTAATCTGCAGGCAGTCTACAGGTTCAGGGAGAGCCCCTGCTCCAGTTTTTGGAGGACCCTCATAAAGACCAAAATGCACCTTAGCTACATATTTGTAAGGAAGCGTAGGCCCATACTATGCTCACTTTTTGACTGTTGGTTCAGTCTCTAGGAGCCACCAATGGTGCAGGTTCCTTGACTGTGTTGGTCTTCTTGTGAAATCCTTATCCTGTTCATACCCCTCAATCTTTCCCCTAACTCTTCTATAAGATTACCCAAGCTCCACCTAATGTTTGGTTGTAGATTTCTTAATTGTTTTCCATTGTAGAGTGGAGCCTTTCAGAGGACAGTTATGCTAGGCTCCTGTCTACAAGCATTACAGGGTACCATTAAGAGTGTCAGGGATTGGTTCTTGCCCATGAAATGGGTCTCAAATTGGACCAGTAACTGATTGGTCATTCCCTCTGTCACTATTTGTTCTTTGTTCTTGTACATCTTGTAGTCAGAATACATTTTGGTGGAAGGTTTTGTGGATGGGTTGCTATCATTATCCTTTCACTGAGAGTCCAGCCTGACTATAGGTTATGGCCCCTTCAAGCACCATATCCCCAATGCTAGGAGTCACCATTACAGTCACCCCCACAGACTCCATGGGGCCTCCCTTTGCCCCTATCCCAGGTCTCTAAAACTGGAAACAACCCAGTTGTCCCTCAACCGAAGAATAGAAAAAGAAAATATGGCTCACTCTCACAATGGAATACTACTCAGCTATTAAAACTAAGGACACCTTGAATTTTGAAGGCAAATGGATTCAACTAGAAAATATCATCCTGAGTGAGGTAACCCAGACCCAAAAGGATACACATGGTATGTACTCACAGATATGTGGATGTTAGCCATGAAGTACAGGATAACCATTCTACAACTCACAGAATCAAAGAAACAAAATAACAAGGAGGGCCCAAGGGAGAATGCTTGTATTGTTCTCAGAAGGGGACATAAAATAGTTATTGGAGATGGGTGGACGGAGAAAACTAGGTGGGAGAGGGGATGAAGAGGAGAGCAGGGTCAGTGGGTATAGGCATAGGGAAAGCAGGAGGGAATGGAGATCAGAGTTAAGCCTGGGAAAACCAGGGCATGGAGGGGTGAGGGGCATCTGTAGGACATGTTGGGTTGTTAAATTGCTTGATTTCTTGACCTTAGCCATTCTGACAGATCCAAGGTGAAATTTCTGTGGATTTTAATCTGCATTTATGTTAAGGCTAAGGATGTTGAGCACATTTTCACACATTTATTAGCTGTTTTTCTTTCTCATTTTGAACATTTTAGTTCATTTGATACTTTTGATTGCTATGTTTAATTTGGGGTTTCATCATAAATCCACTCATGTAGATGAAGGAAGATACTACATACCCAGATCCTCATGTCTTTAACTATTAACTAGCAGAGAAAAAAAAAAAAAAAAAGATGTGTCCACGAAAAAATAACTACTTTCCTTCTGGGGCAAGAAAGATTATGTTCTCTAACTTTCCTCAGTGTTGGAAAACAATAAAATAGAAGAAATGCCAAACAAAGAAAACTGAGAAACACATGCTGAAGCTACAATGGCACACTGAAGGAGAGCTCCATGAAAAGCTAGAGCAGTAAGCAGCAGGAAAATGCAATCACTTTGGATGATAAGACGAAGTCTAAATTAAATGTCCATGAGTCTGTACTTACACAGAGAAATGGTTGAACCAATGAATAAATAGATGTAAAGAGTATGCTCATTAATCTGATTAGAATAATCATTTCACAATATAATATACACACATTATACAATGTAAGTATTTATTTTTGTCTAATTACATTTATAAAGCAGTAAAAATATGGTATAATAACAACTTGTACCACAGAAATTATTTATCTGTGTATTATTCTTTCTTTTAAGATGTGTCCCTTAAGGAATGCCCTTTACCAGTAAACGCCTGTTGAGTTCATAGTATGGAAATGAGAGAAAAGATTGATTCTGAGGTGGAGATGCTGGGTGAGCTAAGTTGCATCGATGGCATAACTTCATGGTGGGCTGTGTTATAAGAATTACAGTTTCATCTATATTTTTAGCCCCAAATTGACAGCCCCACTTCACCATGAGAAAAATATCAAAGAGAAGGGAAGCTAGAGAGACACTTTGTAGAATGCCTGATCTCTGCGTAAGGTCTCAAAGAAACCCAGGACAAGTTTCATTCAATACTTGTGGCTACTCCCAGCAATCTTCAGCTCATAGTTTCTACTGGAAACCTCTCTATCTCTGCAGCTGAACTACCTTTTCCCCAGTCCTCCTTTCCATCTTGTGATCTGTGACAAGTGGATACAAATAAGTCAAAACTCATTGAAGTTTTTATGAACTATTTTAAGTTTAGAAAAAAATGTACAAGCTTTGTGCATATTCCCATTACCACTGTTTGTAATCTGTGCTGAAATTCACATTGTAGAAACAGCAGTAGACTCATGCCTTCAAGTTATAGAAAAAATTGTGCCTTTGGGTGAAAAGCATGAATACTCTTTCCTCTAAACAGATGGTTGGATATATAGATTGGATAGAGATGTTTTCAGCACCTTGAGATGAATTTTTAAATCTATGCTTAGAAGAGAGCCCAAGGAAACTTGCACTGTTGGGCTTGTGACTATGGCAATAGTTTCATAATAGCACATTTCATTGTTTTAGTTACTTGTTTTAGGCTTAACCTTGAAAACCTATACAGAAGGCTAAATAATGCTTGTCACTAATTTAATTACACTTATATTTAGCACGATTATGAGCTCAGTTTTGAGCACATTAGAGAAATTATCCTTTAATAGACAGACTGCATTAGCTTGCATGTCTTAATTTTCTTGAACACTTTACAAGTTAGTAGCTTTTCATAATATTAGAATTTGGGTTTTATTTCTGATATGTTTGAGCCTTAATAAATTGAATTGAAAATTTTCTTTTGCATTAAAATAAAATTTTAAATCATGCATAGAGAAACTGGGAACTTTACAAACAAGAAATATAGTTCACATAGAGATTGGAACCTTCCATTTCTGATCCTGTCATAATGCACCATTACAGAATATCACATTTTATTGTTTAACTCAGTTAATCCAAGGAGCTAAAGCTTAGCAAAGGCAAAGAGGTTAGATAAATATCTTCATTTCCATTACTGTAACCCTGAGTAGACTTTAGTAATTTATAAACCGTTTTATAAAACAAATGTTGATTCTTATTTAAATTTTCTACAAGTCTGATTTTCAACACAGTTAGCAAGGACATAAGTGATTAGCTATACATCTCTAAGCTGGTTTCTCTTCACCTGAGTTACCAATATAAAATTAGTAGTTTATAAACATTAAGCAAACATATTTTATCAAATAAATGTTTCTTACCTAAAGTTTTTTCTTTAAGCCTGGTGTTGTATGGCTTGCAAACACAAGAGTAATTAGATGCAAATCTTCAAGTCAGCTTTTTGAAGTCTGTATAAATGTAGGAATTTATTGTACAAAAATCCATGCTAATTTAAAATATTTTGGGACGTGCTGTTCCTTCTTTGGTCTAAAGATGGAGATACAATGGTAAGCAAAAAGCCAAATAGCACTAAAACATTTTATTATTGTTGCATTAGTTGGTTTATACTATGTGGTCTTCTTAATGATGATCATAGTGAAGTTTTATAGCATATGCCCTTTTATTAACCTTAGTAAAGATGGCTGCCAGGCACAAGTTTGCTTCCATTGTGATGAGGTCATTAGGCAAGATGGAGGCAAAGCACACAGTTTTCACTTAAAAACAACTATTTTAATAAATAAGAGTTGAATCGAAGTTACATATACATTATATCCTACATATGAGTTAAATCACATATACTGTAAGTTGTAGCAAACTAAGATTATTTATCTAGAATTTTTATCTAGATTATTTATCTAGATTTTTACCTAGAAGCTTTTGATATAAGGTTTTAAGATATATTTTGTTACAGGTTTTTAACTATAGCAAATGAACTTACAAATTCTGACAGAGTTTATAGCAGAATCTTAAGAGATTTTTTTTTTTTTTTTTGAGAGCAGAGAAGTTGTATAGATAAAAAGGTTTTTAAGAGTGGAAAGTAGAAAAGCCTTAGAGATAAGAGACTTTTGGAAGTGTAGAACAGAGAAAGTTTAGATATAAAAGATTTGGGGGTCATTTGTTTGTGAATTCCAGTTGTTATCATATAAAAGAATTTGAAAAAAAATTGTACCGAACTTTGTCATCGATTGAGCTGAACAGAGGCCAAATCAGTAAGACAGCAAAGCTTTACTAAAATCTCTGAGGCTTAGAAGTAAAAATGGACAGGTCTCAAAATGGATTCTGCCAGAGGAATAAGCTCTTAGAGAAATCTGAGAGACAGAGATCAGGGTCACAGATGGGAATTCTGCCCCTGGGAAGATTTCAATATTAGTACTGTAGAGGGTCACCAGAGCATGGAGATGCTGCAGTATGTAGCTAGCAGCTCCTAGGAGGAGGCAAGGATCTGTGAGAAAGAAAGGTCACAGGGTAGAGAGGGAAAGGTCAGTGTTTTATTACAGAGGTGCCAAGGTCTCACAGAAGGCCAGAAACATGGAACAAAATCATGAGGTGACAGATGCTATAGGAGAATGTAGCAAGCTCCAGGAGTCAGAAAGACTGGGAGATATCTGATGAGTGCCCAGAAGGCATGGCAGGTTCCAGGAGCCAGAGAGACATTTTCAGCATAGGGGAAGAGAGATGAATGTTTAGAGTGGATAGAGGGAAGAATCAGTTCCAGAGACAGATTCTAGAATTTAGAATCAAATTTGGTAGGTAGCAGAGCGATCAAAACCAAATAATCTGTACACACTTTAGGAGAGTCCAATAAGCTGCTTACTACCTTGGAAGGAGCCCCATGTCAACTTATAAAACCATATGATATCACTTTGAGATTGAAAAATACTAAAAATTTGAAATTTTCCACCTTTAAGGAGCATAAATTTGCAGTTGTCTGTGTTTCTCAGAATACATTCTACTCCATATATATGTGGGACTTTACCCTATGATAAATGCATTAATTCTTCTAGGGGTATATGTTTCCACCTCTGGGAAAGATGACCTGTGTTGATAATTTTGTAGTGAATGTTAAAACCTAATTACAAATATATAGCTCAATTTTAATTTGAAACTCCCCTTTTGACTTCCTATATAAACACTAAAAATTGAGGTAGGAATTGAATTCTATTCTGTCTACAGCACATGTGGTGAAGGAAAGCCTAGCAGATCACAAAGACAGTTCAATATGAACTTATCTTGGTTGGCATATAAGAGTGGTTCTAATAAATGTCCAGGTTCTAAGATGACATAGCCCTAACCAGAAAAGCAACCTTAATTATTTCTCGTTTACAGACAGGTTTCAAGTCCCTGCTGAAATATTTTATCTTTATCAGAGTCACCAAAATTGGTTAAAATATACTGCCTAGTATAATGAAATCTACGTTTAAGCCTGGTTCATTAGGATCACTACTTCAGCCATAGCTTTGAAGTAGCAGAGTCATATACAGTAGTTAAAATTCCTGGGATTAAAGACTCCATAATGCAAGTGAGTTATGTGGGTAAGACAAAGAGGGTTAGACAAGTTCATATAGCTGTTAAATCACTGCAGTCATCTTTCGCAGATAGTAGGGTATGCTGATGTGATAGAATTGGAGAGTTGTACAAATGGCTTGATATGAGCTGTCACATAGGAATAGTGCAAACATGCGCATCGAACTTGATTTTCCTGAAAAATAAATCTATAACATTGGTGTGAGAAAAACAATTTGTGGAAGTAACAGCAGAAAAATGGAAAATGCAGAGAATATGTGGCAGGGTGGGAAGTTATTGAGCTCAGATGGCACAGTGAGGTTGAACCCTTACATTACTTTATAAAACAAAGCCCTTCCTACCATATGAAAAGCATTTACACATCCTCTACAATGAGGCCTTACAAAACATTCCATTGGTTTGCCTGTGGGGATGAACTCAACTGGAATAAAGTAGAAGTGTCCCTCCACATCCCCTTCCCATCCCTTCTCATGGCTTCTCATCCCTTCTCATCCATGAAGATGACAATTTTCCATCTGTTGCCATGGATACTGACATTAGATTACCAAATTGAACTACTTTCTGAAATATTTCTGTATATATTTGCTAGTGTTTTCAACTAACTATGAAAATATAGCATTTCAGACACTTTATTATAACTATTTTCTCCCCTTATTAGATTCTGTTAACTAACTAGAGGCTATGTGTAGTTGAAATATCTACTAACCAGAATGCAAAAGGTGTCTGATTTGTAAATTCAGCCCGTGTAGTTTTCATTAAAAAGTAATCTGAAAATTACTATCTATACTAATATTAACTTTTGGTTTAATTAAAATCATTCATACATTGTCTTCCCTTCAAGACCTCCAAAATTTTGATAAGCAAATTCAATAAATCCATCCCGTTTAGCTGCATGGCAGCCAAAACTATAAAGTTTTGAATCTTTTGTATCTCTTCTTATTTCTTTAAATTATACTGTTTTAAAATTAGTTCTAAATATTAATTTTCTTTCATAAAATTTGCCCCATTTCAGATGGACTTGTTTATCCTGGGCTATAGGAAAAAATAGAACATATCACATAGCTGCTTTATAAGAAAATATGTATCCTTTTTATGGCATGATTGTGCAGATATCAAGTGAACTTTACAAGGAGTTGTGATCATGTTCTAGAAATTCAGAGAAATGGAAAAGTGCAATGTGTGAATGGAATTAATACTTAGGAAAATTCTAAGAAGAAAGTGGTAGAGCCTGGGTTGTAAGAAGGGCCATGCTGTGAATGAGAGAATGCTATACCAGGCTCAGAAAACAAAAGCAGCATCCACAACTATCCTGGTAAAACAGAGAAACCAAATCAGTACAGTTTTCTGGGTTTGTTTAATAGTGTGTAAATAGATCCTACCCAGGGTAGACACACAGTGTTTAAAAGACTAGAGAAGAGAAAAGGATCAGAGCTTAGACAAGGGAGCACGAACAGACAACCCTTCTGAAGAGATGCTTAGCAGTCTGTCCTGTAAGTAGAATAAAAACAAGGATTTTTGGTCATCGATCAAGAAGTGGTAAAAGTGAATGACTAAGTAGTTACTGCTACATGAGGCAGAAGATGGATCTGGGTTCAACTATAAAGAAAAGTTTTAGAGACTGGAGAGGTGACTCAGTGGTTAAGAGCGCCAGCTGCTTTTCCAGAAGTCCTGAGTTCAATTCCAAGCAGCCACATGGTGGCTCACAACCATCTGTAATGAATTCTGAGGACTTCTTCTGGCATAAAGGTACACATGCAGATAAAGCACTCATATACATAAAATGAAGAAATAAATTTTTAAAAATAGAAAAATTGGATCTTTTTCTGGGAAATGGATACAATTGGAGATCGCCAAACTGAGTGAAAAGGTCAGGTTCAAAATGATAAACAGGTGCACACTTTCTCTCATTCAATTCTTTTCTTAGATATCCATCTCCCCTCCCCCTCCCCTTTCCCCTCCTTCACCCTCTCTCCTCCCCCTCTCCTTCATCCCTCCCTTTCCCCCTCACTTTCCTTTTCTTCTCTCTCTCCCTTCCTCCCCCTCCCTTCTTTACTGCCTTCCCCTATTCTCTATATCCTTCCTTCCCTCCTGCTCCTCCTCCTCTTCCTTCTTCTTCTCCTCCTATACTAAAATATTCCCTTGCTTTCTGTCCTCCAAAACATTTTTTCTTCTATATTCTACTTATTTTTTTTATTTTTTTTTTTATTTCTATCACTTCAGTTCCCAATGTGTTTAGTTTGAGAAGGTATCTGGAGCTCTGTGTGTTTGGCTGTCATTTTTCATTTCTTCCTGAAGTCCATGAGATCCATGCAGGATGCACATGTCAGGAAATCTGCAAATGTTTGTTGAAGAGATTAATGTACTATATATTAAAAAAAAAAAGTAGGAAAATAAATTAAAAGTGAAGAAATAAAATAGATCACATTTCTAAGGAATGGTAATTTAACAAGATGTGCACAGAAGTTATTGCAGCATGAGAATTTGCTTTTTTTGGAGCAAACGCTGACATTTAAGTTTGGAGATGTTGAAAGATGGAAGGTAGTAACGTTTCACTGTTTTAGACAGAGGGAAAATGGGCTCAGAAATGCACACACCCAAACAAGTCTTCCAGTTAGTATTTAAACAAAAACAAACATATCTAATGATAAGTGTGTCTCTTAACCTTGAATCATTACTAATTAAAATAGAATAATGAATTACTATGCTAGATTTTAGAAACATTAAAGATTCAGCACAATGAAAATAAAATCATCAAGCATAACACCATGTGTTAGGGAATGTGTGTCTTTGTGTATGTGTGTTTGCATGTGTCTGGGTGCATTGACTTTCAAAAATGTTTTCTAAAGGTGATAGTAATAAGTAGTGCAGCCAAATTTCTATGTCGGTGCCATGGGTATGTATAATACAGTATAAAATCATGTCCCTTTCTGTAATAAAAAGCCTGTTCTCAGTCAACCTTGCAAATTCTGCAAGTCCGAGAGAGATAGCTATTAAGGGTAGGTAGCTTTTTTGTTGTTGTTGATGATGATGTTAATTGTTTTATTTATTTAAATTCCAAATGTTTCCCCCTTTCTAGTTTTCCCTCCAAGAGTTCATCACCCCACTGCACTCTTCTCTCTGCCTCTGAAAAGATGTTCCCCCATCTCCAACCCCCTCACCCACCTATTCCATCTCACCCCAACCCCTTCCCTAGAGCATCAATTCTCTACTGGATTAGGTACATCCTTTCTCACTGAGGAATATTGAGGCAGTCTTCTGCTGTATATGTGCCTTGGACCATGAACCAGCCCGTGCATGCTCTTTCATTGGTGGCTTAGTCTCTGAGTGATCCCAAGGGTCTGGGTTAATTGACACTTTTGGTCTTCCTATAGTACTGCCATCCCCATCAGCTCCTTCAATCCTTGCCCCAAATCTTCCGTGGCCATTCCCAACCTCAATCCAATGGTTGGCTGTAAGTATCTTCATCTGTGTCAGTCAGCTGCTGGCAGGATGGCTCAGAGTACAGCCATGCTAGGCTCCTGTCTATCAGCACAACATGACATCAGTAATAGAGCCAGGGATGGATCCCAAGTTGGACTGGTCAATGGAGGGCCTTTCCTTCAGTCTCTGCTCCATTTTTGTCCCTGCATTTCTTTTGGAAGGAACAATTCTGGGTCAAAAATTTTGAAAGTAGTTTGGTTGACCCCATCCCTCCACTGGCAACTCTGTCCCTTCAGGATCCATCTCCCCACTGTTGTACAGTTCAGCTAAGGTCATCCCCATTGAGTCCTAGGAGCCTCTCACATCCCAGGTCTCTGGGACTTTCTTTTTATTTATTTGTTTGTTTTTATTTTTTATAATTTTATATTTTCTTTATTTACATTTTAATGTTATTCCTTTCCCCAGTTTTCCCTCCCAGGAAACCCCCTATCATATCCCCCACTGCTTGTATGAGGGTGTTTCCCCACCCATTCCTGCCTCCTCTTCCTAACATTCCCCTATACTGGGACATGGAGCTTTCCCAGGACCAAGGGCCTCTCCTCCCGTTGATGCCTGACAAGGCCATCCTCTGCTACATATGCAGCTGGAACCATGGCTCCCTCTATGTTTGTTCTTTTCAGGTGGTGGTTTAGTCCTTGGGAGCTCTGGGGTGGGGGTCTGGTTGGTTGATATTGTTGTTCTTCCTATGGGGTTGCAAACCCCTCAACTCCTTAAGTCCTTTCTCTAACTCCTCCAATAGGGACCCAAGTGCTCATCCTAATGGTTGGCTTCAAACATTTGCCTCTGTACTTGTCAGACTCTGGCAAAGCCACTCAGGAGACAGCTATATCAGGATCCTGGCAGAAAGCACTTCTTGACATCCACAATAGTATCTGGATTTGGTGACTGTATATGGATGAATTCCCAGGTGGGACAGTCTCTGGACGGCTTTTCCTTCAGTCTCTACTGCACACTTTGTCTCCATATTTCCTCCTGTGAGTATTTTGATTCACCTTCTAAGAAGGACTGAACCATTCATACTTTGGTCTTCCTTGTTCTTGTGGTTTTTGAATTGTATTTTGGGTATTTGGAGCTTTGGTACTAATATCCATGTATCAGTGAGTGCGTACCATGTGTGTTCTTTGGTGTCTGGGTTACCTCACTCAAGATCATATTTTCTACTACAATCCATTTGTCTGCAAAATTGATGAAGTCCTCATTTTTAATAGCTGAGTAGTATTCCATTGTGTAAATGAACCATATTTTCTGCATCCATTCTTTGTTTGAGGTTTATGTGAGGTATGTGGCCTTAACAACAAGCCAGAATCCTTCATTTTCAAAGCATCTGGGAGCATACTGACACAAAGGCGTTAAGTACCTCCTTTCCTTTCAGCACTGGGGTACTCCAGGTTTTTTATTTTCATTTCTAAGAGCTTCATCTACTCTGTAAACATCCGGGTAAATTCAGGGAAGGATAAAGTATTCAATTTTGAATTGAATTAGTTGTTTCCAGCAAATTTCACTAAAATAACTATAAATAAGTACAGTTCCCTGAAATTAATGCTTTTTATTTAGATTTGTAATAAGTACTAAAGCATATTGTCAATGGTTATGAGTATGAACTTGTATTGACAAAATGTATTCAAAGGGTTTCATGGGAAAAGTAAGACAATAGACACATAAGCTGTAATTCTTTGTCCTTAAGCAGCCCAAGGCATTTCTTTTACTATAGATTCTTAATTCAAATGTGAATTATCACATTCATGGTCAGTGCCTGAGAAGTCTGTTAATATAGCTAGATATTATATTTTCTAGAAATGAAAAATCTCAGTAAATAGTACATCTTACCTGGACATGGAGGATCATGCTTGTCATCTTAGTTATAGAGAGACTGAGTCAGAATTTTTATTGTTAGTTCAATGCCAGCCTAAGTTGCTTAGTGAGTTGAAGGCCCTGTATCAAAACAAAACAAAATCTATTACTAATGGAGAAAGATAGGCATGGTAGTATCTTAAAAAAAGATCTTTGGTTACCATTTAGTTATTCAAATTAAGCAATATGATAGTCACACTTAGATAAGTGAGGTTCTAGAATTCAGTGCAAGATGTTATAGGATTTTTGACCCTCAAGCTGTGTGTTAATTAGAATCTTCTCTAGAGCTGGAAGTAAGGTCAACAAAGCTTAAAAATGTCAGGAGCACTGAAATATTGAATCAACTCATTTCTGGAAATAAAACAATTTAAAATTGTGAAAGGGTTGAAGTAGTTATAATTATTTTAGAAAATTTGTAGATAGCTGATGAAATTAATGACTTCAATGGTCTGTATATACTTCTCAAGGTATTTTTAAAACTATCTCCATCTTTTTAAAAGTTGCTTTTTTGAGATTATAATTTAATTATATTATACCTCCCCAAGTTTTATTCTTAGTTTAGTTACTCTTTAGTACTTTTCTTTTGTTTCCTTATGTTATACTTTAATTGCAAAATACCTCCCTTCCTTTTCCTCTCTCCAAGTCCTCCTGTATATCCATCCCCATTTTCCTTCAAGTCCATAGCATTTTCTTTAATAGTTGATAGGCTAAAATACAAAGAACTTTGAACTAAGTGTGTTACAGAAACTTCATAGTAAGAAATGTGAATTGGAATACCATTCTCCCAATTGAACATTTCTGTGTTTTATAGAGATATCTTCATTGACCTTGCCCAATAGGAAAATAGCCAGTTTCCCACTATAATACATGGCCAGTTACTCTTTTGTAGATTAGCAAAACTCATTTGTTGTTTTATACTGCTCCATATTGTGTTTTAGGTGCTGTGTTAGGCAAAACTATTAATTTCAAGAGATGAAGTGAACCATAGGGAAAGGAACCAGATTCTAGCATGCCAGAAGTATCTACAGACTTTGCTCTGGGCTGCTGCTTTCCCATAGCAGCTGTTATTTTGTATGGAGTGTTTTCTTCCCTCTACCTCACAGCAAAGATATCCTCTCTCTAGGGCTTTTTCTCTTCCTTTGTGGTTCCATTACTTAGAGGAAGAATTCTTCTCTCCAGTGTCATAATGTGCTGAGCTTACCTCATGCTCAGATCCATGTTACAGAGTGCAGACTTTACCAAGCTAGAGAAGCACATTGCCTTCATATCTTTTCCTCATGGACCTATTACTTCCTCCTACAAGCATGCTAAAAAGCATGTCCTCTCTGCCTTGTTGGGCTATGTCCACTTATATCTATCTTCATTTGGTGACATATCCTTGTAAGAGTTAATACATAAGTCCATGTACATCCCAGAACATTCTACTACTTGAAGGTTAAAACTTGTGCTTTTGAGTCTTTGTGATTTTTCAGGGTGAGATTTATTCTGGGATTGATTAAATGAAGGAAGAATAGAAGGAAGGAGTTATTTAGAAATTAATGGTTTAATTCTTGACCAGATCGATGCTTAACAATCTTTCAGACTGCAAGCGTAATCCTTTGCATAAGAATATTTGATAAAGAATTCATGTTCTCAGAGCATATACAGCAGGCTTAACAATTAGGAGGAGCATATGTTGTTTTCATCATATTAAGTTGATGGTTAATAATTACAATCAACTAAACCATATTATACATATTAAAATCCATTCCCCAACAGACATCATTTTCTAAACTTATACTGGCTCCAGACAGTCTGGAACTGATTCAATTCTTTGGTCCATGGAAGAATTAAGAAATATTTATAACAGAAATCATAAAAATAAACTCAAATCATTCCACCTGGAGTCCATTTGTAAGGAACCATATGGTCAATGTGGTTCAACGCTACCAGGAAGCCTCTGAAAATATTATACCACCATGACAACATGCCTGCTTATTAATAGAAATTGGTGCTTACAGGGAGCAGCTTCACTTATGAAAGTTTGCTCTTCCTTGGCTCTTAAAAATAAAATGGCAATTAATGTTAGAGAATTGGATGCCTCAAATATAATTTAGATTAGGCACTAGATTACATAAATAAATTATGTCATATTAATACACACACAGACTGTTGAAATATGTAGTGAATAAATTCATGAAATATAGATGAGTCATTTGTTAGAGTAGAAAAAGAATAAAAATGTGTTCACACATTTATCAATGACAACCATCTGACCATTAGTAATTTTAGAGAACACAGTACATATCAAGCATTGTGCTGAGTATTTGAAAGATTTAAGAAAGACGGCACATCAGTGCATCCTAGTACAGTGTGGAAAGAAGGAGAGGGAAGATACTTACATAACCTGAGGCCAAAATGTCCTAGAGGGCTGAGGTGAGGTAATATGAGTTGATATGGAGCACTGTAGTGCTTGGAGTAGAGGAATGAACTTTTTTAAGACAGTACAAAGCTTCAAACACAATCAAATGGCCATGTTTACAAGTGCTGATACTTCTATCAGGGAACCCATGTAGGCTGGGAGGAAACAAAAGCAAGATGGCTTTACAGAAGTGACCTAGTGCAGCTGAAGAGTGGCGTTCCTTGAAGATGATGCTGGCATTATAAAATAGGGAGTTAAGTCTGATCCCCTGGCACACTCAAATTAACTCAACAAAGGCCTTCTGGAAATAAATTTTATATATATATAAATTTGGGGTAAATATGACAGAAATGCATCTGTATACAGAAATTACGAAAACAGATTTGGCTTGAGACACTTAAATGTTATTTCACCTTGAGGGGTTTATAACATTTAGGCAATAGAGAATGTAGACTTTGAAGATAGAACTCAAATTTACAGCTTTCCACTGATTATTTGAGTGACATAGTACTTTTACATAGTCAGCCTAATATGATTTGTTTCTATTTCCCAATGAAAACTATGAAGTGTTTACCAACCTATAAGTCTAGAGTCTACCAGGTGCTTGGGAAGGGAACATTGATAACATTATTGATCTGGAGCTAGGAGAGTTTACAGTAGAACTTGATCTTCCAACACTGAACTTGCATGAGCCACATATGATAAGCATCTACAGGCACAAGAATGAGCATAGCCAGTGTCTCATTTAGGACTTTTGACCTTGACTTTTCAAGCTATATAGAAATGAAAGGGGAGGTTTACAAAACAACAGCAAAGAAAAAGATATGTAGTTACTTCCCTACTTGTTTCTGGACTCCTGCTCCATGAAGCATTATTGACTAAAAACAGATAGGATAAAGACAAAATCGGCTACAGAGTCAAATAGTGACATTCAAAGTATTGTTATACTGAAGGCAAGCCTTAGACCAAGTACCATGCTAAGGGCTATAAGATAGTTGTTCTTTTGAATTATCAGCACTACCCTGTATGTTGTTATTTACTGTTATAGTCCACATGCTTCTTCTTCATTTATAAGGACTCAGTATTTCAACTGGCTTTAGAGCTGGCCAGTGTTCTCATGGACAATGTCCAAAAGTCAGCATAGGTAAAGATTAACCTCAAGTCCTGCATGGCCTCCTGGAAAATAGTTGGTGGTATATGTCCAACCATTGTGGCATGATATAGCACCCAATTCAATATAATATATAAGGCAGAATATTTATTAAAACATTACTGCATGTTTTGTTTATATTGGTATAGAAAGAAATTAAGGTAATTTCTAACTTCCCAACTATAATGAACATAATGGTTAATTTAGGTTATTAGGTTAATAGGAATTAGAATACTATGGAAGTACACCTTTTTTCATGTCTGTGAGAGTCATTCTAGGTTGAGAAATTGACGTGGATTTTGTAAAAAGGATAAAGTAAATGAATACAACATTTATGTCTTTCTACCTTCTGACTACAGATATAATGTGACCAGATATCTTGTCACCAAGCCCCCACACAATGATGGTTGGTAACCTAAAATTACGGACCAAAATAAAACCTAGTTCTTTACTTTTGTCACAGCAATAAGAGAAGTGACTAATAAAAATAGTGCTTTCTTGAAAAACTTGAAAGGCTGAGGTTTACTTTCTGCCAAATTAAATAGTCCCTTATGCAGAAAGTAATTCAGTTACAGAGAAACAGGGGATAGGTGGAAGTATCAGAATGTCACCATTACTTTTAGTCTTATAAGATTGTGTGAGTCCTTGACTAGTATCACCCCCAGGATGGAAACTATTGTTCCTGAGTCTGGTGAGCTTTCTCACAAGAAGTAGATAAAAGGCACAGTTAAAGAGATCAAGTCTTATTAAAACCCACTAAGGTAAAAGTTCAGAGTTTTGAAGATGCAGCTAATTATTAGTTGAGATGCAGCTTCAAGTAGATTCTGACACGGTTGCCAGCACAAATGTGGCCAGAGCACTGATTCTAAATGGTGGGAATTTCAAGTTCCTCATCCTTAATAGGTTTATGGAAACTTTACACAAGCTAGAGTCATTAAAGAATATGAAGAATAGAGTGGAACTTAGAAGAAAAGCTAAATATGCTTTATGTCCACAAATTTTGGAGAAGCTCAGAGGTTTATGACTGAGTCCCTGAAATCTGACTTTTATTTTGCTTTGATTTCATTTGACTGTCTCTGGTTCTTTTCTCTTGAACTGTAAAACTATTTGACTTAGTTTCATTTTATAAGAGTCCACAGTTGAAAGATTTGGGATATCTTTAGAGAGACTGAAGCTATTTTAGAAAGACAGACTATGGAAATTTTGGGTACTTTTGATATTTTAAAGAGGCATAAACTTTGAAAGAAACTTTGGATGTTTTAGAGATTGTACTTTGAAATTATTGACATTTTTAATACTGTGGGGCAGTTAGAGTTATACTATGCTTAAATTATGAGATACTGGGGGATGAACAAAAAGTAAGGGCTATTGGTCAATAATGTACTGGTGTGTCAAGCTGGCAGTGGGTCAATTTTCCTGACTAGTATTATGTCAAATTGACTTAAGCAAGAGTCATTTGAAAAGATGGACTTTCAATTGAGAAAGAGCTTCCACAAAATTGGCATGTGTTGCATAAAATATAAAAATACCAAGCACCCATGTTAGCACTGGCTAATTTCTAGTAACACAGTTTCCCCACCACCAGGGTCTCCATGGTCCCCATTTGGTGGCCACCCATCTTGAAGTTCTCTTGCAGTGGATCCTGCTCATATTCTCAGCCATCTGCCCTCTGTGGTTAGCTATCACAAATCCCTGTAATCTAGAAAAAAATCAAAACTCTAAAGGCTTATAATTTATCAGTCAGATTTATATCAGTAAATTCTCAACCCACAAAATGCTCACAGAATGAACTCAGAGCCAATTGATATAAACTGTCCACCTAGATTAGACAAATTGTCCTGTAATTATCCATGCCTTATAAGATACTCATAGCTACCTGTGGCTATTTAAAGCCAAGAGGAATCTGGTTTGTCTTTCTCTTCCTACATCTTCCTTCCTTCTCCTTGTATCTCCCTATCTCTCCTGTCTTTAATATTCCCAGGAGGAAATATGGAGACAAAGTGTGGAGCAGAGACTCAAGGAAAAGCCATCCAGAGACTGCCCCACCTGGGGATACATCCCATATACAGTCACCAAACCTAGCCATTATTGTGGATGCTGGGAAGTATTTGCTAATGGAAGCATGATAAGCTGTCTCCTGAGAGGCTCTGCCAGAGCCTGACAAATAGAGAGGCAGATGCTCATAGCCAACCATTGGACTGAGTGTGGGGTCCCTGATGGAGGAGTTGGAGAAGGGACTGAAGGAGCTGAGGGGATTTGCAGCCCCATGGAGGGAGCAACTGTGTCTACTGGCCAGAACTCCTGGAGCCCCTGGAGATTGGACCACCAACCAAAGAATACATATGTAGAGACCCATGGTGCTGGCCGAATATGTGGCAGAGGAGGGTCTGGTTGGCCATCAGTGGGAGGAGAGCCTTTGGACCTGAGGGTGTTTGATGCTCCAGTGTAGGGGAATGCTAGGGAGAGAAGACAAAGACAGGAGTGGGTGCATGGGTGGAGGAGCATCCTCATAGAAGCAGGGTAGGGATGGTGAGATAGGGGGTTTCCAAAGGGGAAAACATTTGAAATGTAAATAAAGTAAATACCCCAAAACAAACAAACAAAACAAAACAAAACAAAAACCTCTTAGCCTGCCATCTTTATCGACTGCCCAATCACAGACTCTAACTTTATCTTGTACATTTTATTGGTTAGTTATTGATGTTGGAGAGGCCATCTCTGTGGGTGGTACCATCCCTGGGTCAGTGACCTTGTGGGTATATTAAGAAAAACAGTCTGAGCAGGCCAGGAGGATCAAGACAACAAAAAACACTCCACCATTGCCTCAGCTTCAGTTCTGGCATCCAGGTTCCTGCCTTGAATTTCTACCCTGATGTCTCAGGAAGATAGATTGTGACATGGAAGTTTAAGCAAAATAAATGCTTTCCTTCTAAAGTTATTTTTGGTCATGGTATTTTATCACAGCAATAGAAGCCCTAACTAAGGCACTTCTTTATAACTCCCAAAGGGGAGGTCGTTCCCCAAGTAGATAACATACCATTTCTTTCCAGCCCAATGGAGTGAAGGGAAAGTAAAATTAAATATTATCGTGAAAAATATGAATTCAATTTTATTAATAAAATCTCTAGAATCTCAAATGAATAGCCACTATAGAAGTAGAACCCAAAGGGCACTCAGATTATGATTCCTTGACAAAACTAGAATGAAAGTTAAAAGAGGAGTTTATGAGTTTCAGTTACAGGATAAAGTAATAACTAATCTCTGGCTCAAATGTCCTATTGATTAACCTTGGAGACTAGGATCATTTGACTAAATGTCCATGTGCCTGCTCTTTATTACTGCATGCAGATCTTCTCAGTAGCTGTTCACCTGCAAGAAAAGAACATTTATTTTTACAGGGAAATTAAGTATTTAGAATATCAGACACTTTTTACTTTAATTGCCTCTATTAACAGTATATCAAACTGGGATAAAATCTTCTGTGCACACTTGAAAATCTTCCTATTCTAAGATTGAATCTCTCTGTACTTCACAGCATTATGATATGAACATAGGGACAACAGGATTAAAGTGGTTAGCATATGATTTCTCAATAATTTACATGCCCAATCAAGACTATGTTAAACGGTCTTTTTGGTGAATTCTCACATTTTTGATAAGGATAACTTTAAAAATGGACTATCCATTTACATTTGTGGTTGGCAGCCTTTAAAATGTCTCTGACTTCTTCCTGGTAGCTCATGTACACTCCATCAAAGTAGGAAGGGTGGACATACATTTCTCATATCTATCAAATAGGATGGTAGAATGACTGGTTCAAGATCATGTTAAACAAAATGTTTTGGCTTCTTTCCCTGCTGGCCTTCTCTTGTTGTCTCTGTCTCTTATTTCCTAATTGTGGGAAAGAAAATGCTCATGCCATTAGTATACAGAAGAGGAAGTTTATTTATTGCCAATGGACTGAAGTCTTTGTCCCAATGTTAGTGAACTCTGAAGATATGTACAGATATGGGAGTGAGACAGATTTTTCAACCATACCAAGCGATGGCCACACCGTGTCTGCCAGTGCTAAGCCTTGTAAAATCTTATGATGCAGAGGACCCATTCAAATCATACACAAACTGTTGACCCAGAGAACATACCAGATAATAATTGTTAATTATTTTAAGGTATGGAATCTTAAGATGATTATTATGCTATCATAGAAAGTGAAAAATCAGCTGAACAGTAAAAGTCAGGAATCTCAATGAATAATGAACAGAGAAAGGCAGGAAGGTGACAACCCTTAAAAGTGTGAGTTGATCTAAGTATAATTATTTCTCCTGACTATTTATATCTTTTATCACAAAAATAAGCAATTGCATATCTTTTACACAGGTCACAATACAATGGTCTTTGTATCCCCCAAGTCTCTCACATGGATACTAGACTAGGAGCAAGATATCCCAATACATATTAACATATGCAGCATTAGTTAGCTCATCTTTTGATAGACCTGCCGTGGTTTGCTGCAAGAAGTTATATGTTATAGCCTAACTATACCACCCGACATATTTATTGAACATTAAAATCAGAATATCTGCTTTTGATTGCCTTTTACATAACTGAAAGGAAATAAAAAATAGTCAATTCATTTTTTGAGAGTTAAATATACTGTACTGAAATCACCACTAAAATTTTGCCTTTAATGTTTTCTATTATGCATATAATTAAGCAAAATAAACAGGGATAGAAGACTTCCTGTGGTACACCAAAAAAAGATACATTGACTAAAATTCTATTTCTCAAAAAAGACAAGTGAATGCATGGGGTAAGTGACAGGCTGATTTCTTGCTGGTAGATAAGGAGTTGCCATGGCAATAATTGCATAACATCTCCATGCAGTGAAACCATCTGTGAAGGGGTAGAACATTCTTTTAAAAATATGTTATACCATTAGCATGTTATTTGTAATTGTTTAAAAATAGTTCAAACATAAGGGTGTTTGGTTTTCTTGCTATAAACTGAAGCTTGTAAAAAGGGTATGCTCAGCATCCAAGTCCCTAACTCACATTCAGCTCTCACTAAAGCTTCCTTTAAGAAGTTCATTGTCCATGTGAGTTCGTTGATTCACTTGGCATTTGCTAAGTCACACACTAAATTGTTTTGTTTCAAGAATTTTACTGATAGATTCTCATTTATGTCAGATGGGTGAATTCAAAATATATGTCTCTGTATACTGTTTTCTTGACGTCTTCTGCCCTAATAATATCCATCTGTTATTTATAATAATTGTTTTGATAATGTTTACAATGGCTTTATGTTAGTACATATTAATAACAGATCAGGAAATTTCTCTAGATGGGTGACATGATTAATTTTTTCATTATATTCATGGACTTTATTTTTCACTATTTCTTAAATTCTCATAAGTATTAATAGGTGAGTAATAATATGTGGTTCATTAATCAAGAAGTCTATTTTTTATGCATTATCTCTCTAGGATTGCCTTCGTTAGTGTCTCCTACACCTAAGATTTAATTATATTATAGATAAAGTAGGATTCTGATAGAGTATGGTGATTTGAAAAATAAAAAAATTAATTGTTCAAGTAAGCTCCTACCTCTCCTTCTGGCTTATTCCTTTAAATTCCTCTTTCCTTTGGTGCAAAACAGCAAAGACCAGTTTAAAGGTCATACACTGTCTGCATTGAGAATAGCATTTGCTTAAAATCTATTATTATAAAACCCTGCTTGAATTTCACAGCCAGTGGAGCTCACAGCCGACTCCAGGACAGTGAGATAACAAATTCAGGAACAGGCAAATTTGAAGAGCATCATTAACTATTTTCAGGAAGTATGGGATCTTCTTAGATAGGATGACTCAGCTCTTCTCAAGGGTATTTGGTTAAGAGTAAAGTACTGTACAAGGACAATTAAATACCAATAAATGCTAATGATATGCTTTTAATGTAAGCACAGCTTTTAATGCTTACTTTTCCTTTATATATGCTAGGGCATTTATGGATGATATTTTACTCCTTAAAGCTGTAACACCCTTTCCTGGTTTCGTGGCTTCCATAAACAAAGGGGTACCATAGAGCAGCTAGGGGAATGCCATGCCTAGCGTCCAGGCTTCAGTAATGCCTCACTCATGTACTGAGGAAGCTGTACTGTACACATGACTCCTTATTGCCAAGCTCTACTTTTAAGAAAGCATTATTCTAGCCATAAGTATTTCATTTAGCTTGTCCTGGATATTTTCTTTTTTACATCACAAGTGTTCTTTCTTGCCCTTCCATTGCACCTAGTAGAATGCCTGTGTTTTGCACAAACATAGCCTTTAATTTGCATGAAAATCTGCCCATGCTGATGTAAAAATCCTGGCTACACTACATATGCAGACTTTTTAGTTGAGTTTTAAAGACAGTTAATGATAACCTCATGTACTGCCCACAGACATAACAATATTAGGTCCAATATAAGTCTTATTTTGAATGGTCTTTGATTGTCTGCTTTTAAACTTTATCATTAGAAGAGTGTACTGATAGGCCAACCTGAAGAGGAATCAGTGGAATCTACTCAATAGAGCACCACCAGCACCAGCACCAGCACCAGCACCAGCACCAGCAGCAGCAGCAGCAGCAGCAGCAGCAGCAACAGTGGTAATGGAAGCTGTGGTGACAAGATGATTTCTGAAGAGTTGAAAGCAATGGCTTGAGAAGCCATTATGTGAAGCAGAGCTACCAATTTCAAGAAGAAAGCAAAAGCATCAAGGTCAATAAAAGAAAGTCAGTATTAAAGAAAGATATGACTCCAGAGAACCAGAGAAAAGAAACTGTGGATCTTACTCACTAAATTCCTTGGAAGGTGTCAAGTCCATAAGGGTTCAGGGATCTCAGGCCACAGAGCAGTAGCACAAGCAGGCACAACCTTCTGCTGTTTCCTCCTTACATCAGATGGTCACTGTTACTGATAACTGATAATGATAGCAGCAACCGAATGCCAGGACAACTGATTACTACTTTCAGAGCAGTAACCAATCAGGCTTAGACCCTAAAGGCATAATTCCCTGGCTTCTAAACTGCAGTTCTCAGGATTTTCAAGCACATGCCTCTAAATCTGTCTGTCCAGTCTGTAGGTCTGGACACTCAAGGGTCTGGGATTGTAAACTCTAAAAGAGCTTCTCTTCACTCACCCACCATTACTCTCTATGTGAAGATTATCATCTGTTTGATTACAGTTTCAGCAAATACTCTGAAATTTGCACAGTGTAGAGAGGGCTGCAAAGGAAATGAGGAGCTACAAAGTACAACAGTCATGTAGGTCCTCACTGAGATCTTAACACAATGATTCCATTTCCTATAATATCAGTAAATCATGAATGGGAAAATGCAATAGGAATTTAAAGATAATAGCAGTGAATCATGTGCATTTAAATAATCAGAACTATGGCATTGCAAGATGGCTCAGCAGGTAAAGACACTGGCATCCAAACATATTGACCTGTCCTCAGAGAACTAACTCCCACAATGCATGTACTAACATAGCAAAGTACCTAGTAAGTTTGAAGGTATCATGGGCATCTCAAATGCCTTGTCAATTATTGTAAGTAAATTGTCTAGTCTAGCCTGAATATGGGCCAATAATATTACAATTGCATAGAACTTGATCTGATAAACTCATGTTATCCACAGGAATCTTTCAAAAACAAAATTCAGTTCTTCCTTTGTCCATTTAGTTAACCAAAAACAATGTTTACTGTGAGTCTCTGATGTTCTATCTTAAAATGAAACACCTGATAGGTGCCAACATCTAACAACACCAATGACAATAGAAAGTAAAATCCATAACGATTCCCTGCGAAAGATAGAAGCAAGGCTTCATGTGATCTCAGCTGGATTAGGCAATACTGAATTTTACAAAAATATGTGCAAGTTCAGAAAGTATAATGACAGGATCCGAAGAGCTCCCCTTTTGATTTCCCATAGGTACTTCATGCACACTTTTGTTTTTCTTCCATTCTTCCTCTTGGGTATCTTACTTATGATGAGTTGCCCACTAGATAACACTAGACACAGTGCTGAAATCAGGAGGGGACAACCCTTCCTTCTTTCTGGAGCTACTTTTAATTACACCAAATTTTTAAAATACATAGTTCTGTGTAGGGTTGTGGGTCCAACGTCTGCTCCGCCACAGGGCACAGCCTCTCAGGGAGGTAGTATGCAAGAAGTTGACCTCTCTTACTTCATGCTGTCTGTGACACAGGACAGTGGGAGCTGAGTTGGGGTCCCCAGGCATGCATGGAGGCTGGTAGACACCCAGGTGCAGCTAGAAATCATGGAAGAGCAGAGAATAGAATTTGTGCCCACAGGCTGGATTTAACCTGGGATGGGAGGAGGGGGCAGGAAAGAGGGGAGGGCTGGATGTGAGGTTGGTGGCAGTCCTGGCTAGGGGTGCAGAGAGGCCTTCTACTGGAGATTAGACAGTGGCTCTGTAGGCAAAAGCCATCTCCTTGGCTCCCCACAGCAGATACCCATGAAAAGATATAGTCCATAGTTTTAAGGCATTTATTGTCATGGTGGAAAATGGATGAGTAAAATCATACCCCAATTATCAGGGTGGGCCTGAGATTAAACACCTTTTGCAGGGAGGAATATCTGGGAAGAAAAACGTATTGGCTAAGCCCTCCAGGCCTCTGGGTATCTCAAGATCTCTGTCTTGAGCCTACATGACCACAGGTCACATCCTTTTCCTCATGTGGGGGACTTGACCACTGCCCTTATATGACTGATGGCCACAAATCTATGGGGTCTATGATTAGTGACACAGGTCTGGTGCCTGGGAGCAGACAAAGCTCCTACTATCCCTTCAGGGTATCTGAGGCTTCTAGCCTTAGTGCAACTGAGGATCAGGCCCACTCATGGTTCATTGACCCAAACTTATGCTCAAATTATGATTACAGAAAAAGTTAAAGCCTTTTGTCAAAAATAACATTTTTAAACTGAGCTTTATTATTCATGTATTATTTTCAATATTTTCAGAATGCATGAAAGAAATAGACTACTGTATGTACTGAGACCAGCAATGATAGCAAAATACAAAAATTACATGATAAAAGCCAATGTTTATTACATGGTTTAGGTGACTTGTTTTTATGTGATTTATTACATTTCTGATTCAATATTTCAGCATATATTGACATAAAGTTCAATGAAATGACTATTATATTTCTTGATGCCCTGATACTATTACCTTCCATTCCCACAAATAGTACGTGGAAAATCCCTTGCTAAAAAGGCATAATAAGATTAACGTTTGTGCCAATTAGTAAACAACAAGATGTATTCAATTAGCTTTAACATGCATTTCTACAATGATTACTAAGATTATCTTTGAATTTATTCTCTTGGAATTTTTTATTTAAATAGTGCCAGCTGTATGCTTTTCTTTTACACTATCAATTTGGTCTTACTTATTAGCACGTTCCATATCTTTGCATGGTGGTTGTTGGGATTTAACCTGTATCATGAATGTCTGTTCACTGTGCATGATTGTGGGTTGTGTTGTCTTTTGATACCGTTAAAGATTTGTTTTATACAAAACAGAAGTTGCTAACTTAAATATTATCATTTTCTTTTGAAGAGGTACTTTTAGTAAGATATGATCCAGCACTATAGAATGTACTAATTTAAATTGTATAAGTTAACACAATTTATTTTGTTCAACAAAATCACTGCTGTACTTTCTCTCATTCAAACACTTTGAATATTGAATTTTGAATATATACCCTTGGTATTTTATATAAAGTAATTGCCCTTGGAGATGAAAATGTTCAAGGTTAACAGGTCCTTTTAAATCCTAGCTTACCTGGTTAGTGTTCTAACTATAAAACCCCTAGCATATATAAAAACTCATATTCTTATTAAGAATTTTTCTGTCTTCCTTTTTTAAACCTTCACTTTTGATGTTTTATTGTGCAAAATAGTAGCTTCCATTATGACATCTATGAACAGATATAATGGGCTTTCATCATATTTACTTCCCCATGATGCTTTTCTGCCTCCTTTTTCTTATGGTCTCGTCTTCTTACAGAATATTCTTCTCATATTATGGCTTTAAAAGTAAATCCAGACACCTCTTATCAGAGAAAATGTGTTTGGCTTTATGAGCATGGATTTTTTTTTTTTCAAACAATGATTTCCAACTCTACCCAGTTTTCTTCAAACAAGACAATTTCATTTATATGTAAATACATGTGTGTATGTAAAACACTCTCAAACATAGCAACATATTTAATTATTCTACATTTTCTTTAGGAATGCACCCAGTGATGGGCACCTGGCTGATTCAGTAACTTGCCTATTGTAAAAGGTTCTAACGAACATATTATGCAGATATCTCTGTGGTACACTTATTTAAACAGTCTTGTTACCCTATTACTTAAAGTCCTGAGTAGCTCACAGGTATGTATAGCTGACTCATATCAATTCTAGTTCCAATTTTGGTGAAAACTCTACATTTCCAGAATGACTGAACTAATTCTTATTGATATTAATAGTCTATAAGGATTCCCTTTTTGTACAGTGTTGTACCATTTGTTGTGTGATTTTCAATCAGAGTCTCAATATCTGACCTAGTCCAGGCTGAAATAATCTTATTCTAGGCTGTTTTGATCTCAGAATTGATCTATCTCAAGTCCTAGATAATGTATTTCAAGATATAAACCATTGTAAATGTTTTTATTTTTTTAAAACATGTTGCACCAATATAAAGTTTTATTCTGGATGAAGTCTTATTTATCAATTACCCCTTTTATGTGCAGTATCTTTTTCTCAATGATTCAAAACTGTTGATGAGAGAAAAATTACACCAAGAATAGAGACATTGCTCCATACAATCTCTGGATCTAAGTAAACTACCCTGAGCCAGGTATGGAGGAGCCTTTAGGACAATGAAGAAGGATGTAGCTTGACTTTACCATTCACATGGAAAAGTATGAAACATGAATGGCCATACCTCTGAACAAAGAATCAATTACAAATAAAACAAAGATAAACATCAAAATAAAACTTAATCTTCATGAAAAGAAAATGTAACAAATAATTATTTTGATTTGGAGATAGGACAAATTTCTCAAGTAAGACATTTATCATTTCTCAAATTAATGATTAAAATGACCATGTAGTTAATAATTACTATTTATCAAAAGACAAATAACAATTATTTCTGTATAGAAACTAGGAGACAGATTTAGTGTAATTCACAAAGAGGCATACAATAAATATATATTAAAACAATTCTAAAATTAAGTTCATTAAAGAATTACCCAAAAAAGAACATTAAACAAAATTATTAATAGAATTTTACAGCAAATGAAATATAATCAATATAGATATAAATATGTCCAATATATATAGCAGTCACAGAATTGAAATCATTGTGTTAGAATCATAGCTTGTGTCCCAGATAAACCACACCAGTCCAGTACAGTTCCACATGGGGTTTATTGTGAGGGGAAGGGATAAAGGCAGCGATGAATACAAGGGGAAAGAGAGAGAGGTCAGAGAGGTCTGCCTTTTATTTGGATTGTGACATAGCTGCTCACAGGTAAAGGTGGGAAGTGAGCCAAGTAAATTCTGGGAATGTATGGTGGTTGCCATGGCCACAGATGTGTGGTTCCCTGTAACATATGTATGATGTCAGTGGGTTCAGAGCCTATCTGCCATGCCGGTTCCTCATACCAACATACTTCTCTCTCTCTCTCTCTCTCTCTCTCTCTCTCTCTCTCTCTCTCTCCCTCTTTCGAGATAGGGTTTCTCTGTGTAGCCCTGGCTGTCCTGGAACTCACTCTGTAGACCAGGCTGGCCTTGAAATCAGAAATCCACCTGCTTCTGCCTCCTGAGTGCTGGGATTAAAGGCATGTGCCAGCACTGCCTGGCTCATACTTCTCTTTTTCTTATCATAAAGAAAAGGTAAAAAGGGGAGGTGGAAGCAGTTGGTGAAAAGAGAATGGGAGCATTGTGTCTCTTAAACTGCTTTCTTCTGTCTAGAGATGTCATCAGTTTTGGAGTGTAGCTGATTTTCACCATTGGGATCCACTTGGTAAAGGTTAACATCAGGTTCCTCTGTGGACAGTGGCTCCTCAGTGGATATCAGCTGGTAATCGAGTAACAGAAACTGATTAATAGTTTGGTTAGAATTTTTTCATATTTGTCATTGAAGGAATATAAAAACAAGATTAATGAGTCAGGGAGTGAATAATAACACCAGGAAAATGACTAGGAAAGGAGTTCCAAAACAGAGTATCCACTTCCATATAGGGTTTTTGAAAATCCCAGAACTGGAGGTCTCACATTCTCTGAAATTCTGTACGTCTGATTGTAGCTCCTGGATTTTATTTCTCACTATCTTAGATTGGTTGACATAGAGAGAGCATTCTTATTGGAGGAAAAGGCAAAGACCACCTTCTTTAACTGTCAGGACATCTATTCCCTATTGGTTCTGAAGAACCACAGCTACCAAAGAACCAATCTGTTTCTGGATAGTGAGCACGGTTTCAGACATCTTTTGAAAACTGCTTCCAAACTTGGAAGTGAACTCATTATATTGGGCCATGGAATTCATTATTCCTGCAATGCCCGTAACAACTCCAATGGCTATTCCTGCAGCGGCCAAGAGTGCCACAACCTGAAATGCCCTTTTATGTTGGGCATCTATCAGATCTACAACTGGAATTGTCAAGAGCTTGTTTCCTTGGATTGCTCCTAGTTCAGGGAAAAGGAGTACCAATGGGCAAACTCCTGACCAGCTGGCAGGTAGGCAATGATATACCTGAGTGCCACAAAGAATTGACATGTTTTGGACTGCTGGATATTGTGGCAAGGATGATAGATATATCAAGGGTTATGGTTCTATTGCAGTCTAGGGAGATTAACGCTCCTATAGAATGTGTTGCAGAGATCTTAAAACAGTTTTCCATGCCAAAAAGAGGGATAGAGGTAAGGTATGCAGTCATGGCAACATCAGAGTCAGGGCAGCTGAAAAATAGTGAGGTACAGTTACTTGGCAGTATCACCAGGGAGGCTGTAAGTAGCAATTGTGAGTTAGTTCCAAGAGCCAGCAATCTTTAATGCAACCAGGTCTGGTGACTTTAAGGAGTTGGTATGCTAAGGCCAAGATCTGAAGCAAAAGATAAAATGACAAGATAGTGCCATTTTTCAGGGGTGATGGCAAGGACCTTGGAAGAATGTTTGATTACTTCCCCTACTTTTCTGATATCTAGAGGTTGGGCAATTGAGACATATATTCTATAGATACAGATAGTACTGGCTGGGAACCCAGGTTGATTTTTATGGTAGAGCTTACCAACAACTCCTGTCTCCCACCTGGGATCCCATGGGTCTTGTATGTAGAAAAAGAGTGACTTGCAGTGATGATAGAAGACATGTTTGGTCCATAATCCTAGCATATGTATCTGACAAGACCAATACTGGCAGCCCCCATATTCCTCTGGCTATTTTTTACAATAATCTTTTGTCTGGCAAAAGAGAAAGCAAATAAAGAGACCACAACATTTAGATGGGATACAGGTATGACAGCAATTTGGATTGGTTCCTGGCATCCGGCTATGGAGCAATTTCCTGACCCTATTTGGAAAAACTGTTTATTATCTGTGGGGGTTTCTTGAACTTCAATTTTCCATATATAAGGGCTATCCTGGATGAAAATGAACAGCAGGGGGAGCACAAGCAACCCATATCTAATCCAGTGAGGTCGAGCTCAGCTGCTGGAGTGGAGTCTTATTTTCTGGGATTGGGGACAAGGTGGGTGATCTCAATGACCTCTGAAGCTTAATAGAGCACAGTCCTGTTAGGGTTGATGTATATGAAGAAGAGTCATTTTTAAGTGGAGGGATGGAAGATCTGAAGTGAGACAGATAGACCCAATGAGAGAGATTCCCTCAAGTTTAGCAGTTGTAGGGGTTATGAGAACTAACTTAAAAGGGCCCTGCAATTTGGGAGAGAGTGGTGAGGGCCGATGGTCTGGAGAGGATAGAAGGACTTGGTCTCCAGTGTTGACAGGCATGGGATAGGAGACAGTGTGTGGCCTTGGTAGGTGGTGGTCAGCAAAGTTCCATAGGAGAGAATAGAGGTGGCAAAGTAATGGGATGAGTAGATGGTCTGGGAAGGAAGAGCATTTAGATGAAAGATCAGGAGTTAAGACTGGACATCCATACCTGAGTTCAAAGGGTGAGATGAGAAGAGGTCGCTTGGGGAGATCTCGTAGCCTGAAAAGAGCCAGAGGTAGGAGTTTTACCCAATCAAGGTGAAGTTCCTGTGACAGCTTAACAAGAGTGGTTTTAAAAGAGTGGTTAGTTCTTTCTACTTTACCTGAAGATTGAGGGTGGTATGGAATGTGAAAATGCCAGGGGATGTCTAGGGCCTTAGATAGAATTTGAAAAAATTGGGAAGTAAATTCAGGATCATTGTCTGACTGGAGGGAGGCTAGGACACCAAATCAGGGGGTAATCTCTCAGAGGAGGAGATCAGAGACTGTCTGGGCCCTTTCATTAGTTGTGAAAAATGCCTCCACCCACCCCAAGAAGGTGTCCACTAAGACCAGGAAGTACTTGCATACTTGACAGTGAGTATATGGGTAAAGTCAAGTTGCCGGTCAGTTCTAGGAAGAGAATCTTTAGCCTGATGGGTAAGAAAAGAGGTGCTACTACGATACCTTGAGTTGGAGTTTGATATCTGAAGGATTTTGCAAGAAGCAGTGATAGATTTTAAGAAACTTAAGTCTTCAGCAGTAGGCTGTAGGTGGGTCTTAACAAAATAAGACCATGCTTGGCTGTTAGGATGAAAGAGTTGGAGAAGATAGGACAGAGTTTGATGAGTGTCAGAGAGTGAAGGTGGGATGTGGGTTGCAATGTAAGAATGTCCTGGGGCAGATGAAAAGAGCCTAGGACTCTAGGGGCTGCAGCTCGAGCTGCCTTGTCAGCTTTCGGTTGTTTCCCTTGCAGACAATAGAGTCATCCATCTGGTGGAATCTGCAGTAGAAAATCCCAATAGTTCTGGGGAGATGGGAGGCCTTTTGCATGGCCATAATTTGGTTTGCATTAGTTACTGATCCTCCTTTTGTGGTAAATAACTGGTGCTTCTTCCAGACAGTGGTGTGGGACAGGAGTATACGGAAAGCATATTTGGAATCTGTATAGATGTTGAGGGATTGTCCTTGTGCCAGTTGAAAGGCATTAGTAAGGGCTATTAGCTCAGCCTATTGGTTAGTGGTGTGAGCAGGAAGGACCTGTGCCTTTACCACCTCAGTGTCTGACACTATGGCATAAGCAGTTTTTCTGGCCCCTTCATGTAGAAAGGAGCTTCCATCTGTATACCAGGTATAGATGGTTTGAGGGAATGTGCCCTCCTGTATGTGTGAAGGATGAGGTAATAGTTCCTCTAACGTTTCAGTGCTAGAGTGAGATAGAGAGTGGCTAGTATTTGGTCAAGGAAGAAGATTGGAAATATTAAGAGGTAAGCATGCTTTGAAGGTAAGTGTGGAGTCTTCTACTAGTGCTACCTGAAGAGAAAGAACCCTAGCGTCTGTATTTTTTGTTTTGTTTGTTTGTTTGTTTGTTTTTTGTTTTTGTTTTTTGTTTTTGTTTTTACAAGAATGCTCCAGGTGTAAAAGAGGGACCCAGTTGGTGACCTAAGACTTCAAGGGCAAATCCCTCGTTTTCAGTTACATAGAAGGAAAAAGGACCCAGTCTAGTCAGGAAGATATAAGGCTGGGGCCTTAAGGAGAGGCTTTTGGAGCCTTTGAAAGGGATTGGTAACACATTTTAGAAGAGATTCATGGGTGGGGCCTAATGCTGCTTCATATAAGGGGTGAGAAAGGAAGGAAAAGGAAGAAACCCAAGAATGTAAAAAACTAGTTATTCCTAGGAATGATAAAATCACTTCCTTTGTAGAAGGAACAGTTAGAGACTGAATCGGATTCTTTCTATCTAAGGTAGTAGACTTGTGGGTTTGGTAATTATTAGTCCCAAATAGGTGATCTGAAGAGTGTACAGTTAGACTTTAGAAGGTGAGACCCTATAGCCTCGACTGGAAAGGAAATTTAGAAGAGCAGAGGTGTCAGCTTGGCTAATATCTAAAGAGGGGCCACAGAGAAGTATGCCATCTACATAAAGCACAATCATAGATTTAGGGAGAGATAGAGTAAGTGAGAAGCCAGGGCCTAGCCAAGTAGGTATGGGCTCTCCTGGAATCCCTGGGGTAGAACAGTCCAGGTAAGCTGGGTAAAGAAGTGGGTGTCAGGATCTGTCCAGGCAAAGGCAAATATGTTCTGTGACTGGGCATTGAGAGAGATAGAGAAAAATGCATCCTTGAGACCTAGGACTGAGAAATGGGAAATCCCTGAGGGGATAATGGAAACAAGTGTATAAAGGTTAGCCACAACAGGAAGGAGGAGAACCACTGCAGAATTAATGCACCTGAGGTCTTGAACCAGATGATAGGTACCATTAGGTTTCTTAACTGCTAGTATAAGGGTTTTAAAGGGGGAAATGGTGGGGTGACGGAGTTTCTTTAAGAGGTCAGAAATGATAGGCTTAAATCCCCTGAGGCTATTGGGGGAGTATTGAGCTTGGGTGATGTACCTGGTAGAGTCCAGTAACTGGATGACAACAGGAGAATGATGTTTAGCAACAGAGGGGTTCTGGGTGTTCCAAATTCGGGGGTCCACCTGAGAAGCTGGTAAAGGAAACAATGTGTTAGTCTTAGTAGGTTGACTGGCTAGAAGAAGGAGCAGAGGAACTGCTGGGGAGCTTGGGTTTAGGCAAATGGGAGAAGCAAAGGAAATAGAGTCTCCCAACCTAGCTTGAAGATCCATTCCAAATAAGGGGACAAGACATGTCAGCACTACCAAAAAGAAATGGGAGAGAAGTACAGCCCTAAATTTATAGCTAAGTGGTGTGGTCTAGTAATGAAGGTAAAGTTGTCCTCCAACCCCAACAATAGAAAAACACGAGGGGGAAGTATGTCCCCAAAACTTTGTCAGAACCGAGTAAGTGACCCCAGTGTCCAAGAGGAAGGAGAAGGGCCGACCACATACCATGATGGCTACCCAGGGCTCCCTGCTAGTGATGGCTGTGGTTGAGTCAAGGGAGCTTGGGCCTCTATAGTCATCCATAGCCAAGCCTAGGAGATTGGCTAGAGGGTTACCTGGGAGTAATGTCTCTCTGTCCTGCATGATGTGAGGGCAATTAACAGCCCAATGTCCCACTTTATGGCACTTAGGACATTTGCCCCTTGGCTTGCAGGGGGTAGGGCAAGCCCTCTCCCAGTGACCTTGTTGACCATATCTATAGCAGGGGCCAGAAGGGCTGTGAGCCTTAGAAAACCATGAGTCCAGGACAGTAACTAGGGTTGGTCAGACAGCCTTTGCTACCATGTGGTATTTTTGTTTGTGGGCTTTCTCATCTCTCTCATGCTACACCTTGAAAGCCATCACCAAAACTTCTGCCTGTGGAATGAGGGTCCCTTCTCTAACTGCTTAAGTTTAGCTTTTATGTTGAGGTAGCTCTGAGAAAAAAGTAGGTCATCAGAAGTTGCTTATCTTCTGGGTTTTCTGGGTCTGATTAGAATATTGCAATAAAGCCTTTGTGAGGCATTTTAAAAGTTGAGATGGGTTTTCCTGTTTGTGGAAGATCACTTGGAGTTTTTCAAAATTTACTAGCTTTAAGGCTGACTTAAGGAGGCTGGCCAGGAGGAAGATTGTGAATGTATCTCTGGCTAAAATACCACCTCTGGAATTATAATTCCATTGAGGGTTCTGGTGAGGTACTGCCTCTGATTTGATTGGATATTTTCCATCTTTTTGATAAATTTCACCTGCATGTGTTCTTTCCTGTTCCCAAATTCGCCAGTGTTCATCAGGAAGTAAATTATTAGTAAGGATCATATGTACATCATGGAAAGTCAAGCTATAAGACTGAGTAATGCCCTTCCGGATTATGCCTGTGGCCTGTGCCACCACACGACTTCATATCCAAATAGCACAAGGAAAGAGCTAGCCTTCAAGGAGTGTGGACAAGCCTGTATGCAGGGTAAGGCCAGCACCTCTGCACAGAGGGACCAGCCCAGAACCCCCAAGACCCAGGGACTGAGGAGCAGCTGGGGATAGGGGCATTCTGGATTCCATCTGTGGCTGGGGACCTCAGACTGTATCACAGGGATCCATAGCCAAATAGCTCCAGGAGAAAGCTAGCTTCCCAGGAGTGTGGACAAGCCTGTGAGTGGAAGGAAGACAAGCACTACTGCTCAGCATGACCTACCTGGAACCCTCAGGACCCAGGGACCAAGGAGCAGCAAGGGACAGGAGCCTTCTGGTTTACACCTATGGCCTATGCCACACACCTCCATATCCAAATAGTGCAGGGAAAGAGTTAGCCCCCCAGGAGTGTGGACAAGCTTGTGAATGGGGGTAAGACCAGAACCTCTGTTCAGAGGGACCCATCAGGAAGCCTCAGGAAACAGGGACCTAGGAGTGGTTTTCCAGTTTCCTTCTACAGCCTGAGAGCTGATCCTGTGCCACAAGGCATCATACCCAAATAGTGCCAGGAAAGAGCTGTTGTCTCAGGAATGCCAACACACCTTCGAGCGTAGGCAAGATCACAACTTCTGTACAAATTCCTGGATCAAGAGGGACCATTGCAAAACCATCAGGACACAGGAACCAAGGAACAGCTGAGGACAGGATTCTTCTCGTTTCTGTCTGCACCCCGGTGCTGACTATGTACCACATCTATCCAAACCCAAATTCCTCTCAGAAAGAGCTGGTCTCCAAGGAGTACTGATGCAGCAGATTGCAGCAAGGACATGCCACAGTCAGAGAGAGCAAGACCAGCTAACACAAGAGATAAGCAGATGGAAATAGGCAGGAGCAAGAACATAAGGAACAGAAACCCAGACAATTTGGCATCATCAGAACCCAGTTTTCCCACCACAGTGAGCCCTGGATACCACAGCACAACAGAAAAACAAGACTCAGATTTAAAATCACATCTCATGACGATGATGGAAGATTTTAAGAGGGAAATAAATAACTCCCTTAAAGAAATACAAGAGAACACAGGTAAAGAGCTAGAAGCCCTTAAAGAGGAAACAAAAAAAATCACTTAAAGAATTACAGAAAAACACAATCAAACAGGTGAAAGAAATAAACACAGCCATCCAGGATCTAAAAATGGAAACAGAAACAACAAAGAAATCACAAAGGGAGATAACCCTGGAGATAGAAAACCTAGGAAAGAGATCAGGAGTAGGAGATGCATGCATCACCAACAGACTACAAGAGATAAAAGAGAGAATCTCAGGTGCAGAAGATACCATAGAAAACGTTGACACAACACTCAAAGAAAGCACAAAATGCAAAAAGCCCCTAACTCAAAACATCCAGGAAATCCAGGACACAATGAGAAAACCAAACCTAAGAATAATAAGTGTTGAAGAGAGTGATGATTCCAAACTTAAGGGGCCAGTAAATAGCTTCAACAAAATTATAGAAGAAAATTTCCCTAACCCAAAGAAAGAGATGAACAGAAACATTCAAGAAGCCTGCAGAACTTCAAATAGATTGGACCAGAAAAGAAATTCCTCCTGTCACATTATAGTCAAAACACAAAATCCACAAAACAAGGAAAGGATATTAAAAGCAGTAAGGGAAAAAGGGCAAGTAACATATAAAGGCAAACCTATCAGAATTACACCAGACTTCTCACCAGAGACTAAGAAAGTTAGAAGATCCTCTGCAGATCTCATACAGACCCCAAGAGAACATAACTGCCAGCCCAGGCTGCTGTACCCAGCAAAACTCTCAATTATCATAGATGGTGAAATCAAGATACTCCATGACAAAACCAAATTTACACAATAGGTTTCCACAAACCCAGACCTACAAATGATAATTGACAGAAAACCCCAACACAAGAAGGGAAACTATACCATAGAAAAAGCAGCAAACTTTTTCAACAAACTCAAAAGAAGATAGCCACACAAACATAAAAATAACATCCAAAATAAAGGAAGCAACAATTACTATTCCTTAATATCTCTTAACATCAATGGACTCAATTCACCAATAAAAAGACATAGACTAACAGACTGGATATATAAATAGGACCCAACATTGTGCTGTATACAGGAAACACATGTCAGCGTTAAAGACAAACACTATCTCAGAGTAAAGGGTTGGAAAACAATTTCCAGGCAATTGGCCCCAAGAAACAGGCTGGAGTAGCCAGACTATTATTGGATAAAATCTACTATCAACCAAAAATTATCAAATAAGATAAGGAAGGACACTTCATATTCATCAAAGGAACAATCTACCAAGAATTACTCTCAATTCTGAACATCTATGCTTCTAATGCAAGAGCATCCACATTCATAAAAGAAACTTTACTAAAGCTCAAAGCACACATTGCACCTCACACAATAATTGTGGGAGACTTCAACACTCCACTCTCATCAATGGACAGATCTTGGAAACACAAAGACACAGTGAAACTAACAGAAGTTATGGACCAAATGTATTTAACAGCTATCTATAGAACATTTCATCCTAAATCAAAAGAATATACCTTCTTATCAGCACCTCATTGTAATTTCTCCAAAGCTGACCATATAACCGGTCACAAAACATACCTCAACAGATATAAGAAGATTGAAATATTCCCGTGCCTCCTATCAGATCACTACGGATTAAGGCTGGTCTTCAATAGCAACAAAAACAGCAGAAAGCCCACATACACATGGAAGCTGAACAACGCTCTACTCAATGATAACTTGATCAAGGAATAAATAAAGAAATTAAAGACTTCATACTATTTAATGAAAATGAAAGTATAACATACCCAAACTTATGGGACACTATGAAAGCAGTGTGAAGAGGAAAACTCATAGCTCTGAGTGAATCTAAAAAGAAACTGGAGAGAGCATACACTAGCAGCATAACAGCACACATGAAAGCACTAGAACAAAAAGAAACTAATACACCAAAGAGGAGTAGAAGGCAGGAAATAATCAAACTCAGTTTTGAAATCAACCAAATAGAAACAAAAAGAACTATACAACTAATCAAGAAAACTAGGAGCTGGTTCTTTGAGAGAATAAACAAGATAGATAAACCCTTAGCCAGACTAACCAGAGAGCACAGAGACAGTATCCAAATTTACAAAATCAGAAATTAAAAGGGAGATATAACAACAAAATTTGAGGAAATTCAAACAGTCATCAGATCCTACTACAAAAGCCTATGCTCAACAAAATTGGAAAATCTGAATGAAATGGACAATTTTCTCGGAAGATACCAAATACCAAAGTTAAGTCAGGATCAGATAAACCATCTAAACAGTCCCATAACCCCTAAAGAAATAGAAGCTGTCATTAAAAATCTCTCAACTCAAAAAAGCCCAGGACCACATGGGTTTAGTGCAGAACTCTATCAGACTTTCAAAGAAGACCTAATACCAATACTCTTCAAACTATTCCACAAAGTAGAAACAGAAAGAACACTACACAATTCATTCTATGAGTCCACAGTTACACTGATACCAAAATCTCCCATAGACCCAACAAAGAAGAAAACTTCAGAACAATTTCCCTTATGAATATAGATGTAAAAATACTCTAGAAAATTCTCACAAACTGAATCCTAGAATACATCAAGATCATTCACCAAGATTAACTAGGCTTCTTCCTGGGGATGCAGGGATGGTTCAATACCCAGAAATCCATCACTGTAATCCACTACATAAACAAAATCAAAGAAAAATAAAACCTAATGATCATTACATTAGATGCCCCAAAAGCATTTGACAAAATTCAACATCCCTTCATGATAAAGGTCTTGGATAGATCAGGAATTCAAGACCCATACCTAAACATAATAAAAGCAATATACAGGAAACCAGTAATCAACATCAAACTAAAAGGAAAGAAACTTGAAGCAATCCCACTAAAATCAGGGACTAGACAAGGGTGTCCCCTCTCTCCCTATCTAGTCAATATAGTACTTGAATTTCTAGGTAGAACAATTACACAACAAAAGGACATCAAAGTAATACAAATTGGAAAGGAACAATTCAAAATGTCACTATTTGCAGATGATATAATCATATTATTAAGTGACTGGAAAAATTCCACCAGAAAACTCCTACAGCTGATAAACAACTTCAGCAAAGTGGCCAGAAACAAAATTACCTCAAACAAATCAGTAGCCTTCATATACTCAAAGGATAAACAGACTGAGAAAGAAATTAGAGAAATAATACTCCTCACAATAGTCACCAAGAGTATAAAATATCTCGGTATGACTCTAACCAAACAAGTGTAAGATCTGTATGACAAGAACTTCATGTCTCTTAAGAAAGAAATTGAAAAAGACCTCAGAAGATGGAAAGATCTCCTATGCTCATGGATTGGCAGGATTAATATAGTTAAAAATGGCCATCTGCCAAAAGCAATCTATAGATTCAATGCAATCCCCATCAAAATTTCAATTCAATTCTTCATAGATTTAGAAAGAGAAATTCTCAAATTAATTTGGAATAACAAAAAACCCAGGATAGCAAAAACTATTCTCATCAATAAAAGAACTTCTGGGGGAATCTGCATCTCTGACCTCAAGCTGTGCTACAGAGCAATAGTAATAAAAATTACATGGCATTTGTACAGTGACAGGCAGGTAGATCAATGGTATAGAATTGAAGACCCAGAAATGAACCCACATATGTACTGTCACTTGATCTTTGACAAAGTACCTAAAACCATCCATAGAATCAAGACAGCATTTTCAACAAATGGTGCTGGTTCAACTGGTGGTCAACATGTAGAAGAATGCAAATTGATTCATTTCTATCTCCCTGTAGAAAGCTCAAGTCCAAGTGGAACAAGGACTTCCACATAAAACCAGATACACTGAATCTAATAGAAGAGAAAGTGGGGAAAAGTCTTGAACACATGGGTAGAGGGGAAAAGTTCCTGAACAGAATACCAATGGCTTATGCTCTAAGATCAAGAATTGACAAATTGGTCCTCAGAAAATTGCAAAGCTTCTATCAGGCAAAGGACACCGTCAATAGGACAAAATGGCAACCAACATATTGGAAAATTTCTTTACCAATCCTACATCCAATAGAGGGCTAATATCCAACATATACAAAAAACTCAAGAAGAAAGACTCCAGAGAACCAAATAACCCAATTTAAAAAAAGAGAACTGAGCTAACCCGAGAATTCTCAACTGAGGAAACTCAAATGGCTGAGAACACCTAAAGAAATGTTCAACATCTGTATTCATCAGGGAAATGCAAATCAAAACATCCTTGAGATTCCACCTCACACCAGTCAGAATTGTTAAGATCAAAACCTCTGGTGACAGCAGATGCTTGAAAGGATGTGTAGAAGGAGGAACACTCCTCCATTGCTGGTGGGATTGCAAGCTGGTACAACCACTCTGGAAATCAGTTTGGTGGACCCTCAGAAAAATGGACATAATACTCCCTGAGGACCCAGCTATACCACTCCTGGGCATATACTCAGAAGATGCTCCAACATGTAATAAGGACATATGACCCACTATGTTCATAGCAGCCCTATTTACAATAGCCAGAAGCTGGAAACAACCCAGATATCCCTCAACAGAGGAATGGATACAGAAAATGTGTTACATTTACACAATGGACTACTACTGAGCTATTAAAAACAATGACTTCAAAGAATTCACATGGAGGTACTCATGGTACTGGCCACATATGTGGCATAGGACGGGGCTTATTGGCCATCAGTGAGAGGAGAGGCCTTTAGGCCTGATGGTGTTAGATGTCCCAATATATGGGAATGCCAGGGAGTTAAGATGGGAGTGAGTGGGTCTATGGGGGAATACCTTCATAGAAGCAGGGGCAGTGGGGATGGGATAGGGGGTTTCCAAAGGGGAGACCTGGAAAGGGGGAAACATTTGAAATGTATACAAAGTATCAAAAATTAAAATTAAAATAAAACATTAAAAAAAAAGAGTGAGTAATATACTGGAACTCTTTAAAAAGGGTAGAGGAGTTAGAGGTATATGAACCTAGTCTGCTTTTTGTTTGAAAAAGTTCACTCAGTGAGAAAGGATCATGTACTCTGACAAGGCCATCCACCCCAGCAACTTCCCTTAGAGGAAGGGCTGATGCTGGGTCAGGTGTCCCTGGAGAAGGATTTAAGGGTTTGGCTGTGGCCATAGAGCAAGTGATAGGAGGGTTAAGGGTCAGTGCCAATGCAGGGTAGTTGGAGAGACCTGCAGCAGACACAGGAGGAGGGGAGGGGTCTGGAGAGGTCGTGCTAGTAGACTCTGGGGTATCTTGGTGAGGAGAAACTGAAGTGGCAATTTACGTTTTCAGAGGTGTGGAAACATGTCTGTGGGAGAAGGGAGGTGGTTCATTAGCTGGATCGAGGGTTGTGGCATCATCTGGTGGAGGTTGAATAAGTTTCATGGCTAAGAGAAGTTGGGCTGGGAAACAAGAGGAACACATAGAGGGATTGGAGCAAGGATAGATGAATGCTTGGGCATAGGGAACCTCTTTCCATTTACCAGACCACTGGCAGTATGTATGAAGATCCATTAAAATAATTGGATCTAGTATGCCATTAAGTGGCCATTTGGAGCCATTGTCTAGTGGGTACTGAATCCAGACCTTATTGCAAAGGTGTATTAGTTTTGATGCCTTCAAGTTGGGCATTAACTTCAGAGATTTGAGATTTTCCAGGGGACATCCTAGAGCGTTGCTTGAGGATACGTTCAAAGACAATTTAGCACCCATTGGGTAATGGGGATGTTGTGGAACTATTTGTACCAGCATCCTGAGAAGAGTTTAGTGATGGGTTTCAAGTGTACAGCCAGGCTAGATGCTTAGTTCTTCACATGACCATCCAGGGGCTATGGTGGCAGAGTCCATGACTCTACAGAAAGCGGTTCAACCTAGATCTAGGAATTTCTGAAAGGCTGCAAGAGCCCAAGGAGTTATGAACCACTTTCGAGAAGGGAAGTCACCCAAGGGTCTAAGTCTTATCTCATATGTCAGCTAGGAGGCCATTCATAAGGACTGGGGCATTGACATGCCAACCCCGTAGTGCCCCCCTCCCCAAAAAAGGCTGGCATTTAAGGTCCTTCCTGCTGACTGGAGCAACTCCTTACCAATACGCCTGTGTGTGTTCAAGGGTTTTTGTGGTCTTGTAGCAGTAAACATGGAACTCTATGGTTGGTGTGGGGCCCATCCAACTGCATAACCCACATGGCAGAGGATAGCTCCACCTGGTGGACCATGGTGGCACAGCTCATGGTAGAAGTCTGTAAGTCTCAGAGCAGTGGGTGGTGGTGGTTTACCAATGCAGTAGAAATCTACTTGGTGCAGTGGCAAAGGCAGCAGTCCCCGTGACGTGGTGGTCGTGGCAGGCGCTGGTGGTTATGGTCCATGTGGCACAGTTACAGTTGATCCTTCATAGTCGTGCCAGCTGGCGGCAGCCGCCTGGACTCTTGCAGCACTCTTGGGCAGTGATACCCGGCCAATGCACCAATGTTGTGTTAGAAGTGCAGCTCACATCCTGGACAGATCACAGCCGGTCAATATCATGGGGAGGGGGGTGTTATTGTGGGGGTAGTGGGTAAAGGTGTCAACAAAGAAAGAAACAAAGAAAGGAGAAAGGGAGGGAGAGGTCAAAGGGATCTGCCTTTTATTTGGATTGTGAGTATATGCTTGCAGGTAAAAGTGGGAGTTGGGCCAAGTGGATTCTGGGAATCTATGGTGGTTGCCATGGCCACAGATGTGTGGGTCCTTGACACCTATGTGCAATGTCACTGGGTTCTGAGCCTATCTACAATGCTGGTTCCTGATACCAACAGATACTACACCCAATTGTTCACAGATTCTAAATTGCTACCATATACTTATATGGTATATAATTAAATATTGCACAGCAGAAAAATTTAACAAAGTGTTGATTTGTTTGATGTAGATTTGTGTTTAATGTAGAAGAATCCCTCTAATTTCTTTAATGTGTGATAATTTGTCCCATTGAAGAACCTATATTGTGATTCTGTATAAATAAGGTATGAATCCATACAAGTACATCCACATAGGTACATGCAGAAAAATTACTTATGTACATGTACAAAAAATAAACAGATACTCATGTGTACAAATCATTAAAATATAAGAAGAAAAGCAGCAGAGCAGTGAATATTGTTTAGATGAAAATTAACTTTGCTGGCAAGACTGGAGGCTGTAACACTGAAACACAAGTCTTTGCATACAGATTTAACTTTTCATTTATTTGTTTGTTCATTTGTTTTATTGGGTGAGGCACCCAAGAACACGTGTATGAGTTTGTTTTCTCCTTCCATCATGCCAGTTCTAGAAACAGCACTCTGACACTTAGAGTTGGTGGGAAGTGAGTATATGTTTCCCTTTAAAGCCACTCTACAACTGTACAATCACCAGAGTTTCCTTTCACCCCATGAAATATCCTGATATCATATGTATTGAACTGGAGAGAAAGAGATTCAGTAGATTCTCAATAAAGGTGCTCCATGTGCCATGTCTGGAAAAGCAATAACAAACAGAAGTTCTTCTTCCTTGTATATCCTCGAATCAGAAAACTCTTTCATTGCTCATAAATTCCTATGACCACTCTGTCTTCCTTTTCAGGAACTCTGAAATAAACATAGAGACATTCCATATCTGCCTGATAGGTAGGTGCTCCTACCAGAATCAGGCCATTTTCCTTGGTGTGCTACTTCCTCTTTATCATTCCCTTGTTCTTAATATCTAACAAAGGCTGCAAATTCTACCAGGTCTTTGAATTAAGTCCCAAGGATTTCAAATATGTTTTAACCATAGCTGCAAGCAAAATGCCAAGAGGTATGGGGGGACTATGGAGTTACCTTGAGAGGAGTCATCATTGGGATACCTGCAGGTCCTCAGTACTTCTAGCCTAAGCAAAAGAGTAAGATGCATCCAACATGTCTGAGGAGAGAGAAGGTGCTGACTGACTCTGACCAGTTGTCACTCCATAGCCAGCACTAGCCTTCTACAGTTGTCAGCCTCCAAGGCCAGACTGAGCACTTAAGGGGCACTCCATAGAGACATCAGGAGTGAGTGATTTATTCCTTCCCATAGCAGGATTAAAGGTGAAACAATTTCCCTGAGGAAAAAGCAGACAAGAACACCAGGAAATGACAAGAAATTGACACTTCCATCACATGTGTAGATGATATTGAAACTTCCTTGGGGAGAAGAGTTGAAAAATAACTTGATTTAGTAATAATAAAAAAAAGAAAGCAGTTAACGTAACACTGAATACCTAATTATACCATTTTAATAAAATAGAAGCAGCATTGTAAAGCATTGCAGTGTATCAAAACAGAAATGTGTGAAATCACATGTATGAAGTTCATTTCTATACATATTTATAAGTTTTTGGTATATTTTTGGCCTTGAAATAGATGCTATGGGAATACAGTGATGAATCAGAAATGAACTCTGCCCTCAATTGGATGATATTCAAGGAAGTAAACTAACATGTACAAGAAATATGCAAATATAATTCAGAATATTGTAGGAACAAAATTATCAGAGCAGAGTATGAAGTATTCACTCACCAGTGTCATAGTAGGAAATGTGTTCACAGCTAAGTAAGATGGTGGATTACATTTCTCCCCCCATTGGCACACATAAAAACACTAACTAGACTCATGTTTTTTTATGTTTCTTTAAGGACATAAAGTTGAATGAGAAAAGTAGTGAAGGAATAAAGGAAGCTAGGATGAGGGAGGGAGAGAGAAGAAAAGAGTGGGGGACGGAGAGCAGTGGTGGATTTGATCAAAACATACTGCATGCATTATGAAATTCTTGAACAAAACATTTTTTAAAAGGAAAGTAATGGAGGGGTGTGAGGAGCCTACACTCCTCAACGGTTAATGTGATGTGGAGCAGCCCACGAACAGTAGGAAAATGAGTGTGAAGATCAAGGAAATGGACACTGGAATACTGGGACTATGGAAATTCTTCTAGAGTAAATAACTACTGTAAACACAAATGGAATTTCAGCCTTAAAAAAACTCAATGGTTATGGAAGAACTAAAAGTGAAAAAAAACAAAAAACCCTTTAACTATTCATGGGAATGTCAAACAAAACTACACAGCACAGATACTTCATCTCTCCTGTCAGAATGACCGTCAGCAAGAACACAAAGAACAGTAATTACTGTAAACTTGTGAAACTAGTGAGTGCTGGTCAGAATGAAAATAAGTGCAGCCACCATGTAAATCTTCTTGGGGGTTCCCCATCCTGCTAAAAATAAAACAGCTTTATGATCATGGGTGTGATACCTGTGCAGGCATGATTACCACTGCACTGGTCACAGTCTCAAGTCACTGAAGCATCCTCAGTATCTTCAGTAGGCAGTATGGATAAAGAAAGTGTGTAATATACACAATAGTTTTACACAGACATAAGGAGAGTGAAGTTATATGATATGTAGGAACACAGATTTGAAATTACCACATTTCATTATATCAACCAGTCCCACGATGAGATGTAACATGTTTCCTTTGCTATGTCAGGTAAAGTGGAAAATAAAAAGTGTGAAAATAAATAGTGGGTCATTAGCAGTGTGGAAAGGAAAAGAGGAGGGGATTTTATATATATATATAAAAACACGGAGTAAAAATGATGAATGTACACTATGTGCCTATGTGTAAATGCTATATGAAACATTTCACTTTGTGTACAAACTACATGCAAATAAAATGAATAATTCAGGGGGCACTTGTTGCTCTTCTAGCTAACTCTGGATATCTTCCTACCACTTAGGTGACAGTAAATAATCCAAGAATGCTACCCCAATTTCAGTGGATTTGTCATCCTCTTCTGGCCTCTACAATCACCACATGATTCTGGTATATACATATGTATGCATGCAGAATAACATATTGTAAATTTTTTACAAATAATTAAATATATCTGAAAATAATTTCATCCTTCTGGTGTTTACACTAGTTGCTGTTACATAGAATTGCCGGATTTTGAATCTTTTCATCAAAGTATTTATAGTTTATGTGTCTGTGATGATCACAGCTTCACTAGTAAGAGAGAAAACAAAATTGTGAGGACTTCCTGACACAGTGCCAGTTCCCTCTGATGTAACAGAGAGATGATGGAGTCGATATGGAAAGTCAACTTCATACTTGGAGCATCAGAGAGATTGGCAATGGAAGTTGTAATTGACAATGAGATGCTGCAAGGAGAGTATTAATGGAGGCCCACGGGAAATACAAAGATATAAGGTGCTCCAAAAAGCGTTTTAGAAGGATATTAGTGAGGGAGAAAAAAATTATAGGTTAAGTTTTAAGAGATATGAAACATATGAATGTCTTTAGAATAATCCAAGGCAGAAGGTCAACAGGCAGGTATCAGAAAATGAAAATATAGGCTGTGGGAAATGTCCAAAAAGAAATGGGAAAAATTCAGTTATTGAAATATTGATAGTAGTCAGTGAATAAAGGAGAGACAAATAAGAAAGCAGCCATTCTGTGGCACACAGTGGTACAAAAGCTGGGTAAAGACAATGACGGTGTTTCAAACTGCATTAGGGAAATGAACAGTTTGTATTATGATGAATTCCAAGAGCAATGGTGACTGACAGTTTTTCTTACAATGGGGTTTTGGGGACAGAGAAAGGAAATCCATACAAGTAGTGAGAAGATATGAGCCTTTGGACCAGAAAAATACTAATTTGACTATCTATCTATCTATCTATCTATCTATCTATCTATCTATCTATTGAGATAGCATGTGTGTGTATGTGTGTGTGCTTTTAATTGAAACAGAATTTCATTACTCCCCTGTCCTTTTCTCCCCCCACAAATCTCTTCCATGTCTGTCCCCCACTGTCAAGATGATAGCCTTGTTTTCTTTGATTATTTCTCTTCTTATTTTTGTTTGAGAACTCTCCCCATCTTGGTATAAGTGATTTTGTTTGTGTGACTTACACATAGCTATTCATTCTTATGACTGCCTTAAATTTTAAATGGGAAAATAATTTTCCAATGAATCAGTTGATACATAAGAGTAATAAAGGAAGAAGGAAAAATATCATATGTGCATTAAGAAAAAGAGGAGAGAGAGAGAGAGAGAGAGAGAGAGAGAGAGAGAGAGAGAGAGGCTGGCTGAAGTTATCAGAAAACTTTCCAAGATAGATTATGGGATAAATAGGTTTGTTAAAGAAAAAAGGAGAACAAATTTTATTGGTAGTAAAATGTCTGGAGAAGTTATATGCCAATTACTCACAAAACTAAAATTGATTAAATAATTTCTAGATTAAAGGGGAAAAGGCATATTTGAATTAGCAGTATTTACTTAATTCAATTTAACTAAATATACTCATTTCAAAAGGTATAGAGATTAGAAAGGAGACACGGGCTTGTAGAGTGGAACACGACTGGATAGAAAATTCTGGGGTTTTTGTGGCATGGACAGTGAGAACAACTGATCCTAATAACCAAGTTTGTAAAGGAGAAATCTGAAACCCATTAGAAGCATGGAATTTATCCTGTACAATAAGTGGGAAACTAGACTCCCAGTAGTCACAAGATAAGATGACATTCTCTGGAGATATATAAAAATTAAGGAGGATGAGAGTGGGATACCAAGATTTTAAATTCACATAGATTGAATGCTGAGTAATATTACATGCTGTTCTGTGTTGACAGCTTCCTAGTGGGTAGCAGGTACACAGGGCATGCTTCTAACAATAAGAACTTCAAAGACATATCAATTGCCTTAAATGTCCTTCAAGTAAGACTTTTGTTTGTTGAAGTAAATGGCAGGGACTCATAGTAACAGTCTCCTAGCTAAAAGCATGGGTTATTCAGTCTGAACATTGAGTTCTCAAGTACAACAATTGCTTTGTTTTCAGAGAAGTTTGTAAAGCCATGGGGTGGATTTCAAAATAAGGAAGATTTGGAGCAATATTTATCTGAATAAAGCAACTGTGAACAGTCTATATTTACTTCTCTCTTAGAATCTACCTGTAGTTTGTTTTAGTCAAGTATTACAAAATACAAAGACTTAGAAGTTACTATAATAAAGAATTTATGTTTGCCTGACACTAGAAAAAGAAGGCCTGATATGAAAGAGCACTAGGAGATACTGGAGGGATCAGGTCACCCTGGAAGCAATGATACAGAAGATATAATATCATTTTGGGGTTTCTTTGGGGATTTCCCCAGAACTGATGCAAAGACGAAGTATATATTTTGCATAAATGAAGACAAAATAGTTTCAAGAACTTTTAAGGGCTCCTAACTAGAGGTTCTATTTTTGGTTGTTTGGCATGTTTCTCATGAGCAATTAATGACTGGTAAATAATGGCTTGTCCTGTGTAATTTTAACAAAAAGAATGGCTGGAAACGTGGTGTCTGATTGGTTGGTTTGTATATCCAAGATTTCCAAACTAGGAAGTTTATAATTGCTAGGGATTGGCTAACTGGACAGGATAATCCATGGACTCATGATCCCAAAAGTCAAAAGAATAAAAATAAAAACCTGTAGGAATGAGATAAAGTTAAACACACCCTATGCATTTTGCTTAGGTGTGAAGATCCCAGAAGGGCCACATATAGACCTTGCTTCTAGGATGAGTGTGTTCACTTCGGATGGATCATTATATTTAGCATGTTTTCCTCTCATTTCTCTCTCTTTCTCTTTCTCTCCCTCCTTCTCTCCTTCCCTCATTTCCCTCCTTCCCCAATCAGTGTGTGTGTGTGTGTGTGTGTGTGTGTGTGTGTGTGTGCGAGAGAGAGAGAGAGAGAGAGAGAGAGAGAGAAAGAGAGAGAGAGATTCAGTCCATTTTAGAAGGTACTCATGAAAAGGTAAAAATAATATAGTTTTTATTTTGTGGATTTTCTAACTCCTGTGATAAGTAAGTTATATATTATGATATTTTAGTTTTATATGAGACATAGTAAAGTGAGTTCTGCTTCATTTTTATGCTACATTATTTTTATTTTGGCGATTAAGTCATTAAGATATGAAACTCTAGCTTCCTGGAGTTATATTTACATTTACCACATGGTATTTCATCTTACACAATAGATTTCATTATAGTTATCAGATAGATAAATATAACCAGAGTACTGATTTTGTGTTCTAACACTGTTTTTTGATTTGCTTCTAATTCAATCATGTCATGAAATTTTTACTGTTAATAAAAACAGTGTTCATCACAGTACAAGGCCACTGTAGATAGATAAGTCCTTACTACAGTGCATGGCCACAATATGTTAGCCCTCCTCATAGTTCATGACTGTCATGCATCGGTCCTTACAATGGTGCAGAACTGCAGTACACCAGTGCTTAACATTGTGCATGTCTGCACTGTATCTTCAGCTTGGATTTTGAACATGACAGTGGCTTATAATTTAAGGAAAACATTCAGCCTGACTCTGAGCATATAAGGCCATAAATCTTCCCTCCCCTGAGCAATATTATTCTGCCACCCCCTTCCTACAGACATAAAGATATGTGGGATGCCTGCCAGAGAAATATAATGAAATGTAAGGGCAGTTATAAAGGAAGCCCAGCAGAGGTCTGTGATTGGCCCATACTTTCCCTGAGGACTCTTTTTCATCCTTGACCTCACTGTGGTGTTGTCCATTTCTTACCTCACTTCTATTTATGACATTTGTCCTTTCTCTTTTACTCTCTTTTATGTTTTTTTTTTTTCTGTTGAAGGAAAAAAGAAACAACCATGATTTATTCTTATGGGTATTCAGACTATGAAGTTTGCTTTTTACTACTTTTTAAAACTGGTTATTATTTTTTTTCCTTTGGTGACTTGCCTAGATTCAAATGTTACTAATGCTTTTGATCTTGCTCCAGGGTTGGCAGGAATGGTTTCCTATAGACAATCATTTTGAAAAAAAAAAAAAATTTCTTACCCAAACCAGTTTTGGCGTTTCTCATTCAGTCAGAAAACACAGTCTCTACATTTAAAGCAAAGAATTGTAAAAATAATAAAAGAAAGCATAAGGCTTTCTCTACAATGTAAGTGATAACACAGTCCTCTAGTGGAAGCTATCTGATCTCATTTACTTTGTAGCATCTTTATAACATAGAACAAACAGGTGTGTGTGTGTGTGTGTGTGTGTGTGCCTGTGTGCATGTGTGTATCAGTGTGTGTGTGTTTCTCTGTGTGTGATGTGCATGAGAGAAAGAGAGAGAAAGAATGAAAGAGAGATTAAGAACTCCTGTGTGTGAATAAGGGCATGTGGAGGCCACAGTGCACATATGTAATTCAAAGGAGAATGTAAGGCAAAGCTATCATTCTCTGACTTCTTTGAGGCAGGGTCTCTTTTTCCTCCTTTGTGTATCAACCTTACTGACCTGTGAGTTTTTGATAATTCTCCCATCTCTGCACATTAACAGCTGCCAGAGGGTTGGGACTGCACATATTTATGATTCTACTTGGCTTTGTGTGGGGTTGCAGATTAAATCTCTGGCTATCATTCTTGTGCAGCAATATCTTTCCCCACTGAGCCCAGTCCTCAGTCCTCTAAATTCCTTCAGTTCTTGAAAATCATATCATATATATGTATTCGTATGATTATATACACAATTATATCAATGCAATTGGCTACATAAATGATTTATATGAGAACTAAGTTCAACTGGACAAGAAGTAATTCAATCAACCACAAGTCAGGAGAACATCATGTGACAGACCTGCTCTCCTGACTGGAATTCAAAGGATTTCATAGACATCTCAATTAGCACTTGTTTCTTTAGGCATCTGAAATATTCTGGGACACTTTGAGACTACAAGTGCCTTTTTTCCATCAAGAGTCACTTCCAGCTGTCCTGAGTAGCATGCCATCCCTGCCAGATGTCCACTGTACTGCCACTTCTCTGACCACCTTCATCAGACCTGCTGGTCTGGAAACATGGAGGTTAGATTCCCTTCCTACACCCATCTTACCTGTCTGCTGAGTAATCTGTGGTGCTCTCAGCTGCATTGAATAGCCTGCTATCCCTGCTGGACCTCTATTATCCCACCATCTCTATGTCCACTTTATCAGACCATGGTGATCCAGAAACATACAGCCCAAGGATCAGAGGTCTGCCACACCATAATCATGAAGGTTAGACCCTTTCCAATACCGGCTACAATGGGTGTATCCAGCAACTAAAGCCATTCAGATGGCTAAAGGCCCTCAAAACAACACAATCAACGAAAGCCAGGGCAATATGGCAACTTTGGAGCACAGCTACACCATTATAGCAAGTTCTGGATATCCTAACGCAACAGAAGTACTAGAAAAGGACCTTAAGGGACTGAGGAAAAGCCGGGAGGTAAGAGTCTGCCTGCTTCCACCTGTGGCCAGAGACCCCAGCCTGGGCCACCAGGCCTCCATAGACAACAGTGCACGGAGAAAGCTACCGGCCTACTGGTGCTGAGGAGTCAGTGGAAGGAGGACTCCAGATTCAGGGACTGAGGAAAGAGGAAAAGCTGGGAGGTAAGAGCCTGCCTGCTTCCACCTGTGGTCAGAGAACCCTGCCTGGGCAACCAGGCCTCCATAGACAAACAGCGCAGGGAGAAAGTGAGCTACCCACTTGTGTGGAAAAGCCAGCAATAGGAGGACTCCAGAGGCAGGGTCTGAAGAACAGCCAGGAGAGAGAACTGGACTCCCAGGAATATTGACATCTGGGCTTGAAGGAAAGACAAGCCACAGTCAGAGAAAGAAAGACCAGCTAACACTAGAGATAACCAGATGGTGAAAGGTGAGGGCAAGAACACAAGGAACAGAAACCAAGACTATTTGGTTTCATCAGAACCCAGCTCTCCCACCACAGCCAGCTCTGGATACCCCAACACACCAGAAAAGGAAGACTGAGACTTAAAATCACTTATCAAGAGGATGATAGAAGATTTTAAGAAGGAAATAAATAACTCCTTTGAAAAAATACAAGAGAACACAGGTAAACAACTGGAAGCCCTTAAAGAGGACACACAAAAATCCCTTGAAGAATTACAGGAAAACACATTCAAACGGGCGGAATTATAGGAAAACACAATCAAACAAATGAACAAAACCATTCAGGAATTAAAAACAGAAATAGAAAAAATAAAGAAATCACAAAGGGAGAAAACCTTGGAGTTAGAGAACATAGGAAAGAAATCAGGAGTCATAGATGCAAGCATCACCAACAGAATACAAAAGATGGAAGAGAGAATCTCAGGTGCAGAAGATACCATAGAAAAGATGGACACACGATCAAAGAAAACACAAAATCCAAAAATCTCCTAACCCAAAACATCTAAGATATCCAGGATGCAATGAGAAGTCAGACCCTGAGGACAATAAGTATAGAAGACAGTGAAGACTCCCAAAATAAAGAACCAGTAAATATCTTCAACAAAATTATAGAAGAAAACTTCCCTAACCTAAAGAAAGAGATGAACATAAATATACAAGAAGCTTACAGAACACCAAATAGACTGGACCAGAAAAGAAATTCCTCCCGTCACATTATAGTCAAAACACCAAATACACAAAACAAGGAAAGAATATTAAAAGCAGTAAGGGAAAAGGGGCAAGTAACATATAAAGGCAGACCTATCAGAATTACACCAGACTTCTCACCAGAGACTATGAAAGCTAGAAGATCCTGGGCAGATCTCATACAGACTCCAAAAGAACACAAATGCCAGCCCAGGCTGCTATACCCAGCAAAACTCTCAATAATCATAGATGGTGAAACCAAAATATTCTACGACAAATCCAAATTTGCACAGTATGTTTCCACAAACCATCCCTACAAATAATAATACATGGAAAACACCAACTCAAGGAGGGAAACTACACTCAAGAAAAAATAAGAAAGTAATCTTTCAACAAACTCAAAAGAAGATATCCACACAAACAATATAAAAAACATCAAAAATAACTGGAAATAACAATCATAACAGGACCCATAACAATCCATAAACAGGACCCAGCATTTTGCTGCATCCAGGAAATTCACCTCCGTGTTAAAGAGAAACACTATCTCAGAGTGAAGGGCTGGAAAACAAATTTCCAGGCAAATGGCCCCAAGAAACAAGCTGGAGTAGCCATTCTAAGATCAGATAAAATTGACTTTCAACCAAAATGCATCAAAAAGGATGAGGAAGGACATGTCATACTCATCAAAGGAAAAATCTACCAAGAAGAACTCTCAATTCTGAACATTTATGCCACGAATGCAAGAGCTCCCACTTTCATAAAAGAAACTCTACAAAAGCTCAAAGCACACATTGCACCTCACACAATAATAGTGGGAGACCTCAAAACCCCACTATCAACAATGGACAGATCTTGGAAACATAAACTAAACAGAGACATGGTGAAACTTACAGATGCTATGAACCAAATGGGTTTAATAGATATCTATAGAACATTTCATCCTGATCAAAAGAATATACCTTCTTCTCCACGCCTCATGGTACCTTCTCCAAAATTGATCATTTTATTGCTCACAAAACAAACCTCAACTGATATAAGAAGATTGAAATAATTCCATGCCTCCTATCAGATCACTACAGATTAAGGTTGGTCTTCAATGGCAACAACAACAACAGAAAGCCCACATACACATGGAAGCTGATCAATGCTCTGCTAAATGAGAACTTGGTCAAGGAAGAAATAAAGAAGGAAATTGAAGGCTTCCTAGAATTTAATGAAAATGAAAGTACAACTTACCCAAACCTATGGGACACAATGAAAGCAGTGTTAAGAGGAAAACTCATTGTTGGGAGCTGAAGCGGAGCTGAAGTCTTCATGCTGCTCCTGGGAACCTGACCCCACCAAGCTTGGCACAGCCTTGCGGTACCTTCTGAGAACTGGTCACAATTGTTTGAAGATTAATTGTTCCCCATGCTCTGGGAACTGGCCGTTATGAAGATCGATGAGCCAGAGCGACCAGAAACCACAAGCTCCCTGCTTCCCATTCCTCCCTTTGCCTCATTCCCACCCCTCCCTTTGCCTCACTTCTGCTTTACAAACAGCCTATGTTTCAAGAATAAATGAGACCTTGACAAGATTCTGCTTGGTCTCGCTCCTCTTTCTCGCCCGTTTTTCTTTCAGGCTTGGTCCCTCTCGACCCCACAAATAATGAGGTACTGCAGGGCGGGACAAATGGCGCCCAACATGGGGCTTGAGGTACAGATCTCTGCCAGACGGACCCCAGCCCAAAAGAGGCGTATTGCCGGCTCCAGTGTAGATTGAGGACACTCCTCACCGCTCATGGGAAGTTTTCGTCCTCGGTAAGTGATTCCGTCTGTCTCATATAAAAAATGGGCCAGATACTCACTAAGGAAGCAGTCTTCATTAAAGACTTAAAAGGAACACTCAGGGAAAGAGGAGTTAAAGTTAAGAAAAAGGATTTAATTAGATTTTTTATATTTATAGATGGGGCCTGTCCCTGGTTTATAATAAATGGTCCAGAGATCCACAGAAAAAAGTGGCAAAAGGTTGGAAGAGATCTTAATGAAAAATTGGAACGTGAAGGACCGGATGCTGTCCCTGCCACCGTTTTTTTCATATTGGGGACTGATCCAAGACATAGTTGAGGCCGAGTCTTCTGACCCTGACAAACAGCAATTACTGTCAGTGGCAGAATACAGTCTCTACCCCCTGTCCCGTGTAGGATCCTTGGCCTCCCTCCCAAAAAAAGTTCCAATACACTGGCCCCTTCCAAATCTCCCTTGGTGGTCATTGATATGTCTGCTCCTTTGAACTCGGGACTTCCCCCAACCGAGGCCCGTCCTCCGAGGCCCCCTACCCTTCCTTGATGGATGATGACCCTCCTTTAACATGTAAGTCCCCCCTTAAAATTCCCACCTCTGATTTGGGGGCTCCTTTTCCGACTCATCTTAATAAAAAGGAAAAACATTCATTTTCTACTCCCTCAAAACCATTGATATTCCCAATTATGGTCCGGGGGACAGATGATAACCCCCTTGACCCCAATGAAGCCACAACTTTAGAAGATGAGGTAGCCCACTATCACAATTCTGACTGGCCACCCCAGGCCTCAGCGCCTCTTCAGAGGCCCCCACCTTATGTCCCTCAGCAGGTTTGTGCCCCTACCCTCCTACCCCATCCTGTTCCCAGTTCATCTCTTCTAGAGTCTAAAAGACTACTTTCAGCACAAATAGGTGAACTTAAAGAGGTCTTAAAACTCCAAAAACAGTTTGCCCAGCTTTCCACAGAGCTTGCTTCTTTACAGTCCACTCTTCATAAGACCATTCTCATCCCAGTTGCTGGACCCCAAAAAAAGCCTTCCCTCAGTTCTAAAATTTCTAGGGGAGCTCTGGGGCCCTCGGGCCTTTCCTTGGCCTTTCCAATAGTGACCAGGTCCTCCAAAAACTCTGAACACCCTTCCTCCTCTGCCTCTAACTCCTCTAAAAAAGTGGCAAATGATCCCTCTCCTTTCACCCCAAACCCATCTGAGGGTGCGGTCAATGACTCTGACAAAGAGGAAGAGAAAAACCATGAAAGTGAAAGTAAGGACGAGCTGCCAACATCTACTAATAGGCCTGGCAAGTTTCAAAAACTGTGCTTTAAAAATCTAAAAAAATTAAATGTCGCTGTCAGGACTTATGGGCCTAACGCTCCTTTTACTCTTTTGGTCCTTAACTCCCTTTCTCGAGGCGGCCATTTGCTCCCTGGGAAATGGATTCGTATAGTCCAGACAGTCCTCACCTGCGGCCAATTTTTAACCTGAAAGGCAGACTTCATTAACCACTGCCAGACGACAGCTGCTGACAAATCATGGTCCCCACGATCGCCTTTCGCGACATGGACCTCAAATAAGCTTAGTGGCCAGGGAAAATACTCTTCAGAAGCTAAACAGCTACGCCTCCCCCTCAGCCTCTTGGCACAGACAGCCAATGCAGCACTTGGCGCTTGGCGGGCCCTCCCAGTCGCGGGCTCAACTCTCACCCCGCTGACTAAAATTACTCAGGGATCACAAGAGGACTATAGATCTCCCATGCTCATGGATCGGCAGCATTCACATAGTTAAAATGGCCATCCTGTCGAAAGCAATATACAGATTCAATGCTAACCCCATCAAAATCTCAACTCAATTCTTCAGAGACCTAGAAAGAGCAATTCTCAAATTCGTATGGAATAACAAAAAACCCAGGATGGCAAAAACTATCCTCAACAATAAAAGGACTTCTGGGGAAATCAGCCTCCCTGACTTCAAGCTGTACTACAGAGCAGTAGTGATAAAAACTGCATGGTATTGGTACAGTGACAGGCAGGTAGATCGATGGAATAAAATCGAAGACCCAGAAATGAACCCCTACACTTATGGTCACTTGATCTTCCACAAAGGAGCTAAAACCATACAGTGGAAAAAAGCCAGCATCTTCAACAAATGGTGCTGATTCAACTGGTGGTCTACATGTAGAAGATTGCGAACTGATCCATTCCTATCTCCCTGTACAAAGCTCAAGTCCAAGTGGATCAAGGACCTTCACATAAAACCAGAAAAACTGAATCTAATAGAAGAGAAAGTGGAGAAGAGTCTCGAACACTTGGCCACAGGGGAAATGTTCTTGAACAGAACACCAAAGGCTTGTGCTCTAAGATCAAGAATTGACAGATGGGACCTCATAAAATTTCAAAGCTTCTGTAAGACAAAGGACACTGTAAATAGGGCAAAATGGTAACCTAAAGATTGGGAAAGGATCTTTACCAATCCTACATCCAATAGAGGTCTAATATCCAATGTATACAAAGAACTCAAGAAGCTAGACTCCAGAGATCCAAATAACCCTATCAAAAAATGGGGAAGAGAGCTAAACAGAAAATTGTCAACTGAGGAAACTCGAATGGCTGAGAAGCACCTAAAGAAATGTTCAACATCCTTAGTCATCAGGGAAATACAAATCAAAAGAACCCTGAGATTTCACCTCACACCAGTCAGAATGGCTAAGATCAAAAACTCAGGTGACAGCAGGTGTTGGTGAGTATGTGGAGAAAGAGGAACACTCCTCCATTGCTGGTGGGAATGCAAGTTAATACACCTCTCTGGAAATCAGTTTGGCAGACCCTCAGAAAAATAAACATAACACTACCTGAGGAGCCAGCTATTCCACTCCTGGGCATACACCCAGAAGATGCTCCAACATGTAATAAAGACACATGTTCCACTATGTTCATAGCAGCCATATTTATAATAGCCAGAAGCTGGAAACAACCCAGATGTCCCTCAACAGAGGAATGGATACAGAAAATGTGGTACATTTACACAATGGAATACTACTCAGCTATTAAAAACAATGACTTCATGAAATTCGCAGACAAATGGATAGATCTTGAAAATATCATCCTGAGCGAGGTAACACAGTCACAAAAGAATGAACATGGTATGTACTCACTGTTAAGTGGTTATTAGCCCAGATGTTTGAAATACCCAAGAGTCACTTCCCAGCAAGAGTAGGGTTGAGTGTGAGGTTCCAGATGGAGAACTTGAAGAAAGGACTGAAGGAGCTGAGGGAGTGTGCAGCCCCAGAGTGGTAGCAACAGTGGCAACTGGCCTGACCCCCTGATACTCCTGGAGACTGATCCACCAACCAAAGGATACACATGGAGGGACCCATGGTGCTGGCCACAAATGCGGCAGAGGAAGGTCTTGTTATCCATCAGGGGGAGGAGGGTGTCAGATCCCCCAGTATAGGAGAATGACAAGGAGGGAAGACGAGAGAGTAGGTGGGTGGGTGGGTGGGTTGGAGAATATCCCCATAGTGGCAGGGGCAGGGTGGAAGGAATGGGGCGGTTCCAAAGGGGAGATCTGGAAAGGGGGAAACATTTGAAATGTAAATAAAATATGGGAAAAAAAAGTCTGAAATAATAAATGGAGGGAAATTCAGCCTTTTATAATGCTGCCAGTACAAAATAAGTAAGCTAATATCTGGGGGAAAAAAAAGAAAATGATGTTAAATCCAATTTTATAAAGATGACAGAGGCCTTTAACAAGAAAATAAATAAATAACTTAAAGAAATAGAGGAAAAATACAGTCGAACAGAGGTTTTAAAGAGGAAGTAAATAAATCCCTTAAAAAACATATAGAAAAATGTAATTAAACTGATGATATAAATAAATAAAAATGTTCAAGACCTAAAAGGGTAATTAAAGCAATAAAGAAAACACTAACTGAGGGAATCCTGGAGATGGAAGATCTATGGAAGAAAACAGGACAACAGACTAAAGCATCACCAACAGAATCCAAGAGATAAAAGAGAGAATATCAGGCATAGAAGATACAATAGAAAGAATTGAGACATCAGTCAAACAATTCCTGACACAAAATCACCAGGAAATCTGTGATACCATAAAAAGACCTAACCTATGAATAATACCCAGCTCCAAGACCCAGAAAATAGTCTTAACAAAATCAGAGAAGAAAAGTTTCCCAGCCTAAAGAAGATGACTACAAACAAATAAGAAGCCTATAGAACATCAATTAGATTGGACCGGAAAAGAAAATCCTCCTACCATATAATAACCAAAATGCAAACTCTACAGAAAAAAGAAAGAATACTAAAAGCAGCAAGAGAAAAATGCCAGGTGACATACAAAGGCAGACCTACCAGAATTACACCTGACTTGTCAACAAGGACTCTAAAAGCTAGAAGTACCTGGACAGATACAGTGCAATCTCTACAAAACCACAGATGCCAATATAGAACACTATAGCCGGCATAATTCTCAATCACTGTAGATGGAGAAAACAAGGTATCTCAAGATAAACTTTCTACTGAATGATCTCTGGGTCATGGAAGAAATAAAGAAATTAAAGGCTTTCTAGAAGTCTACCTAGGTCTGGCCTTCACACAGGATCAGAGTTCTCAACTGGAGGCAGGGATATCTGGAAGGCGCATAATAAATATACACAGACTACTTTTTGGGTACAAACTGACAGGCTCTTTTCAAGGCTTGAAGTTTCTCTCTTCTTCTCTCTCACTCTCTGCTCTCTCACTTGCTCATTCACTCACAACCTGAGGCTGCACACACTTGCATTCTCCTGCACACTCTGCTTTTCTCCTGTGTGCTCTTCTTTTCTCAAACTCCCACAGTCCTACACACCTCTGTGTGTTCCCCTTTCACTCTCACCCACATCTCACGCACATCTCACGCACATCTCACGCACATCTCACACACATCACACGCACATCTCACGCACATCTCACGCACATCTCACGCACATCTCGCGCACATCTCACTCACATCTCACGCACATCTCACACACATCTCACACACATCTCACGCACACCACATGCACTCTCCGTTCATTCACACACACATTCTCCATACACACCTCATATTCTCTCTTCACTCACTCTTCATGTTCTCTCTTCTCCCACTTTTCACATGCTCTTCTCATGCTCAATCTGTCTTACTCTTCATTAGCTCACCATATTCACCTCACATGCTCCTTACTTGCTCTCCTGCCTTTCTCTTGTCCCAGACTTTTATTGATTCTCCAAAAGACATCATATAATCAATGCCAAATCAAATTGAAAAAAATAACTACATCCTACAAAGAATAAAGAATTACAATTGTTCTCCAAAGTTTTAAGCTTCTGCTATTCCCAGGCCGGTGGACAAAATAATAACAATTGCAAACTTATCATTTAAATTTTAACTTTTTACATATTATACTTTAGAGCTCTGAGGTCAGCTACTTGCATTTTCCTGTGAAGCTCTAATGATAAATGACATGGGCAAAGTTGGCAGGCAGTGGCCAGAAAGAATCAAGTTAACCCTTAACTCAGTAGTTCCTTTAGCCTTCTGCTTCTGCACATTGCACACAATGACTCTCCTAAGAGTCCCAGTGTTTTGACTTAGTTTTACTAGTATAAGATTTTATGTATTCTATACTTGCTTATCCAGGAACCACTCTTAAATGTGCAAAACTTATTTCATAACTTCAATAGTTTTTTTTTTTCTCCCTTTGGGGGGTTCCAATGTTGGCTCTAATTCATTTTCTAATAATTTCACCAAATTTCTTTTCAAGTCAAGCATTAATCTAGAACTACCATTGTATAGTTATTGCATTGTTTGCAAGATGAGAACACACAGCTTGCACCTGGGACATTAGGACTGTGCTGTGCCGTGCCCCGAAGCTTCAATTTTTAATTGTTTAAGAAACATTGCATTAAGGAAAATCTAGTTTCACAGAATTCATCAGAGCAGAAGAAATAAGTAATAAAGTCAGATATAATAGAGTAATTATGCACACCAAGGCCAGCTGAAAAGTAGTCACACACAAATGAAATCTATACAACCATTGTCCATGGCTAAGGTTAGGAGAAATGGGAACAATTTAAAAAAAAAAAAAAAAAAAAGGAGCTACTGTGGGATACTGAGATGTATCATCCTGGCCTACTACAAGCAGGCCCTTATTTCAGATGGTGGGTCCCCTGGAGGGATTTGTCTCCTGCTTCTCAAGGTCCCAGATGCCATCCTTTTCTATAAGAAGCTGCCATGGGCTTCTGAGATGTCTCCATTCCAGCCTACTGCAGACAGACCCTGTAATTATATACTGTCCCCAGCAGAAGTCAATGGAAAGGAAGGCACATCATACCTAAATTTATGACACACAAGGAAAACAGTCATAAGAGAAAAGTTATTAGCAACAATTGTCTTCATAAAGAAAGTAGAAAGTTCTCATATCAGCAGTTTAAACAGAAAACCTGAAAGCTCTAGGGAAAAAAAAAAAAAAGAAGATGCAAGCAAAGCAAAGAGGAGTACAAGACAGAAAATAATCAAAATCAGTGCTGAAATCAATCAGTTATAAACAGAAAAAACAATAAAAAGAAACAACACACTCAAGAGATTGTTCTTTAAGTCATCAACCAGATAGACAATCCCTTTGCCAAACTAACTAAAAATCAGAGAGACAGTATCCAAATAAAAATAATCAAAAATGAAAATGTAGACAAAACAACAGACAGGAAATTCAAAGAATCGTTAAGTCTTTAAAAGTCTGTACTCCAATGTTGAACAAATCTTTAGGTGCTTCCCAGCCCTTCAAGTTTCCTCAGTTGAGAATTCTCTGCTTAGTTCTGTTCCCCATTTTTTGATAGGGTTATTTGGTTCTCTGGGGTCTAACTTCTTGAGTTCTTTGTATATATTGGATATTAACCCTCTATCAGATGTAGGATTGGTAAAGATCTTTTCCCAATCTCTAGGTTGCCATTTTGTCCTATTGATAGTGTCCTTTGCCTTACAGGAGCTTTGCAATTTTATGAGGTCCCATTTGTCGATTCTTGATCTTAAAGCATAAGCCATTGGTGTTCTGTTCAGGAACTTTTCCCCTGTGCCCATGTGTTCAAAACTTTTCCCCACTTTCTCTTCTAATAAATTCAGTGTATCTGGTTTTATGTGGAGGCCCATGATCCAACTGGACTTGAGTTTTGCACAAGGAAATAGGAATGGATCAATTTGCATTCTTCTACATGTAGACCAACAGTTGAACCAGCACCATTTGTTGAAAATGTTGTCTTTTTTCCACTGGATGGTTTTAGCTCCTTTGTCAAAGAGCAAGTGACCATAGGTGAGTGAGTTCATTTCTGGGTCTTCAATTCTAGTCATCAGGGAAATGCAAATCAAAACAACCCTGAGATTCTACCTCACATCAGTCAGAATGGCTAAGATCAAAAACTCAGGTGACAATAGATACTGGCAAGGATGTGGAAAAAGAGGAACACTCCTCCATTGCTGGTGGGATTGAAAGCTGGTACAACCACTCTGGGCATATACCCAGAAGATGCTCCAATATGTAATAAGGACATATGACCCACTATGTTCATAGCAGCCATATTTATAATAGCCAGAAGCTGGAAACAACCCAGATGTCCCTCCACAGAGGAATGGATACAGAAAATGTGGTACATTTACACAATGGAATACTACTCAGCTATTATAAACAATGACTTCATGAAATTTGCAGGAAAAAGGAAGGAACTTGAAAATATCATCCTGAATGAGGTAACTCAGTCACAAAAGAACAAACATGGTATGTATTCACTGATAAGTGGATACTAGCCCAAAATTTCAGAATACCCAAGATTCAATTCACAGCGACTGTTGGACTGAGTGTGGGGTCCTAGATGGAGGAGTTGGAGAAGGGACTGAAGGAGCTGAGGCAGTTTCCAGCCCCATGGAGGGAGCAACAGTGTCAACTGGCTTGATTCCTGGATGCTCCCGGAGACTGATCACCAACTAAAGGATACACATGGAGGGACTCATGGTGCTGGCTACATATGTGGCAGAGGAGGGCCTTGATGGCCATCAGCAGAAGGAGAGGCCCTTGGGCCTGATGGTGTTAGGTGCCACCATCTAGGGGAATGCCAGGGAAGGAAGACAGGAGTGGGTAGGTGGGTGGGGGAATACCCTCATAGAGGCAGGGTGAGGGGGGAATGGCATAAGGGGTTTCCAAATGGGAGACCTGGAAAGGGGAATATATTTGAAATGCAAATAAAGTATCAAGAAAAAAGCCTGTACTCCAGAAAACTACAAATTCTTAATGAAATGGATTTTTTTTTTATAGGGTTAGAGTGTCCCACTCTGCCACAGGGTAGGGCAGCTTGTGGAGGCAGGACGTGGGAAGTTTGACTGTGCTTATATCAGGCGACTGGTCATATCAGGCTATGGGAAGCAGCTATACAGCACTCTGGGGGTGGCAGAGAGCAGTTTGAGGTCCTGGGGACAGCTGGAGCTGGCTATCAGGTCAGTGGGCCTGCGCTGAGGCCTGGGCCATCTGGTTCTCTGGCCCTTGGACACCATCTTAGTCAGGGTTTCTATTCCTGCACAAACATCATAACCAAGATGCAAGTTGGGGAGGAAAGGGTTTGTGCAGCTTACTATTCCACATTGCTGATCATCACCAATGGAAGCCAGAACTGGAACTCAAGCAGGGCAGGAAGCAGGAGCTGATACAAGGCCATGGAGGGATGTTTCTTACTGGCTTGCTTGCTTCTCCTGGATTGCTCAGCTTGCTTTCTTATAGAACCCAAGACTACCAGCCCACAGATGCTACCACCCACAAGGGGCCCTCAGCCCTTGATCACTAATAGAGAAAATGCCTTACACCTGGATCTCATAGAGGCATTTTCTCAACTGAAGCTCCTGTCTCTGTGATAACTCCAGCTTGTGTCAAGTTGACACACAAAACTAGCCAGTACAGGCACCCAGGAGCTGCTGGGAGCCGGGGAAGAGCTGAGAACAGATTGGGAGCCCGCAGGCTGGATCTAGCCCCAGGGCCAAAGGGGAAGAAGGGGGAGCTCAGAGTAGGTCCCATGTGGAGGAGAGTCTTTGGCTTGTCAGTGGCTGTCTGGGCTTGGTGGTTGTGGCTGGGAGCATAGGGAGACCTTGTACAGGAGATTAACTGCTGCACCATAGGCAAAGGCCTTCTCTATGGCTCACCATTGCAGATCCTGGTGAAAAGAGACAGTCCATGTCTTTAAAACATTTATTGTCATGGCAGAAAGTAGATGAGTACAGAATATACCCCACTTCTCAGGGGCAAGCCTGAGGTTAAATACTCTTTGCAGGGAGGAGTGTGGGAAGGAAAATTTAATTGGCTAAGCCTCCAGGCCTTTAGGTGCCTCGTTAAAGTAGAGATCTGTCTTGAGGCTATGTGACCTGTGGTCAAGTCCCTCTACCTGTGGAGGGGCTTGGGGTATTGTCCTTATGTGACTGATAGCCACAAATCTATGGAGGGCTGTAGCCTTGTGCCAGGAACCTGGTGGTCAGGATCATGCCAAAATGCCTGCCATCCCTTCAGGGTCACTGGAGTTTCAAGCCTGTGCTTGACTGGGAACCAGGCTACCATTCATGGTCCTACAATATTTGAGACAGATATTACTTATCAAATTTAAATCAAGAACAGATAAACTGTTTAAACAGCCCTGAAAACTCTAAGGAAATAGAAGAAGTCATTAAAAGTCTTCCAAATAAAACAAGCCCAGAGCCAGATGGTTTTAGTTCAGAATTCTACCAGATCTTCAAAGGTGAATTAATACCAAAACTCCTCAATCTATTCCACAATATATAAACCAAAATAACACTGCCAAACTAACTATATAAAGGTAGAGTCACTCTGATACCTAAACCACACAAAGACTCAACAAAGAAAGAATTTTTGGACCAATTTCTCTTGTGAACATTGAATAAAATAAAATACAGGCAAACCAAATCCAATAACACATAAAAACATTATCCATCATGATCAAGTAGGCTTCATTCTAGGGGATGGTTCAATATTTATAAATTCATCAATGCAATGAACCATATAAACAAACTGTAGAAAAATTCACATGATCATCACATTAGAGGATGAAAAAAACCATTGACAAAATACAACACTCCTTCAAGTAAAAGAATTAGAAAGATCATAACAAAGGTATCTGCCTAAGCAGAATCAAAGCAATACACAGCAAGCCAATAACCAACATCAAATTAAATAGAGAGAAACTTAAAGCAATTCCACTAAAATCAGGGGCAAGAGAAGGCTGTCCAATCTCTTGTGATCTATTATTGTTAGAGCATAAGACCACTAAAGGAGATCAAGAGGATACAAATTGGAAAGGAAGAAGTCAAAGCTATTTGTGGATGATATGGTAGTATATACAAGCAACTGCAAAAATTCTGCCAGACAACTCGTACAGCTGATAAATACCTTTACTCAAGAGGCTGATAAAAATTAATTTAAAAGAATCAGTAGCCCTCTTTTATACAAATAGAAATGGGCTAAGAAAGAAATTGGGGAAACGACACCCTTTACAATAGCTATGGATAATATAAAATATTGTGGTGTAACTCTAACCAAGCAAATGAAAGACCTATAAGACAAGAACCTTAAGCCCCCAAAGAAAGAAATTGAGGAAGATATTAGAAGATACAAAGATTCCCCCATGTTTATGAACCTGTAGGATTAATACAATGAAAATGGTCATCTTACCAAAACAAATGTACAGATTCAATGCAATTTCCACCAAAACTTCAACACAATTATTTGCAGATCTTGACATAGCAATTCTCAGCTTCATGTGGAAGAAAAACCAAGTATAGCTAAAAACAATCCTGAACATTAAAAGAACTTCTGGAGGCATCATCATCCCTGACTTCAAGCTGTACTACAGTACAATAATGGTAAAAACTATTGGTATTGGTAATGGTATTGGTATTGGCATTGGTATTTGAATTGGTACAGAAACAGAGAATTTGATTAAAGGAATGGAATCGAAGATTTTGAAATAAACCCACATACCTATGGATACTTGAATTTTGACAAAGAGGGCAAAACCATACAGTGGATAAAAGAAAGCATCTTCAATAAACATTTCTGTTCTAACTGTATATCTACATCCAGAATAATGTAAATAGTTCCATAGCTATCACCCTGCACAAATCTCAAGTCCAAATGGATAAGACACCTCAATGTAAAACTTGGCACACTAAATCTAATAGAATAGAAATAGGGGGATAACCTTTTACTTGCTGGTATAGGAGACAATTTCCTGAACAGAACACCAATGGCTCAGACTCTAAGATCAACAATGGATAAATGGAACATCATGAAACTGAAAACTTCTGCAAGATAAGAAAAAAAGGCAAACTACAGACTGGGAAAGGATCTTCAACAACCCAAAGTCTGACAGGGGGCTAATATCAAAGTAGTTATAAAGAACTCAGGAAGTTAGACACCAACAACCCAAATAAACCAAATAAAAAACGGGGTACAGGTCTAAACAGATCTCAACAAAGGAATCTCCAATGGCTGAGAAACACTTAAAGAAATGTTCAAAGACCTGAGTTATCATGAAAATGCAAATCAAACAAATTTGAGATTCCATTTTACACAAATCAGAATAGCTTAGACCAAAAACTTAAATGATAGCACATGCTGGTAAGGATGTGGATCAAGGAGAACACTTCTCCATTGCTGGTGGAAGTGCTCATAGAATCACTATGGAAATCATTTTGTTGATTTCTCAGAAAATGGGGAATAATTTTACCTCAAGACCCAACTATACTGCTCCTAGGTATATACTCAAAAGATGCCCTGGTGTACCACAACTGTACTTGTTCAACTATGTTCATTGCCACTTTATTCATAATAGCCAAACTGGAAACAACTCAGATGATGGATAATGAAAATGTGGTACATCTACATAATTGAATATTATTTAACTATATATAAAAAAAAGACATCATGAAATTTTCAGTCGAATGGATAGAACTTGAGAATATCTACAGTGAGATGGTGAGCCCCAAAAATACATGCATGGTAGTCACTTATAAGTGGATATTAACTATAACATACAGGATACCCACACTATTATTCACAGACCCAAAGAAGCTAAGCAAGGAGACCCAAAGGAGGATGCTTGAATCTCACTTAGAAGAAGGAATAAAATAATTGTCGAGGAAAGATGTACAGTGGGAACTGGGTGGGTAAGGAATTGGGTAAGGGAATAGGGGTTGTAGTTTGGGATAAGGTGTGGGAAGAGACAGGAAAAAGGGCCAGAAGGCCATGAGAATGAATGAAAATCTGCAACTTCCATTCTTTAGGACCTGCCAGAGACCTGGGATAGAGGGAGCTCCCAAGAATTAATATGACCTTAGCTCACACTCAGCAATGGGGATATGGAGCCTGAAGAGCTCCTATAGCTAGACTGGAACCCAAGTAGGATGGGACACCAACCTACCCACAAAACTTTAGACTGAAAACATCATGTCTACAGAAATGCAGAGACAGAGAATAGAGCAGAGTCTGTGGGAATGGCCAAGCAATAACAGGCCCAACTAAAGACCCATCACATAGGCAAGCACCAGTCCCTGACACTATTCTGAGACTTTGTTAATGCTTGTAGACAAGAGTCTGCCATAGCTGTCCTCCGAGAGTCTCTACCTAATATCTGGCTCATATAGATGCAGAAACCCACATCCAATCATTGGATGGAGCTTGAGGGCATTTATGGAAGAGTTGTGGGAAAGATTCAGTTGATAGGAACTCCTTAGGAAGACCAACAGATTCAATTAATCTGGATCATTAGGGGAACACTCAGAGACTGAACCACCAACTATAGAGCATACAAGGGATGGGTCTAGCCCCCACTCCCCAATATATGTAGCAGATGTGCAGTTTGGTCTTCATGTGAGTCTCAAAAAACTCTAGGGAAGCAGTTCCTAATGCTATTGCCTGTCTGTGAAATTTATTACTCTAGTTGGACTGCATTGTCAGGCCTCAGAGGGAGGAGATGCTCCTAGCCCTGTAGAGACTTGATGTGCCACAGTGAGGCTACATCAAATGAGGGCCTCCACTATCTCAGAAGAGAAGGTGAGGATGTTTTGGATGAGGGTCTGGTGGGGGTGGGGGTTGGATTGGGGCAAGGATTGGGAGATAAAGTGAATAAATAAATAAATAAATAAATAAATAAATAAATAAATAAATAAATGTGAAAACATCAAAAAGAAAAAAGTCACTTCCAATTCTTCTTTCAGTGGTAGGAACAGACACTGCAGAATTTTTTGGGACTCCCAAGTAATGTGGGAGAAAAATACCCAATCTGGTACAAAGAAACATGAAAAGGAATAATACTGAATGTTAAAGATCAAATTTTGTTTCCCCAAACCCCAGTACCCCTTTTTCTTAGAAACAAGGCCACTTATATCTTCATTTCTGAGGTTATCTTTAAGACCTGAGCTATCTTCCTACTCCACTCCCACCCCTGCACACACACACACACACACACACACACACACACACACACCTACCGTAAGACATAGTTTCTCTGTGTAGCCTGACTACTCTAGAACTTACTCTGTAGAGCAGGCTGGCCTTGAACTCACAGGGATCTTCCTCCCTTTGTCTCCCAAGTTACTGGGATTAAAAGCATGTCACAACAGTCTGTGCTGCCAATAAAGGTCTTAAGTTCATGGTCTGTGGTCTCGAAGAAATCCATAATGTCCATTGTCTGCACTACCACCAATGTCCATTCAAATGGCCAGTCTGCACTCCTACCTGAAGCCATGTTGATGTCCATGAGTAAGACTGCTGAAAGTGAACCCATGTGACCCATGCCATGTAGGCCATGCTGATGTCAAGGACCTGTGTTACTGCCAAGGGTCATGATAGTATCCATGGCCTATGCTGTTATCACAAACAATGTAGAAGTTAATGATCCCGCTGACTATAAAGGGCAAGGATGCTACTTCTACAGTGGCATTAATGACTATAGACTCAGAGTTGATAAAGAGACATACAAGGCTTCTTTGACAACCCCCTACCTCCACCTACCTCCTCAAACAGTTATGTTTTAGGCAGGAAGCCATTGGGGAGGTTCCAAAGGGGAGATCTGGAAAGGGGGAAACATTTGAAATGTAAATAAAATATGAAAATAAAAAAAACAAAACAAAAAACAAACAAAAAAAAACACCATGAAGTCTCTGATAAGGTGATAAGGTCATGTATATGTCCTAGCAGTGTGTGTGTGTGTGGGGGGGGTATGTGTGAGTACTTCCACTTTACTGAAGTGGAGAAAAAAAAAGAATGAGGAGGGAGAAGTTGTAAGTAGTTCCCAGAAGATATGAATGGGCATGTAGGACTGGCTGCTGACTGGAAGGAATCTGGGATATGAAATTCACTAAACTATACTGCTCCAAGATGAAAGGCAGCAACAATACAAAGTTGACCAAGAGGTTAATAAGTTAATGAGTGTTGGGAAAAGGAAGGGGAAAAGAAGGGTGGAGGCATCAGCTTCAAAAACAATGAATCAGATTTACTGGCTTCTGTTTGTAACCTGAATACTAGGAGCCAAAGGCAAGAAGATCAAAGGCAAGCCTTGGGGACATATCAAGATGTCTCTATACAACAACAAAAATAGAAACAAAAAGCCCACCCAGCCAACCAAAACCCCCCACTTAGACTAGGAAATAAATTCCTGTCTCCTTGTTTGCTATGGTTCAAAGTCTCTTCTCAAGACTCAAGGCAATGCACCAGTTATCAAGCCACTATAAACATTTTAAAAAATCAAGTTGCATACTTCCAATACCTAATGGCCTGGAATAAATGTTCCCATTTTAATATTAAAGAACAGAAGAATATCAAAGAAATATTGAAACCCCAGAAGAAAACTGCCAACCATTGTTTCCCCATATTCAGAATAATTTGAACTCTGGTGTACCATTGGTATCCCTGCTTGTCCAGTTCTGTGGCAGCAAGTACATAAACAAGTTTATTGTAGCAACTTCAGTATCAGTTTTCTGTATTAGTTACCTTGTTATGTTGCTGCCTCAAAATACTTGATGCAACAGTTTAGAAAATGAAGTTTGTTTGTTTGTTTGTTTATTTTGGTTCAAGGTTTTTTTTTTTTTAAAAAAAGAGTATTCTTAAAAATTGTGATAACCATATTAAAGTGTAGACCCCCACAATTGATGGCTTCTGACAGGGGTGCAGATGGGGAAGGACTCAGTTTTCTTTAAGGGGATGGCTACTAGGTGTTTGACCATGCTCCAGTTAGTATATGGGCAATACAAATTGGACTTGTGGATTTTTTTCTTTGTGTGTGTGTGGGGGGGGGGGTGAGGTTATGAGGGTCAGAGGACAAACCACCTGCAAGGACTGGAAAATGCATGTGTTTGGGTGCATTATGTGAATTCCCAAATAATCAAGTGAAATATCGTGTTGAAAAAATAAAGAAACAAGGTCACTTACATGTAATCAATAAGGCTAACATGAGGTCATAGTAGAATGAGATGATCATTTAGTCACTCATGACATGGGGAAATATAAAGTGAGGATTTGTAATAATTACATACAGAAAAAGCAAGTCCCAGTGACAGACTCAGAAATGGGCATTGATATACCAGACAGCAAACAGCACCTGTCATTCCCAGAATCTGTTAAGGAACAGGAGAGAACACAGAGGCATCTTATTCAGAGTTCTAGTCTCCAGTAATATAAGAAAATAACACAAAGAGCTTTTTATGTTTTATCTTTTACATTACATAATATATTATACACACTGATTTATTTTATAAAACACATATATGCGGTACACATAAAGGATATATATAAAAGTAAATAATATATATTGGAGTATATAAAACATAAGAATTAATTAAATAGATCAGTGTAGATATAATAAACATTGAAGATATTTTCACCAAAACACTTTTACTGTGGTAATTACTCCAAGTCATATTTCCTAATGGTTATTTCCTCCTTTTTATATATTTGCAATTTTCTTTTCTATGAAATTATTTGAACTTGTACAGTTTAAATTATTATTTTAATTTTAGTTTTTAAATATGGCTTTTAGTGAAATAGATTTACATTCTTTCCCCTCCCACTTTTCTCCCTCTTGCTTCTCCAAGCTGCTCTCCATTTAACCCTTCCCATGCTCCTAACTTTGAAATGTTTACACACACACACACACACACACACACACACACACACACATACACACACACAGTTTTGTTAGTGGTTTGTACATGATTTCAAGGCTGACCACTCTCACCCAGGAGCCATTACTTGCTGGTAATTATCTCTCTGGAGGTGGGACTACAAAGTTGATAACTTTTATGACCACGCTTATATAGACATTTACAAAAATAATACTGTTTCACAGTAGACTTCCTTGTATTCTGGATCTTACAGTTTTTGTCTTTTGTTGGTGGTGGTGGTAGTGGTGGAGGTGTTGGTAGTTCCTCCCCACCTCTCCTCCCATCTGAATCCACTCCATTTCTCTCATTAGAATAGAACAAGCTTCTAGGAGATAACAACCAAGCACAACAAAATAAAACAGAATAAGCTAAAGCAAAAATCATCATATAGAAGTTGGGCAAGGGAAAACAACAGAAGGAAAAAGCCCAGGAGAAGGCACAGAAATGAGAATTGCATTCCTTCACACACTCAAGGTTTTCATAAAAATACTAAACTGAAAGCTATAATATTTGTGCAGATGACCTCGCGCAGACCCGTATAGGCTCTGTGCTTGCTGCTTGTGTCTCTGATTCATATGAGATTTGCTCATTCGATTGAGAAGGACTTGTTCTGCTGGTGTCCTTCATCTCCTAAATCCCTTACACTCTTTCTGCTTCCTCTTTTCCAGGGAGTCTTCACATCTGGGTGAAGGGATTTAACAGAGACATCCCATTTAGAGCTGACACAATGATATTTTAAGCTGCCTAGTTTGCAGAACTTTATTGAGATTTCTGTAGGAAACCACTTTATACCTTGCCATCTAAACTGAAATATGAAATATGATGAGTGAGTTTAAAAACATCTTTTCTTTGTTTTGTAGGATGTTTGCATCTGTGTCATCTATGATCAGCCTCATGGTAGAGAACATGGCAGTATCAAGGGAAAAAAAATCTTTCAAAGAAAAATATATCTAGATATTTTTATATACGTAGACTTCATATAGGCTGCATTCTGAGGCAAATACTAAAGATTAAACTGTCACTGTGCTAGTAAATATTCAGAGCCTACAAATGCTATAAAGCCTAAAATGCCTCAGAGTGTGGGTTTGGTTGTTTTCTATGTGTGTGTTTGTGTGTTTAAGTGTTCGGGAGACAACCTTCAAACATGGTGGTATACATTAGTGAGCAACATTAAGAAAGCATAGGTAAGGAGTGTTTTTCCTCAGCAGGAACTGATGTCATGCTTTAAGTGAAGAGGAACAGATGTGAGGAACTATGATACCCTCTAGACACCATGATGCAATAACAGGAGTACTTCAGTCCCACAAGAAGAAGGCAGGAGGATGGGCCCTGGCTTCTTCCAAAGGCTCAGACTCAAAGCATTTAAAGTGGAGACAATATGAAAATATGGCCAGGCTTTGATGGGACTGGGTGTTTTAATTTATTGTGAGTAGGTCAGAGAGTGTGTCCTGTAACTGCAGACTGGCAAGCTCTGCTGTGATACCGAGTACTGCTAAGGATAACGGAGACATTCTCAGTTCAGCTTCTGTCCCTCATGATGGTGTTTTTTTAGGGAGATAATTGCCAGCTACACAAAAGTCCAGCACATGAGAAACTCTTACTCTCAGTGTTTCACATTAGTAAGTTGCTGAAACTGACCTGAGTCAATAGCTTTTCCAAACCCTAGCCCTTCAGTTTTAGAGCTTAAGGATTATGTTCTACAGAGTTAATGCATGTTGTTTCAGCTTCAGCAGTTAAATACCCAATCTGAGTCCTCTCCTAAGGAATGGAGAATTACTCAGTTCTAGTAAATAGTCCACCCTTGGGCCTTGGACGCTAGACCTTCTGAATATATCAAGCTGACAAATAGTAAGTTCTCATCTTCCTTAACTTTCAGAGTCTGAAAAAATAATCTGGTACTCCTGGGAAAAATGAGTTCACAGAGTAAAATAACAAGACTTAGAAAATAAAGATGTTTCTCACTGTCATCTTAATTTAAGAATATGACTAAAAGACATAAATTCAAGATAATATAGGTAAATGCACTAAATAATCTTACATACTTTGTATTTTAGAGATAGGCTGGGAAGGCAGATTAAGACATATAGATGTAGAAAATTTTAATTTTGTTTTCTAAATGTAGGAATAAATTCATAAATAATTTTAAACAAGTGATTTAAAATAGGACATAATACAAAACCTGTGATACTAACAGGTCTAAATAAATTATATATTAGGGTTTTGGGGTCCCTAGTCCACTCTGCTATAGGGCTTGGTCGCTCGAGAAGGCAGGACACAGGAAGTTTGATCGCGCTTACCCCATACTGTCACCTTGTGGGTGTCAGGCTATGGGGAAGCAACGGGACACTACTTCAGGGGTGGAGAAGCACAGTCTGAAGTCCACAGAACAGGTGGCGGTTGCTCCAAGGTCTCTGGGACCTGTAAGGAGGCTGGGGACATCTGGTTCTCAGGCTCTTGGACAACCAGGAAGAAAAGCTGAGAATGGAGTGGGGGTCTGCAAGCTGGATCTAGCCCAGGTGAGAGGGAAAAGAGGGCGAGCTCAGGCTGGATCCCATGGGGATGAGTCCTTGGCTAGCTGGCAGGCAGCTGGTTGGGTTTGGCTTAATGCTGGCCATGGCTGGGAGCACAAAGAAGCCTTTTACGGGAGATTAGACAGCGGCTCTATTGGCAAAGGCTTCCATGGCTCCCCACTGCGGATACTGATAAAAATAGGCAGTCCATGGTTTTGAGGAATTTATTGTCATGGTGGAAAATGAACGTGTAAAACCATCCCCCACTTTTCAGGGTGGGGCTGAGGTTAAATACCTTTTACAGGGAGGAGTTTCTGGGAAAAAGAGCTTATTGGATAAGTCCTCTAGGCCTTTAGGTACCTTATTAAAATGGAAATCTGTCTTGAGGCTATGTGACCACAGATCTCATCCTCTATCTGTGGAGGGGCTTGGGGCATTGCCCTTATGTAACTGATGGCCACAAATCTATAGAGGGCTGCTGCCTCCCACAAGGAGCCAGGTTTCCCAGGAGTGGGGAAAATGCCTCTGTCCCTTTAGAGTCACCAGGGTTTCTAGCTTTAGCTTAACCAGGAAAACAAAGAAAAATAAATAAATAAATATTTTATAAAAAGAGTAATACTAGGAAACTTAGACAAACCTGTAATGTCCATGTTAGATTTAATACAGATCTTTGAATTACTAATGATTAATAAATGTAAATGAAGAGTTGTATACACATCTTTATAACACAATAAACTAGACAGTAGTTATCTATGAATTCATACATATATAATTAGAAATATCACAAAATTATTATTATTATTAATCACAAGGTTAGTAAATAAAAGTTTATATATATATATATATATCTTCCTTTAATTGTGTGTGTGTGTGTGTGTGTATGTATATATATAGAGAGAGAGAATACAGGTTTTTTAATGGAAAACTTTGACTAAATATCATCCTAAATGAGAAATACTGTGATTAGTTTTTATAATGAACACTTGCAGTCTCAGTTCTCCAGAAGCTGAAACAGAAGGATGCTGGTGTATAAGACTTATTTTCATCCAGGATGATATATATATAGTGAGACTAATAGTCAAAAACAAAACAGGACAGGACGGAGACACCCAGTTTATTGGTCTCTTAGGGAAGGCCCATTTCATGTCCTTTTGGATGTTTACCCTAGATGTTAGAATGACTTTCACTTTCCATCTTCATTGGAGACTATAAGTGCTTCAGTTCTCACACACTTCCTGATTTTCTGTCTGGGTATGACCTGAGAGATCTGTGAAACACAATTGACATTTGTGTTTATGATGCTTGGAAGTCAGAAGAGATTAGTGGTTTATGGACCTTTTCAGTTGAGAGACAGCAACCAGAGAATTGGGTACATCTCTGTTCCCAAGTGAACAAAAATGGAAGTGTGGTCTACAATGTGTTTCACATACTGTTTTTGGTAAAAATCCCAGTTTATCAAAGACTTGACCAATCAAAAATCTCAAGTCATTTTGCATTTGTTTTCATTAGATGTCCAGTTCAATGGTTACCATATTACTCTTCTCTGGGATTTTATACACAATTGAAGCCATAATATAACTGACATGACTCTCACTAAAACAAATGCCACCACCATCCCGTGTGAAATTGTGTGGGAAAAATAGATTTCAGCAAAAACATAAAGAGTATGGATGAGAAGGGAAGAACTTATAATAGCTACAGATACTATGACAATTGAATTAGAAAACCAGAAATAAACTAAAAGATATATTATTGATCATTAGATCATTTAACAATCAGGCTGACAGATTAAAATACAGAAATACTGTATTTTAAATTACCAGCATTATACTTTATATACTACTGACTGGACATTAAATAAAAAACATTATGTAAAACAGCAACAAAAACAAAAACAGAATAACCAATAACAAATTTAGCAAAATATAATTAGGCCTTGTAGAAAAAAATATGGAATTTGATTAAGGAATAATAAAGATTTATATACAGGTATATCCAATCATGTATAACAGGGCCTAACATTAAATAGATTAATTTAATAAAAATATCAATATACAAATTCAACAAAATTCTAATTAAATTTATAACCATTTTTTATTTGGGGTATTGATGCAGTAGGTTTAAATTTTATGAAAGAATAGGGAGAAAGAATGTTCAAGGCATATTTAAAGAGACTTTTAGCATGGGGAAGTCACAGTGATCTTAATTTGTAGAACTCAATTTGAAGCTGAGGAATTAATTTTAAAAAGAAATATAAAATGAGAAAGGCATAACAGCTGTGCTGGTTAGAGAGGAGACCTTCAAAGGAGGACAATAATAAATCTGGAATTTATTAATGGTCATATTATGGATATTTTCATGTCTTTAAACAGGTAGTTTGTATTTGCTATAAGTAGTAAAGATGGAGCATTTCTATTACAATGGAAATTGAGAACACATTTATTTAGATGTAAGAGTGACAAGCAGACAGGCATATTAATAGGTTTCTACATTTTCTATTAGTACATAAGTAATAGTTGTAAGTAGATTATAGCAATGGATAAAGACAGGAATGTAATCAAACCTACCTAAGGAACATTGTTTCCACTGTGTTCTAGGCCCTTTACATTGATCAACAATCAAGACAATTCCCCAAAGATTTGCAAATAGGCCAATTAATCTAGGCCAATCCTCACTTGAAATTTTCATCCCAGATAATGCTAAATTGTGTTAACTTGATGGTTAAAGACAGATGTTTTTAGCCTAGAAAATTTTACTGATCTGCTTTTTTTGTGAATAATAAAAGCAATATTAAAATGGTACCACTGTTAAGGGTGATACTTCAAATATGAAAGACATGACACGGTGTTTTATAGCTATTGGTAATCAATAATAACGTTAGATAATCTAGTTGAATCATCTACAGAAGATTATTTTAAAAATATGAGACCAAAATACTTAGAAATGGAGACCCAGCAAAGGAGAAAATAGAAATTCATCTTGATAGTCATGTTCAAAAATTATATTAAATCTTAAAAGTGTGTCTACAGAAGGCTGAGTTGTTTCCATTACAGCTTTGACTATTCTATCCTTAGGAGACAATTGAACTGCCTGCCCTTTACCTCTTGCTTTAAGTAGAATAAAAAGTACTCAAGCAGTCAAGTGTCTCATGTATTCACTCTGATATGCACTCTGATGAACTAGTGGGGCTGTAGTGTATGAACACACACACACACACACACACACACACAGACTCACAAGTTTAATCAAGTGTATGAAAAGACACATACACAAGAGGGGTGTTAGGGAACATAAAAGTTTGATAATGGATGAGTAAATCACCAAAAAGCTCTACTGCAGAGATCAAGCAAAATGGTGACAATGTTATGTGATGACTAATTCAACATATATATGTGTACATATACATATCTATGTATATATATTACAATGTGTTAATATTTACCTGTATTAATTACATAGCGGATACATGAAAGACAGTTACTAGTGGTAAGCATTATTGACAAGCATTGATGAGGAGAGATTTTACATTTTACATTTATTTTTAATTTTATCTATCTATATATGACAGCACATGTACATGTGTATGTCCATGCAGGCCAGAAGAAGTTACTATATACCCTGGGCCTAGGGGCACAGGTGATTGTTTGCTGTTTGGAATGAATGGTGGGACCATACTCTTCTTTAAAAGCAAAAGGTTAACTGCTGAGACAGTTCTGCAGTTCTGTGAAGAGGGAAGTTTTGTGCTAAGTATACAGATGTCTGGTGACACAAAACAGAACTCCAATTAAAATGACCTTTGATATTCAAACAGAATTTTTGCAGAGCACAGAGGTTACCACTTTTGGAAAATGTCTTTTTGGTCAACAAATGTTTGAGGTAGAGCTTCCAGACAGAAGTAACTTTAATTGAATTGAACATCTGTATTTTCATAGCCTTTTTACTTGTTTCTTTGTAGCTGTAGAAAATTGTCTTAATAAAGCATTTTGCTTTCTGGTTCTCAGAGTGCAATCTGGCATAATTTTAAACAACACACACACACACACACACACACACACACACACACACACTGCATAATTTAGAAGTTTAAATTTTAATGGGACTGAATGAGCCTAGCTATCATTTTGTCCATTTTTCTGTCCACATATGCATCAAATATAATAAGGTTTATTTTTAACTTAACAATCATATTTTCTCAACTCTCTATGGTTGGAGAACTTTCTGAAAGCTCTTGAAGTATCACCTAACTGATATATTGAAATAGCTTTAATATGTCAATGCAAAATATTCTAAATCTAAATGTTCTCCTAATTTAACATATTAAAATGGAGTCTTATCATTCACTTCTATTGATTATATGATAGATACATGCATTTCTCCAATAATTAGTTGTGTATGATTTCAACTTCATTGCACTAGCTAATAATTATAAAGCATTCATTGACAAGCAAGGGAAAGCTTAGAACAGGACTATTATAATGCTGGCTATTTTGCATTTTGAGTGCACATCAAATTATCATATTTTAAATTAATCTTGGCACTTCTAAACTGTATGGTAAGACAAATACGTGATTTTTATTTTCAGATTAATGAATGACATAAAAGTGTTTATAGAGTTCATTTAGATATAAGTCTGCCATGGGCATTTCATGCAGAAAATGATCACTCCCACAGCTACTATCAGATGTCATTGTTTCCAGAGTATGATGCCTGAACTCCTCAATATAAAATCTGAAAAGAAAATCTTGATATAATTCTATCTAACAAACTATTTGACTAGGAAATTATTAAATAAATTTATTTTAATATTTATTTGTAATCATCAACATCTTGTAAAACATTTGAATGTTTAACATCTATTGTTAATTAGTTATTGTTAGGAGAAGTCTTTGAAGTTGAGTAGATTTCCCCCAAGCCAATACTCATCATTTTGTCTGGGGTAGCACACCTCTGGTGCTTGCTTCATCATTTTCCTTGCCTCACAAGTTTCCTTCCTAAGATGTAAAGTGAGCACATTTATTCTTAGTAAGTCATAAGTTATTGTTATATTTGGTTTAAAATATTTTGAAAGCTGAGAATATATTTTTCTTTTTTCTTTTTAATTTGTGATATTTTGTTATATTGGAATAGCAAAGAAAATCATGATATTTGACTCAATATATTTTTTGTGTATTCAGATTTTAAAAATGAAATGTGGAGTTATTTGTCTATATAGATTTTTAAATATTCAGAATACTTAAAAATGACAAGTTTTCTTTCAGTAGACCAGATCAAACATTTAATATATGGAATGCAATTCCAAATTTTATCCAGTAAGAATTACCAAAATGACCATTTATTCTAAGCATGTTATAAAATGTCAAGCAAAAAAAGACTTAGACCAGTGGTGTTCAGAACTTTTCATCTTTGCAAATCATTAAAAATATCAACAAGTATTAGAACATTAAAATGCTTGAGACACCCCACCACTGATACATGTTTCTGCTAGAAGCAGAAATCATTATAGTAAGAAATATTATTGCTGCTAGTGAGACAGATGGAGACATCAAAGAAGAAAGGGACTTGGAGGCAACTTCAAGTTTAAGTACTTTTAGATATACACATAAGAGGCAGTTATATTGTTAGGGTCCATGATTCACCAAAGAATAATACCCTGGCCTCAAATAGCATGTAAACACAAACAATATTTTATTCTGTAGAAATACAGCAGGCTTGGGTCTCCCATTTCCAAGATAAAGAGACACCCAAGTAAGTTGGCAGGCCTGATTTAAAACATATTAGGGATTTCCAGGGTAGGTAACCTCTATGTTAATCTGTTGGATCCATCTCTACTGACATTCCATTACCATAGTGTGGGGGCTGGAAACTTGCTGGGTAGGTCTAAAAACTATTACTGAGGGCACAACTGCGGAAGGCTGGAAATTGCTGTTGACCCACTGTTCTTGTTCAGGCCAGGTGGTTGGGACATTCTACTACCTGAGCATGAAGGCTGGAGCCTGGGTGTTTTTCTGTTTGTATTGACTTGTCTGGGCTTGCTTGGATGTGTGCAGTTTTCAGGCTTATTCTCTTTAATTGCCAGTTTAAAATCTATTATGGAATCAGCCAAGCTTTTTTCAGTATGAAGTTTGAGGGGAGATGAATTATATTCTTATTTTCAAAATCTTAGGTTAAATAGGGTTGGCAATATGTTCTGAGCTAGCACATTTTAGCTTCAATGTGAAATTGAAGATATTGAGCATTCTCCACAAAATAGTACTAAAATCACACTTGGAAAATATGATCAAAGTGGCAGTCCACAAAACTAACTGTACACCTACAACTGATTTTTAGTTAGGAAAGAGCACAAGAAAATTCCTACAATTTCACTAGAAGAAGAAATTCTGAGAGTAAAGATAATAAATCGGATGAGATGGGTTATTAAATTGTGCCGTTTCCACCAACTCTGCTTCTTCTACTGTACGTCAGCTTGATGCATCTCATCCCCAGTCCAGTTACTGGTAAAGTGCTTTGATTATGATTAACAGAAAAACATGAACATGAGAAAAGGAGGCACAGGGTGGAAGAGGAGGAAAGAGAATGAAGGAGAGAAAGATAGCGAGAAAGCAGAGGAGAGAAATGAAGGGGTCACGAAATGGGGAAGAGAAAGAAAGAAATGAGTTGTAAGAAAAGAAGGATGAAGGCAAGCAGAGAGAGAAGAGGAGGGAGATTCAAGGAAAGGGACGAAGGAAACTGGGTTTGGGGAATAGGGATTTTTTTTTTTTTTATTACCTTACAGTTTTCAAACTTTGTTGGAAGTAGCTTTTAAACATCAAAACATAAGTCTGAACATCAAGTACTTACACATATTCTGTACCTCAAACCTGAAAAATACTTGTATGAGATTTTATTATATACTTTTATAGTATAGTCTATGAATAAGATAACAACAAAACCATTTTCTTGTTTGGGACAGAAAAGTCTCATTTTTAAGTTGGGACTGCAAGCAAAATTGACAACTTTCCTTCTGTTGCTCAGAATGTCTTTCAGTTCCTTTCCTTCATGGTCTTGCTGGGAAGACCTACTCTCTTCTTATTGGAAATGTCTGTGGGAATTGGCATCTTCAGTGCTCTCCCTCTCTTCTCCAAAACTGTGATGATAGCAACAAAATCTTTATATCCCATTTAAATGCACACTGAAATATAAGCTACAAAAATATGGCAGGTGAAGGCTAGGGCTCTGTGGGTAATTTGGCTATGAAAGTGCAACTCTTATACTAGGGGAGGATATCAGAGTATAATATGTTTATAAAAAGATAAAGATGTATATGTTCTATGGAGGAGGAGGAGGTAGGGTGTGAGGTAAGGGTATGCATGCCCAAGCCCAGGCATCCCTTTCCCCAGAGGGACCAGCCACACTCGAAGGTATAGTATAGAAATAGAGTTTATTTAGGGCATGGTGAGGGGAGCTAAGAGGGTAACAAAGGCAGAGAAAGGCAGAGAGAGGGAGAGAATAGAGAAATGGAGAGGCTTGCAATGACCACATTGAGGGGTTGGGGGTGGGGAGAGGTAAGAGATAAGAAATGCAAGAGAGAGAAGAGATAAGAGATAGAGGAGGGGCAAGCAACCCCTTTTATTGTGGGCCAGGCCCACCTGGCTGTTGCCAGGTAACTGTGGGGAAGATCATACCTGGCTGTTGCCAGTTAACTGGGGGTGGAGTCTAGACAGAATGCTAACAAGGTACATGAGGAAAGAAAATTAGATAGAACACTGGGACTTTCTTTCTGCCTTGTAGGAATATGGTAGGCCATCAGACTTTCACATAGAAGAGAACACTTGTCAGAACACAACAATGCAGACATGTCTAGCATGTAGAACATGAAAAGTAAAGGTTTCATTACAGCCACCTAGTCTCCATACCCTTTTATCATAGCTCATACAAAGGCAGCTAGGAAAATACTTTACCAAATATGTAGTAATGAAGAAATCAGCTCAGGAACTTTGGAATATTCCACCAGACGCACCCCTCCTAGAAGAGAAAGGTCACAGAGCTCGTAGGTAGGCATCTCTCTTAATCCCTTAAGAGAGAGGCTAATTACATCTCTCAGAACACAGGTGGGGATGACCGTTTGCCACCTCTGTGTAGGGAAGGCGCCCAGAGCATGTAATCACAGTCTGTAGGGCAGAGCAACCGTTGGTCACCTACAGACAAAGGGAGTCCTGACCACCTCATTCCCTAAGGACCAATCAGTTTAAAAGTCACACTGTTCTGCCAATCACATTGTGCCTAGTGGCTGTTGCTCTGAAAACTGTATAAAGTATCACCAAATGGGTCGCTGGGGGTCTTGACCTCTCCTTCAGGTGAGGGACAGCCCCAACAATTTGGATTAATAAATTCCTCTTGCATTTTGCATCTATCACCGACGCCATGTGTTCACTTTGGGGTTTCCTGTAAGTTAAGACTCCCCAGAGTCTTACAGTAACAACTATATCACAGGCATATATGTATGATCAATAGCAGCAGAAAATCTGAGAAGGGTGAGGAGCAGCCCACAGTCATGAAGAGTGACTTACTGTGACTCTATAGACACTGGAAGAAGATGGTAGTGGCTTACCTACAGGGAAGGTCAATTCAGTTACTAGAAACACAGTGGTGAGCTCTGATATCTGAAAGTGGAAAGTGAGAGTGAACACAGGTACTACTTACCTATATCAGAAGCAAATGAACCACAGGCTTAAAGGTACTGATTTTTGATTTGGACTTACAAGGATTCCAGTTTTTTCAGATGCAACAAACAAACAAACAAACAAACAACCAGAACTCTAATTAAATTGGCTTACAATGTTAAGAATACATTTATCTCCTACCCAAGTGCTAATCAGACCCAACCTGTTTAGTTTCAGATATCAGATTCCAGATAGAATAATCATAGACATGAGTATACTGTTCAAACATCTTGAAGAGTGTCAGTCTCAGCTCTTAGGAGAATAAGGTTTGGTCATCAGAGAAAGTTCAAGAACAGTTTGGGTAATTTAGCAAGACTCTGACTACAGAGAGACTGTGAGAAGAATCAGGGTGGGGGATCCAGATGTATACAGGTCACCAAGCACAGTGTCTTAATCGCAATTCTATTGCTGTAAAGAGACACCATGACCAAGGCAGATCTTCTAGAACAAAGCATTTAATTGGGGAGCTTGCTTAGAATTTCAAGTGTTTAGTCCATTATCATCTTGGCAGGGAGCATGGTAGCATGAAGGCAGGAGCTAAAGTAGTAGCTGAGATAATTATCCATAGTCAGAGAGAGAGAGAGAGAGAGACAGAGAGACAGAGAGAGACAGAGAGAGACAGAGAGAGACAGAGACAGAGAGAGACAGAGAGAGACAGAGACTCAGGGTTTGACACCCATAGTGACACTCATTCTCCCTCTCCTAATTCTTTTAATCTATTCACTTAGTGGTGCTGCTTGTAGGTGACTAAGCATTTAAATGGATATCCGTGGGTCCATTCTTCTTTTTTTTTTTTAGTTTTTATTTATTTTTTTTATTTTTCCTACTTTAGTTACATTTCAAATGTTTTCCCCTTTCCAGATCACCCCTTTGGAACCTCCCTATTCCCTCTCCCCTCCCCTGCCTCTATGGGGGTATTCTCCCACCCACCCACCCACCTACTCTTACCTTCCCTCCTTGGCATTCTTCTATACTGGGGGATCTAACATCAGCAGGCCCAAAGGCCTCTCCTCCCCCTGATGTATAACAAGACCCTCCTCTGCTGCATATGTGGCCAGCACCATGGGTTCCTCCATGTGTATTCTTTGGTTGGTGGATCAGTCTCCAGGAGTATCAAGGGTCAGGCCAGTTGCCACTATTGCTGCCTCCCTGGGGATGCAAACTTCCTCAGCTCCTTCAGTCCCTTCTCCAAGTCCTCCATCTGGGACCTCACACTCAGCCCTACTGTTGCTGTGAAGTGACTCTTGGGTATTTCAAACTTTTGGGCTAATAACCACTTAACAGTGAGTACATACCATGTTCATTCTTTTATGACTGCATTCCCTCGCTAAGGATGATATTTTCAAGATCCATCCATTTGTCTACGAATTTCATGAAGTCATTGTTTTTAATAACTGAGTAGTATTCCATTGTGTAAATGTACCACATTTTCTGTATCCATTCCTCTGTGGAGGGACATCTGGGTTGTTTCCAGTTTCTGGCTATTATAAATATGGCTGCTATGAACATAGTGGAACATGTGTCTTTATTACATGTTGGAGCATCTTCTGGGTATATGCCCAGGAGTGGAATAGCTGGGTCCTCAGGTAGTATTATGTTCATTTTTCTGAGGGTCTGCCAAACTGATTTCCAGAAAGGTTTTATCAACTTGCATTCCCACCAGCAATGGAGGAGTGTTCCTCTTTCTCCACATTCCCTCCAACATCTGTTGTCACCTGAGTTTTTCATCTTAGCCATTCTGACTGGTGTGAGGTGAAATTTCAGGGTTGTTTTGATTTGCATTTCGTGGACCCATTCTTAATCAAACCACTGCACACAGTTACAATAGGTTTTAACTCCCCATTCCTTGAGTGGTCTGCATATGTGACTGAGTCTGAACTTCCTTCTCCTTTGCAGTATGCCAGTGGCTGCAACTGGAATGGGGTAGCCAGTCACACCAGGCAGAGTAATCATTTCTTCTCTAATCAATACTCAGTGTTCTTTGTTTCAATTCAGTACAAATCTATTCCAAAATCAGTACTAGATCCCACAGGAATGTTTCACATTGAGAAGACTAAGTCTCAGTCATTCACTGGAAAGAGTCAGGTGCATCACAGTCACCCTGAAGTAATCACAATCAACATTCCCTGACACACAGGAGACTGCCTGTGTGTGGATGATGGAGAAAAGCTGAAGTTGTCTCCAGAAAGAAAATGTAACAAGTTTATTACAATTACTGCTCTTTTAGAAAAAAATTCATAAGAGGTTTTTTTAAAATTTTAGGTAAACTGTTAACACTTCTAAACCACTTGCAATCAATTGCCTATTAAAGTTGAGTTCATGGAAACACTTTCTTTCACCACACTGTAGCATGTTATGAAGAATATATCTGAATATATCTTAGGTAACTTAGCTATTAAACATTTTATTTTTGAAAACACTAAATGGTTTATTTTATATATGTGACAAATATATTGAAGTCATATTTGCTGCTCCAACTCCACCCTTCTCTCTTTCCATATCTTCCCAAATTCAAGACCTTTTTAAAAATTATTATTATTACACACACACACACATACATACACACACACACATACACACACACACATACACACAAAGACACACACACACATACACACACACATACACACACACACATACATACACACACACATACACACACACATACACACACACATACACATACACACACACACACACACACACACACGCACACACACAGATATATAATGACATAGTTATATATAGATTACCCATACACACATATATAACATACTAGAATAACATGCTTAAAGAAAACAGACTCTCTTTCCACCACCAGCTAGTAATTGCCAAACACCCCCAAAAGGGGGCTATGTTTGACCAAGGCCCTCTCCATGTCCTCTGGAGAATACATTTTCAAAATTTTATACTATCAAGGTTCCACACCTATCTCTATCTCTATCTCTATCTCTATCTCTATCTCTATCTATACTATATCTCTATCTCTATCTCTGTATCTCTATATCTCTATATCTCTATATCTCTATATCTATATGTATATAACTTTGAGATATTCTTCAAAGATTAAAGGAATCTAAATGACATTACCATATAATGGGGAGAAAATGACAAAATGTGAAATATCACTAAGTAAAATCAACAGTATCATGAACGGTTATATCTTGTTCCCCCCCCTCCATTAAACATCAAATTATTTTAAAGGCTATTGTATGGTCTCTACAATCTTATGGTAAGGCCCTATTGCTGAAGGCACACCTTATGTCTTCAGAGAAACTGAGCAACTGTTGCTCAACCAGAAGCTTTTCCCTTAATAATTAGTGATGAAAAGTACTTTTCATGCTACCAGAGGGGGAATACTATCAATAACGCCAAGAAAAAACCCTGTGACTGACAATGGTGACCTACCTGCAATATATATTGGTGCAACAGTGGCACAAATGTCATGGGAGTAGCTAAATATTATTTTTTGGATTTAAGGTCCACTCCATGATATAGAATCAATAATTGATACTGCTAAAGTAGCCAAGAACCTGAGACTAGACAGGTAATCAGCCCCAGGAAAAAAATATACTGCAATTATTCATCTAAAAGAACATAGCAACAACATGATTCCTGATGACATATTGTTTTACCCATAGTCAGTGCATTGCTGAATCCTCATTAGAGAAAGTTCTTTTTGCAATAAGTAAAATATAGGTCGACAACAGAATGTTGTGCAGAGAGGGAGAATTTGGAGCACTCAGCAGTAAATGGGACATCCTTCTCAAACCTCTTTTCTCAATGGTCAGGGATCTATGAAAAAGAGGATGTGGAAGGATTCTAAGCGCCAGAGATAGTCCTTGACTCCAAGAAAACTGAGTTACAGATGCAGCAGTTTTGCCTCACATATGGACTCACAGAGACCATGGAAGCACACACAAGCTCTGTACAGCTTCAAACCTGAAGAAAAAGCCTGCACTAAAAGGGGAAGTAAACACAAGACTCAAGCCCTAACCAAGAAGCTATTTGCAAATGATGCCTGCTGGCAAAAGGAAAATCAGTTTTTATGAATTGAGTGTCATTTGGTATACATCAACCACAGTCCAAGGCAGGCTCCATGGCCAGGAAGAATAGGCTAGAGCAAAGGTGAGTCCATTCTTGTATGAATTTGGGGTTTTGGAATGTTTACTTTTATTAAATGTGTTTGTTTTTATTTGGAGTTTTAGATTCTTTTTGTTTTTAGAGACAGAGACAGAGACAGAGACAGACAGAGAGAGAGAGAGACAGAGACAGAGACAGAGACAGAGAACTTAAACTTGTGTGGCATGGAGGTTGAGAGGGCCTAGAAGGAGTTGAGGGATGAGAAAGAATATGATCAAAATCTATTGTATGAGGGGTAGAATTTTTACAGCCATTTTAAAAGTAATAAGACATAGCTGCAGTCCATATACTATTTTATGAGCATAAAAATGAATTTTACCTATTATTTTGTTGCTATTATTACCATGATTGGTATATTACATTTAAAACTAGTTTCATTAAACTTGAACAAATATATGCCAATTGATTTCAACTTTCAATGATTTATATCCAAAAATGTGCCTACAAATTCTTGAGCTGCAAAGATTCTTGTGACAAATTTTGCTGTTTCCATAGACATTTTCAATGTAAGACGAGAATATAATCATAACTATACATAAAAATAAAAAGTGACAATTTTACAGTTTTATTTTCAATTTTATTGTCAGACAGATACAGAAAGCAGATTGTTGTTGTTGTTGTTTTTCAAAAATTTGCTGAGAACAGACAAGAATTACACCCACTCCACCCAAACATCTAGCTTTCCCTAGATGATGAATATATTATCTGACAAATACATGGTTCTGGAAGCTCCTTTAATTAGAGAAATATACTTTACTCTTTTAAAAAAATATATATCAAGCTGTACTTTGTGGTAGGCATGGATGAGGTTATTAATGCCGGTGACATTCTCACTTCTTCATAGCCACAGGCTTTGCAGTAAACTATTCACCCAAACAGGGATTATAAAGGAACTATGGATACATTTGTACCTGTGCCCAACAAATGACTTCAGGGTCATTATTCCTGAAATGAGTATTTATATAAATTTATGCTTTATTAGATATAAATGTTCTCTTATTTTGGTATTTTTAAATGCTGGAATTGTTGAAATATTAGGAGGTATGGTCTTATTAGGAGATGTGTATCCCTAGGGGCTAGCTTTTAAATTTCAAAGTCCCTGATATTCCTAACTCAGTCTCATGCTTGTGGATGAAGATGTTCAGTAAGTATTGCCCTGACTGTACTCATTCAATGACCTGAACACAGTATGAATAAATTAACCTCAAAATATCATTTACAATTCTTCCATTAAATTTGTTGTATATTCCTCACTTCCTCTAATATTTGTACACATACGGATCCTATTTAGACACAATAATTGATTCTAAAAGTAATAGTCTCTTTAGTAAGTAGCTATTTCTATAGCTAAACACTTCTGGATTTTTAATGTACTGACTTCTAGGCACATTACAGATATTTAGAAGTTTTTTAATGCATCAATGATTTTAAGATATGCTGAAGCACTGAATTGTAAAATTATTTTTTACATTTCCTGCTTTAAGTTTAATACATTAAACTTCATTTTCCCTTGATGGTATCAGCCTCATTGTATCTCTCTGAAAATAAGCTCCTCACATTAGCTGAACATGTGCTGATTAGTGGAAATAGACAACAAAAGTAATAGTACATCTTAGTTGTATAACAGGTCACTGAGATGCCCCCCCCCTTTGTGAAATCAATAAGTCTATTCTACTTTGAAGCCTTCCAACACTGATTAATTGACTGCTTTGGATCTGGATGATGGGAAAGGCATTCCAATTTGCTTTTAGAGTAGAAAGCAACATTGAAAATGCCACTGTCATGCTAAATGTCTGTTGATCTCATATTCAGGATATGCTGATATGACAATGAAAATTGGGTTTGTTCATGACGTGTGTGGATGCATTCCATGTTGGGTGCTGACCTAGAAGGATTTTCTTCATTCTTCACTGTGTCCTAGCATCCAAGCTGCCAAAGCAATAGAGATATAGTGATAAACTCTTCATAATTGAACATTTTGTACCTTCATGTTCTACAAAGAATATGGACTTGTTTTCTTAAATGTAGTGAGAATAAACATAAGTCACTAAACAATATTAACATGATGAGGTGTGGTGCCTTGATGAGCTGAGGTCTTCATCGTACATCCAATATCATCTAAACTGCTCCACTTGCTAACATTTCAGGTTCTACTTTGTTGAGATTACTAATTTCTTAAATATATAATCTAATCTAGAATTCTATAATTATAATCTATAATAATTATTATTAAAAATGAATTTTCACTAGTTAACATTCATCAGATCACTAATAATGCTCTTCTGTAAGATGTGATTTCTTGACATCAAAAGGACTCTGGGTGGTTATTTGGATAAACTAACATATTCGGTTAATCTGAAAGAATAATCATACATATCAATGAATAAACATTGCGATGATCCTTCTAGAAACAAAATCAAAATTGACAGAAAGAGAGAAAGAGAGAGAGAGAATTTCAAGGAAACATGTAGGTTAAGTACTTGAAAACTTTCCATATTTTATGATTTGTAAGTTACAGCTACTGATTTATTAAATGACACTTGCTGACAGAACACATCATATGCTTCTTATTTTAAAAACAAGAAATAGAAGCTCAGACTCTATGACCACAGCATCACTTGGGTTTGAAGATAAATGCTTTTACTTTCTAATTCTACATTTTGAGTGACACTTAGTCCTCTTTTCACTAAACATGACATTTATTTTTGGTAACTAGATAGAAACTAAATTTGTCATGTTATTACTATTATAACAGTTACTTAAATTTTCATATTATGAGTACTAATAAACAGTTTGTAACATATTATGAATGTTGATATACATGTAAAGTCAATTGTTTTATGTACTATTCTTGTACTCTGAAGAAATTTTTTCTCTTAAAAATATAAGTGACAATTGAATTTTAAGTTTCACTATATGTCATCAAAGTAATAATTCATCTTAGAATTTGCTTTTAAAAAATACTTGGGGCTTTAACTTTGACATTATGATTAGTAAGCATCATTAGGCTGTAACCAAGTAATAAGACTATTTGTGTCTGCTTTACTAAGATTTCATTTATCAAGATAGACCATCAATAATTCTCATTAGGTTCATAAAAGTAATATTTTTTTTAAATGCACCCATCTCTTAAATGAGTTTTAAAAGGTGAAACTAATTTTAATTTTACATTTACTAAGAGTGTGCTACATAAATATTTCTGCTGCTGTTCCTTTTATCATGAACTTTTCTCCAACCTTCTACTTCAGTATCTGAGGATCTATGAGTAGAAGTCCATACAGAACAAGGCATTAAAGAAATACCACCTGTGTATGATAATTTGACTTGTACCAAATAGACATAAAAAGTCTGAGGAAAAATTAGTTTTTAAAACAAAATGGACAAGTCAGTAATTGTAGCTTCTTCATTCTGTTAAGAAAAAGACAATATGCAGTCCATGTTCAAGAGGTAAAGACTTTTGCTTCATTTTGTTAGAATATAGGAGATATATATTCAATGTTCCAAAGCTAACACTTAAATATTTCCCTAGCACCCAAAGGAGGGAAAGGTATTTTTTAAGCAGCACAGAACAGTTGCACTCAACAATTCTATAAAAGAATAGGTTCCATTTTCAGGGCATACCTATGTTGTTATCTTCTAAGAAGCTCTTGAATCCATTTCTGAATGATTTATACCACACCATCACACCATCTTCATGATATAGAGGTCATTTTGCTAAATCATTCTCTGTTCAATATTTTTTTCTGGTGTAAATTTAACTTTAAACAAGAGGACCATGAGTAGTCTGGTGTAATCTACATAGACCTCAAGAACTCTACAGTCTATCAAACACAAATACTTTACATGCAATAGTTTTCTTGATTACACCTAATTAGATATCACACTTTGAAGCTGTACATTAGGGACTGTTGTGCTATCAATGCACCATTTTATTTATTGAGTCTGACAGTCTAAATTCTTAACTACAGTAATAAATTGATTTCCTGCAGCTGAATCCTGATTCACCCTGCAATTTTCCTTTGCTTTTGACTATTATTTCAGAATAAATAAAGCAACTGCTGTTCAATTGTAAACTTGTTCACTTTGCTCATTCCCGACTGCACCAAAAGGTGCTACTAGTACTTCATATTGAGTCTTTCCTTATGGACAATTTTCACAAGGTAATCAGGCAGTGGTTGTGTGCTTTTAATGCCAACACTTGGGAGACAATGGCAGGCAGACTTCTGAGAGTTCAGCAGGTCTACAGAGTGAGTTACAGAACATCTAGGGCTATAAAAAGAAAAAAACCTAACAAAACAAATGTAATTGTATCAGATAGTTGAAATATGTTACTTAGGGGACTACTTAGAATCTTAGCATAGTTCTCTTTCTACAGTGTCTATGAAAGCAAGTTTGGAGTCTTCATATCTGTTTCCTTCAACAAATATTTATGTAGACTTTACTGCGTGTTATTGATTTTGCAATCTATTTTCACTTATGGCTTGAGTGAGCTTATTTGAACTAAGGAATGTATTGTTATTATTATTATTTTATTATTATTAATCATCATCATTGTCATCATCATCATTTTTCTTCTGTTTAATTTCTGTTTCTTGATCACTGATCTTGGAAAGTACACAGGTTTACTAGATTGAGACCTCTGAAGATGAGTTCTTCTAAAAATTTCTTGGCTATTTGTACAAAGGAAATAGAACATGTTATCTTCTTCATATTGCATGTAGTGTGTACTAGTAAATTTTTTAATTTAACAAGTTCATATGCTCAGCCCATGAATGATAATAGTTAATTAAATACTCAAATAACAACAACAAAGATCAGCCATAATCAATTAAGGCTTTGTACATGATCAGATGAGAGAGAATTGAAGCAAAGACTAACACTATTTACACCTGGATGGTGTGCAGATGTTGGGTTGTAAAAGGAAGAGTACTCAGATATACACTCTTCCTCTTCTGTTCTTAGAATTCATGCTACATCTGGCTTCCTGACCCAAAGCACAATAGTGCCCACACCAGAGACAGGAGAAAACTATCTGAAGGTTGAAGCCACAAACACAACACCTGGTAGCTCTGTTTGGGAACTTTAAATCATAAAAAGGTCAGGATAAAGTCAGACTCTTCTTTTTCTTGACAGTGTGTACAGAGAACAGGGCTCCAACTTAATATGTTCACAGATGTGAGATAGCCTTGAATGTCATGCACCCAGCAGTCTGTGAAGGAAATAATCACTAAAACCCTGCAAAATAGAAATTCTCCAAAACCAGGTAGGCTTCCTCTTGGGGAGGAAGTGTCTTATACTTGTGACCAAATAATGCTACCAAGAAAGCATGCCTAATGGGATGAGAATATTCTATAATTCAGAATATACAATTTATGTAATTAACAAGTGGACCAAGCCATTGTCTATAAATAATACCACAATCCTGAGATTGATGCATTTGTCTTTTTATTACACAGAAAACAGGTGCTTAGCCATCAAATCTCTTATCTCTAACTGGAATGAGAATGGATTTTTTAAAAGGCATAAGGGAGAAGCTGAAGAATAAAAATAGCTTATTTGGATTATAGTTTTTCACAATATGTGAAAACAACTGTAATAGTAACTATGTATAAACTTCACTGTTTAAAATTCTGAATTCTACAATATTTCATGTGTTAGCATCTATAAGTAAATTGAAGAGTAGGTAGATGTGAAGAAATTAGTTGTCAATTTATATAAGATTTGAACCTACAGAGTTGGGCTCTGGAGAGTATATTCTTAAGCATTTTGTTATACTGACATTCAAGAAATGAAAACATAATTACCAAATGAAAGTAATTTTGGTGTACTAGTAAGGATGCTTGATGGTAAGCTATAAAAAGAAACTGTCAAAGATAAAGTGCAATAAACACACTATCTTACCCAGATAACTGCCCAGGAAGACAGTTGGATCTGTTATAGACAAAACCAAAACTTGGTAACTGGTTCACAGGTACAGCACCTGAGTGTGTAGTCACTTGCAGCCTCTGAGATGATGAATCATCTTTCCATTTTGAACTTGTATCCCTCTTTTGTGATGAACAAACTCAAGCTTATCAAATGTAAAACACATACCTATATACTGGCTGGAGAATGTGGGATATAATCATCTACATTTTCTCTTCCATACTCTGTGTAATTTACTCATACCATCTCGTTTTCCACATTCGCAGTTCCCATTGGTTATCCATTGAATGTAGCAATCACTTTCTTCCAGCCCTCATGGCTGTGGCAGGAAGGTTTCCTTCACTTTGTCATCATTGGGTGCTGTGGCTGAAAGACTCCAGTTCCTACAGCTTCTGGATTCTCAATGCCTTCAGTGCCAAAATTCTTATCTAAGTTCCATTCATTGTTTTTCTTGTGAAAATATCTGGTAAAAGTAAGTATAAAGGATTTACACTGTCTCATAGTCTAAGATGGATCTAAGCCATCTATCTGGCAACAAAGATTAACCGTTGCTCCCACTATCTACAATTTCCATTTGCATTGCTTTTCATTTCTTATGTCAAGTTTACTATCAAGACAACAATGGAGTGATTATATTTACTAAAATTAATGCATTTCCCGAAGCTAATTTATGCAAATATGATTAAATTTGTCTAAAAATATATTGACGATCACAGAATTTTTGAGATTACAGAAAAGTTTGTAACCCTTGAAGATAGACTAATCATAAAAACATAATTTCATCAGTCTTTCCATGAAGACCCATCACCAGGCAAATGGTCCCAGAAAGGCATAGTTCTATATCAAGTGAAAACTGTACTATGCTATTTATGTTTCTGCTATGACTCCCCAGTACTGAGCTAACATGAGCTCATCTTTGAAAAAACAATTACGTATGATGTTTGAGCATTCACATTTATCAAAACTAATAAATATTTTCAGGATGTGTCCTAACGGGACAAATATATGTTACACGTCAATGTGATACATATCTGTGTACATGCACATATGCATGCACACAATATTGCATATATATGACCACATGACATGTTACATCTGTAGGGATCAAAGGACAACCTGAATGGTTCTTAACTTCAACCTTGTTTGTGATAGTGTCTTTTGTTCTTTCTTGTTGCATATGCCAGGCTCCTTACGCTGCAACTGCTAGGAACTTCCTAGCCTCTGTTTTCCATCTTGGTGTAGGAACACTTCTATTACAGATGTGAGCTTTTATACATGGCTTAATGTGGGTTCTAGAGATCCAAGCTCATGTCTTCATGCTTGCTAATTAGCACTTTATCCATTGAATTGTCTCTGTGTGCAATATTTAGGAGTGTTCAGAAAGTGACCCTGTGACTCCTACCATAAACTAGAAACAACACACACAGGGCAGTCTAAGAAGGATATCTAACCTGTTACGGAACATCAAAGATGTTCTCTTCTGTGTGATGCCAATGCTCTAAGGAACTAATGATTGGACTCTAATTTTGAGGATGACCACCAGAAGGGAGGTAGGTTTATGTTTCTAATTCATTGCTTCACAGAGTGAGTGTTAACAAGAGGCTGATGGACCACTTCTGGTTGTAAGGCGAAGAAGGAAGTGGGCTTGCAAAGCTGTTCCATTCTTAGAACTGAAATGGACACCATTTTATCCACATGCTTTTCTCTCTCTGTTCTTTGTCAGTGTTATCTTCTCTTCTCTTTACTAAGCTTAGCTGCATGGAAAACAAATGGGTAAAAATTCGCTCATATTTTTGAAAACTTGAGACTTTACAAAAGACTTTTTAAAATTGTCATGCTCAAGTGGATATGGCAGGAGAATATCACAAAGGCTTTTGTAGGATCAGACACTGACAAGTGAGAATGCTATACAGGCTTAGAAAGCCCTAAAACATTTCCTTTCCTGAAACTCTGATTGTGTATCAGCCTTTGGCTTCATTAGGAAACTCCTGTGGTGAATATATCAATGATCTCTTTATAATTAATATTTAACATAAATCTTCCAGTGTCACTATTTAGATTTTCTATGGAGAAGGGAGGTGGCAGAGGGTGAGATCTTTGCTGCTAGTGTTACAGCTTTAGTTTGGTGCCAGTGACAGATGGGTCCCTGATCTTTTTATTTTCAAGTTTGCATAATTACATTGGAGAATTAAAGACAGGAAAGTATATCTTTCTTACATATTTTTCTTTATGTATCTACACCCAAGAGGCAAGCAAATTAATCCTTTTTATAGCAATTACACTAGTATTACAAAATAAAAAAGATAAGATTCATATGTAATGTATATAATGTGTATTTTATTTTTTCCACTTTTATTTAGCAGGCAGAGAGTTGAAGATGTAGGCTCTATAATTCACAATTTTGAAGACACCCACAATACTCTACTAAAAATAATTTACTTCTTCATTCTATATTTTAAAGCTGGTTCCTGCCATAAAATACATGTACTTTAAATTTTTTCCTTACATTGTACACTGGGTAATTCTTTCTGCTTCTTATGCCCAAAGAATTCAAATTAGTTGAAAGTGGATAGATATGAGTTAATTTATTGAAAATATTTCTCTGAATATTAAAATATTAGAACTTTAAAAATAATATTGAATTTATGTAAATATGATTGGGAATATTTAGGGAATTCTTAAGTATCTTCTCAGTCTCATGTTCTGTTAATATTTGTTTATTTCAGATAAATATTTTTAGTAAGTATATTGTTCCCATATTTAGCTATATGTAAGGATACTCAATAGCATATCTAAAATACGATTATGACACATTCAAGTTCAATTGAAATGTAGTAGAGCAAACCAAGCCTAGTGGGAATTGTTCATGGACACAAAGTGTGCATAGGCTGAAAGAAAGCTTGGATTTACATGTGGGATTTCTGCCATTGGATCTATCATGGGCAAAATCTGCACTTTCTCAACATGCAATCAAAGCAGGATAAAGGTGGAGAATTTTCCAGTAGATTTAAAATAAAGAGCTGACTAGAATACTTTTGATCCAAAATGGAAACCAAAATTTTATTTGAATGTATTTCAAAGGAAAATACAAGGTGAACCTGAAAGAATGAATAAAGATGGTTTTCTCAAACTGTACCGCAAGGGTAGAGAAAGCTGAGTGTCAGGGCAAAGGATGGAGAAAGCTGAGTAGCGGGGCAAAGGATGGAGAAAGCTGAGTGTCAGGGCAAAGGATGGAGAAAGCTGAGCAGCGGGGCAAAGGATGGAGAAAGCTGATGTGTACTGGGGCTATGATGTAAAGGCCCCAGAATGAAGTATAGATTCATTTCCATATGAATCAAATATTTGTTTGTCTGCCTGCCCATACATGAGAGCAGAATCTCTTTATGGATAGTCTAAAGGGACTGACACAGGAATAGTGAGCAGATGGTTTTGTGGATATGATGCTTTCCATCTAGCCATGAGGACATGAGTCCAATTCCTGCCACTCACATAAATACTGGGCTGTCATGGGCCAGATGGATAGTTCAGCTAAGCAAACTCATGTCACAGAAAAAATAGAGGCTTGAAATTAAAACTACCTTATGAAGATGAATTTAGGCTAAAGTAGATAGAGGGTGCAGAGTGGCAGCTCCATAGATGTGTATCTTTTGTCTTTCCTAGGTGTTAAGCAATTGGGAGGCTTGCCACCATCCTATTCTGCCCTTAAGTAATCCTGGTGCCTTACAATGAATCAAAACTAACATAAAGCATAGTACACTGAAAACAGATGGAAATCTCTTGTGGACACCGAAGATAAAACAATGAGTGAAATAAACAATCCTCCTACTTGGCTCCAAGAGTGGAAGGAATGCTGTCATTGGCTGTATTTATCTATTTAGGAAGTGAGAAAAGAGCATTGATGAGAACTAAAATGGCCTCACAGTTCAGTACAGAGCTGGTGTGGCAGCATTGTAGGAGAACTGGATTGTAACCATCTGTGGGTAACTTTTGTGTCAGGTGACATCTCTGACATTGTAGTCAATAAAATAAGGATGGTGCTGATGGAAAGCTCATGTGATAAATCATGTAATTTATAAGACAGTGAAATATGTCAGGATCCTGTATCCAGTGCTTAACCAAGAGCCTCAGCAAGACATAAATCTTACCAGACTTTGGTGCAATCACAGACTTGTCTCATACTGGGCTTCTCAATTGTAGCTGAGCCCCATGATTGCTCTTGTAATAAGTACCATTTTTCTCCTCCATTTCTCCTCTTGCTCAAAGAAATAGTATCTGGAAAGTGCTTAAGGAAAAAAAATTGAAGTTTACAGGAAATTGTCCTGAAACTGAAAACCAGCAGGAAATTGACCCAAACACACTGCAGACAAAATCTAAAGTATTACTTTAAATGTTATTGTGAAATAACCATTCTTTTAAAAATGATAGAAGCAACATGCACATTTAAGCTACTGAGCTCTGTGAATACATGTTGGTTGGAAGCATGGTGTAAAGGTCAGGTCACATGAGAGACAGCATGTTCTGTGGGATGGAAGGTTGTCCTAATGACGCTCTAAGAATCCTTGCTAGATACCTTTTACTGTCCTTAAAGGCTGCTCATCTTACCCATAAAGCATTTATTTTGAAATCCTGACTCCTTCAAAAGTTATCAGAATATGTTTTAAAGGAAGACTTTTGGATCTATTTATTTTCCACAAGACTAAGTTTTTTGCTTGGATACGACTTTGCTTTTTCTACCTAGAAACTTTGCCAAGCACACAGGTCTGTGAGGAGAACTGCTAGTTCTCCTTCAATGTAAATGTTTCCTGCTCCTCAAGCCCTTGGCAGAGCACCATAGTCCCAACTATAATTGTCTCTGTAGTACCTTTGTTAGGCTCCATTTAAAGATTTATAGTGCACAGGGATTAGTCTCTAAGACTGCCCTTGTTAATCCTGTTGCAATTTTCCATTCTCCAGATGGAATTTTCTCTCCAGTCTTTTACAGAGCATACCTTTTATGTAGCGCTCCTCTGCATCTGCAACCTGCCTCCTCCTTTGTTTCTCTTTATAACACTTAGGGGTGGATGTTCCTGTAAGCAATAACTCCCAAAGCACTTCATCAGAGTGCGCTGCAGGAAGGAGAGGACGTGTAAATGTTCAGGAACAGACAGGCAATGGTGTGCTTGTCTTGGGTACAAAAAAAGGATACTTCACATATCCACTGCCACTTGTCTCAGCTATTGCTACACCACAAAACATACATGGCTCTTATGTAGAGCAAAGATGACCATGCCTTCCTTCACTCGCTTGTTCGTTTTTATAACCTGATAAATAAATGGCTCACAAAAGCCCGTGTTTCCTCATTCCGCTGGAAAGATCAGTTATTCTCTATTGTGTATATCATGGGTATGTTTTAAAATATTTTGAAATAGTGCTGTTTCTTCAATATTATTTGTCAGTTATTTTTGGATTCTGTTTTCCTTTTATTTTTAGATTAAAATACAGTTAAATCATTTCTCCTTTCCCTTTCCTCCTTCTAAGTTCCCTGTGCCTCTCCTACCTCTCAAATACATATATACTATATTATATTCTTATATGTAATATTTGAATTAGATATTTATTATTTGATTTAATCATTCACATATATTCCTCCAATATAACATTCTCAACTTGTTTATTATCACTCATATGTTGCTTGTAGTTTTATGCTACTGCCTTTACTCCAGGATCAGCTGTGCCACTAGCCCCCACCTGTATTGCCTTCAATCCACAGATAAAATACACATACACAGTGTGTTGCTTTTCAACTTGCCTTAGGACACAATTGCTGGGTGTTACTACCTCCCACCTGGAAAAGTGTGCCCTTAATATTTTTATATCCACTCTTCCTACCTGCCCTAAACTTCAGTGGTTGCTCCCATCTAGCCCCTGCCAAACATCTATGACCACCACCTGTAGGCGTGTCCACAGGCCCCAACTCCTCCCGAGGCCTCACATGGCTGCTGGCTTCTTCTTCCTCTAAACCATGGCATAAACTCCTTTTCTCTTTCCATGCATCTGCCTTTTCCTCCAGAAGTCCTATCTTTACCTCCTGCCCAGCAATTGGCCCCCAGCTTTCTTTACTGACAGATTAAAAACCAACTGGGAATAGAACCTTAGCATCAGAACCACCACCTTCACTCATATGCCTGTTTTCAGGGCTGATTATTTGATTTTGGATAAAAAGCTGGTGTGCTCATTCTGGGTAAGACTATTTTTCCCACTCCCAGCATTCCTTAATTGCCTGTAGTTCTTTGTGTAGGGTTGAGACATTGTTTCTGCTAATCCACTTGTCCTGTCTTTTTGTGTTACCTCTGTTCAACTCAGGTTGAGGCAGCCTTGTTGGTGATACTTTATGGATGTACCTCTGACATTGCTTGGAGGCATAATCTCACAGCAAATGTTCTGATTCTCTGGTTCTTATAATCTTTCTGGCCCCTCTTGTACAATATTTCATGAGTCTTAGGAACAAGAATATTTTATGAATGGGACTGTGATCTACAGCTCTGCATTTTGATTGCTTGTGGGTTTTTGTACTACTCTCTGTCTGTTGAAAGACAAATTTCCCTGATGAAGGATGAGAACTATACTTACCTCTAGATGTAAGAACAAACACTTAGTTGTCATTTATAAAATGCAGTTCATTTGGGACTGGGGATATAGCTCAGTTGGCAAAGTGCTTGGTGCTATGGTAAAACTTAAGGCGTTTTGTGTCAACTTGATGCAAGCTAGAGTTATCTGAAGAAAGGGAGCTTCAATTTAATAAAAATGCCTCCATAATATTGGGCTGTAGGGCATTCTCTTAATTGATGATTGATGGGGGAGGACCCAACCTATTGTGGGTGGTGCTATCTCTGGGCTATTGGCCCTAGGTTCTGTAAGAAAGCAGGCTAAGTAACCTATGATGAGAAAGTCCGTAAGTAGCAGTCAGCATCAGCTCTTGACTGCAAGTTCCTTCACTGTTTGAGTTTCTTTCCTGACTTCCTCCAATGATGAACAGTGATTTGGAAGCCTAAGACAAATGAATACCTCCTTGCCTAACATGCTTTGGTCATGGTGTTTTCTGACACCAATAGTAAACCTAGTTAGGACAGCTTGCCTTGTAAGTAGGAAGAATTGAGTTGTATCTCCAGGATCCATGTTTAAAACAACAACAGTAAGAAAAATAAGCATAAGAACAAGCATGGTGTTATGTGCTAATAATTCCAACATTGAGAAAGAAAAGACCAATAGATCCATAAATTTTGTTGACCAGGCAAGTCAGCCTATATGGCAAGTTACATTCCAGTAAAAAAATCCATTTGAAAAGAGAAAGAAAGAAAGAAAAAAGGAACGAAAGAAAGAGAGAGAAAGAATGAATGAAGAAATTATAGCACCTGATGAATGACATACCAGATAGTCCTATGTCTTTCATATGAATTTTCATACAAGTTCTTGAGCAGCCTTATGCATAGGCAACCCCAGACAGATGCACATGCAAATATAAACTCACAAAGCAGAGATTTATTGAAATGAATGAAAGGAAACACAACAGTATCAAAAAGGAAGCATAAACAGGGAACAGTAGCATATCCCTATAATCTCTGCAAGCAAAGGTAGAGACAGGAGGATCGGGAGTTCCATGGAAACCTCGGTTACATATTGAGTTCCAGACAAGCTTAGACAACTGTGCCTCTAAAAGGGAAAATATAAGACCAAAAGAGGTAAATTTAGTGTGATCATCATGTACCTACATAAAACATAAACAATGTATTAATATGTGATGGCATTTTGGAAAATCAACAAACCAGAGAAAATAAATTTGTATTTTGAAGAAATAAATAAGGAAAAATAATAAAGTTTACAGCAGAAAACTAAAATGGAGATTTTAAAGAATATAAATGCTAAATGATGCAACTGTAGATTGTTCAAAAAGATAAAGTTCCCAATATTTTTTCAATGACTAAGAAAAGAAGGGAGAGTGACAGGCTCAGAGAAGGAAAGAAAACCATGAAGCATAATGTTACAGAAATGCAAAGTTTGAGAACTGCTGCACAACACACACTGATAACAAAGAATAAACAGAGATAACCTCACATGTATATGTCATATAAAAATCAAATCAGGATAAGCATACAACATGATTGAGTTAGTAGTAGAACTCTTTCTCTTACGAAAACATTTACAAACATGGATTCTCCATTGAGTTGAATGAAACATTTAAGCAAGTAATAACAATTGTTCTTAAATTATTCTGTGTTTGGGAGATACAGTTATTGCATATTTACCTTATGAGATCAGACTTGTTCTAACTAGAAATCAGGATATAGTTACAACACTAGCAGGAAATGGAAGCCACACTTCAGTAACACAGAGAAATAAACATGTAAGGTTATGAAATGAAGTATTAGATGATGATTCCACCAGAATGTTAAAAAGATCTCTTACATGGTCAAGTATAATTCATGTCAGGAACGCAAGGGTGGATTTATATATATCAATACATATATCATATCCTCAGAAGGAATAGTCAAAATATCACCTCAAAATTTTCAGAAAATGTACTGATAGAATTCCATATCCTTTCTTAATAAAAACGCTAACCAAAGCTGGTATAGATGGAACATAGCTCATGATAAAAATTACCATTGTGTGATATTTACCAGAAAAGATTGCTGTTTTGGCTTCTGTAGTTCTATTTCTGGCATACTTTGGTTTGAAATCCCAGCATAGCCCCAAGCTTTTCTCAGGGTGAACTGTTGTTTTGTTTTTGTTTTTGGTTTGTTGGTTGGCTGATTGGGTTGGGGGGGGGATTGTTCATTTGTCTGTTTTGTTTTGTTTTAGTTTTTTAAATTTGGTGGAAATTTTTCCCATTAGTTTATTTATTTATTCAGTTTACATCCCCAAATCTGCCCCCTGCCCTCCTCCCGGTCTTTTCTGGTCACCTTCACAGTCTTTCCCCCATCTCCCTTCCTCCTATTCTCTGAGAGGGTAGAGACCCCTGTGTGTATTCCCCCACTCTGGCACATCAAGTATGCAGGAGGACTCACACCCTCTCCTACTGAGGCCACATAAGGCTTCCCAGTTATGGCAACAGGATCTACAAACAGGGAACACCTACTCCAGCTAGGTGGCAAACAGACTCTGCTCCAGTTGTTGGGGAATCCACATGAAGACCTAGCTACACATTTGCTACATAAGTTGGTGGAAGCTGGTTCCAGCCCACTTTTGTTCTTTTATTGGTTGTTCAGTCTCTTAAAACATCCTCCAAAGGTCCAGGTTAATTGATTCTTTTGGTATTCCTAAGGAATTCCTGTTCTTTTATTGGTTGTTCAGTCTCTTAAAGCACCCTTGAAAGGTTCAGGTTAATTGATTCTGTTAGTATTCCTAAGGAATTCCTATCCCCTCCAGGTGCCTCAATCCTTACCCCAACTCGTCCATAAAATTCCTGGAGCTTCAACCAATATATCTGGCTGTGGGTCTCTGCTTTTTCTTCAGTCAGCTGCTGAGTAGAGTCTCTCAGAGGACACTTATGCTAGGATCCTGTCTGCAAGCATAACAGAGTACCATTAATAGTGTCAGGGATTGGTTCTGGCCCTCTGAATGGGTCCCAAGTTGAGTCGGTTATTGCTTGGCCACCATCAGTCTTTGTTCCATCTTTGTTCCTGCATTTCTTGTAGACAGGACAAATTTGGGGTTGCAGGTTTGATATCTCTCCACTGGGAGTCCTGTCTGGCTACAGGAGGTAGCTACTTCAGATTCTTTATCCCCACTGCTAAGAGGAACTAATGTCATCTCCGAAGACTCCTGGGAGCCTCCTTCATCCCAGGTCCTAGAGATCCCCAACCCCCACTACTTCAGCCAGCTGCCCATTGGTTTCCATTTATTCTCCTGGCCCTCTAGCCCTCTTTCCTGTCTCTGGACACACATGTTCCTGAAGCTCTCCTCCATTCTTCCTCCCATCAGAGTGAACTTTTAACCACAAAAATCATATCCTGGGTTGACTAGGGTCCCTTATTGTGCCATACAGTATGATTCTCCCCATTTTCTCTATTTTCCAAATTCCAGAATCTTAAAGAATTTTCCAAAAGCATCAGTTCTGCAACCCCAATTTTTGTAATGGAAACTCCCTTGTTTCTGGCAACCAAGGGACCCAGCTGCAGGGAATATTTAGCATTGTAAGCTATGTATTCTTATCTCAAAAAATAAACTTCCACATCTTTTCTTTCTCCCATATAACCAGACACATAACATAGACATCAGTGATAAGAGGTCAAAATGAATATGGATTGATAGTCTGTAGTCACAGTAGCCAATATGTTCCCTGTTTCTGTGAACATACTTATAACAAATTTCATAACTTCTTTTTCTATTATCTGGGACTGACTAGATGACAAGGACAATTTTTTTAGCAGCTGTCTTTAATCCCTTAAGAAGGACCTAGTGAAAATTGCTCAATGTCTCTTTGATCAATGTTGAACAGAAGGGAAAATTCATTCTGTCTAGGTTGCATTGTCTGGTAATGATCCCCTTGCCTGACCCAGGGACAGTTTTAATAATTTCTTTAGAAAAAGGTGCGTTTTAGGGATCATTGGTTGAATACATAGATCCTGAAAGAGAACAGAGTGGAAACTTTCTCTTTTCCTTTACGATCAGCCCAGTGGATTCTTCCTCCTTTCCCTTAGGTTGCTTAGAGCAAAGAGGGAAAGGAGATAATGGCCATCAGGAGTCTCACCCTCCCTCCCTGTGTGCATTACATTTATATGTCAGGGCCTCTGGATGAGAGGCCGAGCCCCTCCTTGCCATCGCACAGGTGCTAACCCACTGTGGGCAGGAGCCAAGCAATCAAAAGAGCAAGCACTCCAGCTCTTGAAGTGAGACTACTGGAGGGATTTTTGAGTTTCTCTGGATGACTTGGATAAGGCAAAAAGATTCAAGTCACCAACCAGAGGGCCACAAATTTTAAGCTGGGAGTAGGTCTTACACCAGAGAAAGCCACAAGTCAATACCAGGAACAAAACTGATAGAAACACATAGGAAAACATAGGAAGACACTGTGTGCTTTTGTGCACATAAACACATACACACACACACACACACACACACACACACACAACCTGGGGTGGTCAACACACATTCATACACCTGCACAGACAAAGGGCATTTAGTGATGTCTCACATAACTCCCAAACACTGGATCAGTAACCATACCAGTGATATCTAACATAGCTCTCAAACACTGGATCAGCAGCCACACCCTGCTGTTCCTACAAACAGAAAGTGCTTTAACCATACTTACCTATGTAGGTGACAGACCAGGAAAATGTTGTTTCTTTTTGAGGCAGAGGTGTCAGACCCTTCTGAAGCATTAGGCAGTGATTGATCAAAAGGAGGCCTGGGAATCTGGAACATCTCAAATTGTATACTCCCTAGCAGTCCCCTGACCACTACACTCTTTCTTTACTCAATGGGCTCTGAGACCTGTGGTATCTAGAGGTCTGATTTTGGGATCTTAGTGGGAGCTCTTTAAATAATGTGGGGTATTCACCAGAAAATACTCTTCAGATATGGCTTTGAGCCAATAGAAAATATTAGCTGGCCAGCGTATACATTGGGTGTTCAGGATCCCAATGTAGCTCCAAGCCTTTCTCAGGGTGAGCTTTTAACCATAAAAACCATGCCTTGGGTAGACATACCTTAATGAACAAAGTTACTTATCCAGAAGCAGAATTATAGAGCCAAAAGACAAGGTTAGCACATTTACAGACTTTCCTAGAACTATGTACTTGGACAGATTAGGCCTTTGTTTTAGTTTTGGAAGGTGGTGCTGTCTACATGCTGAGTGTTACAGTATGAATGGTACTTCAACCATGGAGTTATTTGTACGACAGTCTTGGGGTCTGTTACAAAGACCACATAAAAGCTAAAAGTAAAACTCAGAACTTTGTTCACCAATTTTCAACTGTTTGCAAAGTTGACTTTTCCTGTCTCCATAATTGAAAAAAACCCTTACCATGTCTTATTTACTTGTGTCATTATTAGACATATTTATTGATACATATATCTATTGTTTTTACCTAAATATGACAATGTTTTGAATTTTGAAAAAAAAAAAGCTAAAAGTTAACCTTATATACAAAAAACAGAAGATAAACAAACAAACGCCACTTTTCTCTAAGATAAAAGAAGACTAAGATGATCACATCTACCACTTTTTAATTTTGTTGAATGTAGTGATGGAAGTCTGAGCTATCAGATGAGCATCAGGCAAGAAGAATAATTAGATATTTTCCAAATTAGAAAATATGCCAGAGATATTGCATGAACAAGTACACATATAAACAAAAACATACATGAACACACACATATATACACACACACATATACACATACACACACACACATACAATTGCAAATGGCTCACCACATTCACTAAGAGAATTAATGAACATTCAGCATACACAAATTAATATACAAACCAATTACCTATGTTAGCATCAGAAGCAGTTTTACAGTCAGCTTCCTAATCCAGAGATGACACCATCCCTAGGTGACAAGGGCACTCTTTCTTCTGTTGCCATGACAACCACCACACACTCCAGGTATACACCTCACCTGTGTCTGATGGTGGATGTCACTCATTACCTGGCATCTATGTCATGGCCTGAATAAAGGACAGAGACCCCCTATTCTTCACTCCTTTTTCTTTTACTTCTCTTCCTCAGTTCTTCCCTCATCCCCATTCAATAAAAACCCTCTTCTCCTGGAATTGTGCTGGCCTGCCATAATCTGTCCAAAAATAAGCCACCTTCCTACTAACAACCTAGAACACATTTAAAGTTATTTTATTTATAATATTATGCAAAATACTTAGAAGCAAATTTTAAAAAAGAGATGAAATATATACAAAATGAAACTTTTGAAATAGTGATGAGGAAATGAAAATAAAAAGATAAGTAAAAAAAGAACATCCATGTTCACAGTTAGAATAGCAATGTCATTTAAACACCTACACTGTTCCTAAAGTTCAAGAAATGGTTGTAATCCATATGAAAATACAAATGTCCTTCACATAACTAGAAAACTGATACATTTACACAGAACTATATAATCTCAGATAACAATTTCAAAGCTACTTAAATCAAAAATATTTTAGAAGGAGAAAAAATGCATTACTTAAGTTCAAACCATGCTATAAACATTTTCATAAAAATCAACTTGATATTGTTATAAAAGCAGGCATAAAGAACAGTGGAATAGTAGACTGCCAGAAGTAAACTCATATCTACAATTTACAGATATTCACAAAGGTGTCAAAGGCATACATTTGAGAAAGGACAACTTCAAAAAGTAGAGCTGGAAATTTATCTTCATGAAGGACAATTAGAATAGAACCAAATCTTTTGTCACTTATACAAGTTAACTCAGAAAATGTAAAGATTTAAATGTCGCATCTGAAATTGCTAATCTCCTTGAAGAAAATATTTCAAGACATTAGAATAGGAAAGGCTCTTTCACCGAAAACCCTAAAACATTGGAACAAAAGACAATAGACAACCAGGAAAGAATATCAAAAGCAGTAAGGAAAAAGGTCAAGTAACATATAACAGCAGACCTATCAAAATTACACCAGATTTATCAACATTGACTATGAAAGTTAGAAGATTCTGAGCAGATTCTGAGCAGATTTCATACAGACCTTAAGAGAACACAACTGTCTGCCCAGGCTGCTATAGCCAGCAAAACTCTCAATTACCATAGATGGCGAAACCAAGATATTCTACGACGAAATCAAATTTACGCAAAATGTTTCCACAAACCCAGCTCTACAAAGGATAATAGATGGAAAAAGCTGACACAAAGAGGGAAACTACACCCTAGAAAAAGCAAGAATGTAGTCTTTCAACAAACTCAAATGAAGATAACCACACAAACATAAACATAACATTGAAAATAACAGGAAGCAACAATTACTATTTATTAATATCTCTTAACCTCAATGGACTCAATTCCCCAATAAAAAGACATAGACTAACAGACTGGATACTTTAAAAGAACCCAGAATTTTGCTGCATAGAGAAATGTAACTCAGTGACAAAGACAGACACTACCTCAGAGTAAAGGGCTGAAAAACAGTTTTCCAGGCAAATGGTCCCAAGAAACAGGCTGGAGTAGCCATTCGAACATCAGATTACATCGACTTTCGACCAAAATTCATCAAAAATGATAAGGAGAGAAACCTAATCCTCTTTAAAGGAAAAACCTACCAAGAAGAACTCTCAATTCTGAACATCTATGCACCAAATGCAAGGGCACCCACATTCATAAAAGAAACTTTACTAAAGCTCAAAGCACACATTGCGCTTCACACAATAATAGTGGGAGACTTCAACACCCAACTCTCATCAATAGACAGATCTTGAAAACACAAATTAAACAGAGAAACAGTGAAACTAACAGATGTTATGAACCAAATGGATTTAATAGATATTTATAGAACATTTCATCCTAAATCAAAAGAATATACCTTCTTCTCAGCAACTCATGGTACCTTCTCTAAAATTGAACATATAATCTGTCACAAAACAAACCTCAACAGATGTAAGAAGATTGAAATACTCCCAAGCCTCCTATCAGATCACTACAGATTAAGACTGGTCTTCAATGGCAACAACATCAACAGAAAGCCCACATACACATGGAATCTGAACAATGCTCTACTCAATGATAACTTGGTCAAGGAAGAAATAAAGAAAGAAATTAAAGACTTCCTAGAATTTAATGAAAGTGAAAGTAAAACATACCCAAACTTATGGGACACAATGAAAGCAGTGTTAAGAGAAAAACACATATCTCTGCGTGCCTCCAAAAAGAAACTGGAGAGAGTACACACTAGCAGCTGAACAGCACAACTGAATGCTCTAGAACAAATAGAAGCTAATAAACCCAAGAGGAATATAAGGCAGGAAATCATCAAACTCAGGGCTGAAATCAACCAAGTAGAAACAAAAAGAACTATACAAAGAATCAACAAAACCAGGAGCTGGTTCTTTGAGAAAATCAACAAGATAGAAAAACCTTTAGCCAGACTAACTAGAAGGCACAGAGACGGTATCCAAATTAACAAAATCAGAAATGCAAAGGGAGTTATAACAACAGATTCTGAGGAAATTAAAAAAAATCATTAGACAGTACTAAAAAAGCCTATATTCAACAAAATTGGAAAATCTGGATAAAATGGACAATTTTCTAGACAAACACGAAATACCAAAGGTAAGTCAGGATCAGATAAACCATATAAACAGTCCCATAACCTCTAAAGAAATAGAAACAGTTGTTAAAAGTCTCCCAACCAAAAAGCACAGAACCAGATGGGTGCAGAATTGTATCAGACCTTCAAAGATGACCTAATACTAACACTCTTAAAACTATTCCACAAAATGGAAACAGAAGGAACACTACCCAATTCATTTTATGAGGCCACAGTTACACTGATACCAAAACCTCACAAAGACCCAAAAAAGAAAGAAAACTTCAGACCAGTTTCCCTTATAAATACCAGTGCAAAAATACTCAATAAAATTCTCATAAATTGAATCCAAGAACACATCAAAACGATCATTCATCATGATCACGTAGGTTTCATCCCAGGAATGAGGGGATGGTTCAACATCCGTGTACTGGCTAGTTTTGTGTGTCAACTTGACACAAGCTGAAGTTATCACAGAGAAAAAAATTTCTGTTGAGAAGATGCCTCCATGAGATACAGAGGTAAGGCATTTTCCCAATTAGTGATCAAGGGGGCAGGCCCATTATGAGTGGTACCATCTGTGGGCTGGTAGTCTTGGGCACTATAAGAAAGCAGGCTGAGCAAGCCAGGAGAAGTAAGCAAGCCAGTAAGAAACATCCATCCCTCCATGGCCTCTGCATCAGCTTCTGCTTCCTGACCTGCTTGAGTTGCAGTCCTGACTTCCTTTAGTGATGAACAGCAGTGTGGAAGAGTAAGCTGAATAAACCCTTTCCTCTCCAACTTGCTTCTTGGTCATGATGTTTGTGCAGGAATAGAAACCATGACTAAGACAACCTGGAAATCCATCAATGCAATTTACTACATAAACAAACTCAAAGAAAAAAACCACATGGTCATATCATTAGATTCTGAAAAAGCATTTGACAAAATTCAACATCCCTTCATGATAAAAGTCTTGGAAAGATAAGGAATTCAAGGCACATACCTAAACTTAGTAAAGCAATATACAGCAAACCAGTAGCCAATATCAAATTAAATGAAGAGAAACTTGAAATAATCCCACTAAAATCAGGGACCAGACATATCTATTCAATATACCACTTGAAGTTCTAGCTAGAGCAATCAGACAACAAAAGAAGGTCAAAGGGATACAAATTTGAAAAGAAGAAATCAAAATATCACTATTTGTAGATGATATGGTCATATATTAAGTGACCTATAAAACTCCACCAGAGAACTGCTACAGCTGATAAACAACTTCAGCAAAGTGGCTGGATACAAAATTAACTCAAGCAAAGCAGTTGCCTTCCTATGCTCGAAGGATAAATAGGCTAAGAAAGAAACTAAGGAAATGACACCCTTCACAATTGTCACAAACAATGTAAAGTATCTTGGTGTGACTCTAACAAAACAAGTGAAAGATCTGTATGACAAGAACTTCAAGTCTCTGAAGAAAGAAATTGAAGAAGACTTCAGAAGATGGAAAGATCTCCAATGCTCATGTATTGGCAGGATTAATATAGTTAAAATGGCCATCCTGCTGAAAGCAATCTACAGATTCAATGCAATCCCCATAAAAATTCCAACTCAATTCTTCATAGACTTAGAAAGAGCAATTCTCAAATTCATTTGGAATAACAAAAAACCCAGGATAGTGAAAAACTATTCTCAACAATAAAAGGACTTCTGGGGAAATCCCTGACCTCAAGCTGTACTACAGAGCAGTAGTGATAAAAAATTGAATGGTATTGATACAGTCACAGGCAGGTAGATCAATGGAATAGAATTGAAGACCCAGAAATGAACCCACATACTTACAGTTGCTTGATCTTTGACAAAGGAGCTACAACCATCCAATGGAAAAAAGACAGCATTTTCCACAAATGGTGCTGGTTCAACTGGTGGTCAATATGTAGAAGAATGGAAATTGATCCATTCCTATCTCCATGTACAAAGCTCATGTCCATACAAATCAAGGACCTCCACATAAAACCAGGCATGCTGAATCTAATCGAAGAGAAAGTGGGGAAACGTCTTGAACACATGGGCACAGGAGATAAGTTCCTGAACAGGACACCAATGGCTTATGTTCTAAGACCAAGAATCCACAAATGGGACCTCAAATGAAATTGCAAAGCTTCTGTAAGGCAAAGGGCACAGTCAATAGGACAAAACAGCAACCTACTGATTGGGAATAGATTTTTACCAATTTTATGTCCAATAGAGGGCTAATATCAAATATATACAAAGAACTCAAGAAGTTAGACTCCAGAGAAACAAATAACCCAATCAAAGAATTGGGAACAGAGCTAAACCGAGATTTCTCAACTGAGAAACCTTGAAGGGCTGAGAAGCACCTAAAGAAATGTTCAGCATCCTTAGTCATCAGGGAAATGCAAATGAAAACAACCCTGAGATTCCACCTCACACCAGTCAAAATGGCTAAATTCAAAAACTCAGGTGACAATAAATGCTAGCAAGATGTGGAGAAAGAGGATCACTCCTCCATTGCTGGTGGGATTGCAAGCTAATACAACCACTCTGGAAATCAGTTTGGAGGACCTTCAGAAAATTGGACACAATACTACCTGAGGACCCAGCTATACCACTCCTGTGCATATACCCAGAAGATGCTCCAACATGTAATAAAAACACATGCTCCACTATGTTCATAGCAGCCATATTTATAATAGTCAGAAGTTGGAAACAACCCAGATGTTCCTCAACAGAGGAATGGATATGGAAAATGTGTTACATTTACACAATGGAATAGTACTCAGCTATTAAAAACAATGACTTCATGAAATTAGCAGGCAAATGGATGAAATTTGAAAATATCATCTTGAGTGAGGTAACTCAGTCACAAAGGAATTAACACAGTATGTACTCACTAATAAGTGGATATTAGCCCAAAAATTCAGAATACCCAAGATTCAATTTACAGCAACCATTAGATTGAGCATGGCATCCCAGATGGAGGAGTTAGAGAAGGGACTGAAGGAGCTGAGGGAGTTTTCAGCCCCATGGAGGGAGCAACAGTGTCAACTGGCCTGACCCCTGTTGCTCCTGGATACTAGACCACCAACCAAAGAATAACATGGAGGGACCATGGTGCTGGCCACATGTGTTGCAGATGAGGGCCTTGTTGGTCATCAGTCGGAGGATAAGTCCTTGGGCCTCTAGGTGTTAGATGTCTCAGTATAGGGGAATGCCAGGGAGGGAAGACAGGAGTTTGTGGGTTGGTGGGTGAATATCCTCATAGTGGTAGGGGGAAAGAGGATGAGATATGGGGGTTCCAAAAGGGAGACCTGGAAAGGGGAAAACATTTGAAATGTAAATAAAGTATCAAAAAAAAAAGTAATTCAAAAAGAAAAAACTTTCCCCCACATTTCCACTTATTTATTATTTGATGTAACTTTTTGTTCATTAAAAAAAAAATTCTTGGAGTTTCTTCAACTTTAAAAAAGAGAAATTGTTTTGCTATAGTGTTTATATATTAAGAATATCTCTGAAATTATCACAGTTCATTATCTTATATACAAATAAAATATTGCATATACAAAAAAAAGATAAAAAAATTAGGTCAATAAAATTAAAGGCATAGAAAGAATTCTGTATAAATGGACAGAATAAACATTTCCATAACTGGAATTTAACAAAAACTTACAGCCTCGTGAAAAATGATTATTTAAAGAAAATGCTTCACTTTGTTCAGAGCCCTGAGCTTCTGGCATTTTAACCTGACTATTCTCCTTCATTTCCAACCACACTGTCGCCTTGGAAACCAACATAGGGAAAACCAACAAAATAAAGACCTGCAGAGCAGCAAAAAGAGAGCCCAGACTACTTTACAGCCTCTTTCTCAGTTAATTGCAATTATCTGAAATGTTTATAGTTTCCTCACAAGTCTCCGGTAAAAAGGTCATTGTCTTTTGTTATGATGACAAGCTTAGTAAATACAGAAAGCCTTTTCAGTCAATAATTTTTCAAAAATATTTAGTAGAATATTTTATTTTTGCTATTTCCTGTAGCAAAATTAAATTGAAGCAAACAATATACCAAACAAACAAACAAAAACAAATCACAGACTTATAAGGAAAGTTAGAAAATGGGATGCTCTTAGCAATGTTCTTAGATATTCCTGGGACTTAAAGTCTACAAGTATTTTCATGCCCTAGGCTATCCTTTCTGTATCCCATGGAGGAAAGAAAGAAAGAAAGGCTAAAGATGTCACTTCTGACTTAGCTTTAGACACACTGCAACCAAAAGAAGAGAATTATAAGCCCTGTCAATTTCTATTTGCATTCTGGAGGGGTATTCAACATATATGCAACAACCCCTAGGAAAAAAATTAGAAATATGTGTTCAATCAGTAAATGAACAATAAGCCAGCCAAACAGAGGTATCCACAACCACATACCTAAAAGACCTTCCCGTAAACTGAATTACAAATCATGCATCACACACAGTATGACTGTAGTATAATCATCAAGTCCAAGACCACTGCCTTATACAGCTCAACACACAAAAGTCAGTCTGCTGTGGTTGTCTACATACAACAATGGTTAATTTTAAAATGAAAACAAAATAAACAATATATAATAAATAATACTAGCTACTATGGTTATTGCATTGTCAGTCAGTGTAAATGATGTATATGTGCTATAGATTCAAGAAGCTACAAATATTATGCTTTTACCAAAAAGAAATCCCATGTAGACAAAAGATGAATATATTTTCCTCGATTTGATAATTTCATAAGATTATATGTAGTTAAAACATTATAGGAGGAGAGAATTACCTCAACTCTGGAAGAAGGATGGGACAAAGGAGCAACAGGAGATAAAGCCAACCAGTCATATCAATAAAGAGGAGACACAACTTCCTTCGGCCCACAACTCTGCCTAGGGCAGTGCCATCCCCTCCCACACCCAGAGACAACTTGACATCCAGGAGCTCTGACATAATCAGGCTTACAGGTGGGACGCACCTCTCCCCTAAACCTGGCCTAACACTGGAACCCTCACTGGACCCATCAGAGGCAAGCAATATCTGCCCTGCCCAGCCAGAGACACATCTTCTTTCTAGCCCAAAACTTGAACCAGGGCAGAGCCTGCACTCCAGACCCGATCCCATACCCAGAGAGAGGTTGACTCCCAGGGGCTCCTTCATAACCAGGCACACAGTCTCACAGGCTCACAGAAGAGATGGGATACAGTCAGAGATAGCAAGGCCAGTTAACTTCTGAGATATCCAGATGGCAAAGAGCAAGTACAAGAACATAAGCTACAGAAACCAATGCCACTTGGTACCATCAGAACCCAGTTCTTCCACCACAGCAACGCTTGGATACCCTAACATACTTGAAAAGCAAGATTCAACCATAAAATCCCATCACATGAAGATAATAGAGGGCTTTAAGGAGGACATACTCCCTTAAGGAAATACTAGAGAGCACAGGTAAACAGGTAGAAGCCCTTAAAGAGGAAACACATAAATCTCTTAAAGAAATATGAGAAAACACAATCAAATAGGTGAAAGAATTGAACAAAACAATCCAGGATCTAAAAATGGAAATAGAAACAACAACGAAATCACAAAAGGAAGCAACCCTGGAGATGGAAATCCTAGGAAAGAGGATGGGAGCTACAGATGAAAGTGCAAACTACAGAATATAGAATAAAAGAGATTGAAGAGAGAATCTCAGGTGTAGAAGATACCATAGAAGATATTGACATAACAGTGAAAGAAAATACAAAATACAAAATGTTTCTCACCCAAAATGTCCAGAAAATTCAGGACACAATGAAAAGACCAAACTTAAAAATAATAGGAATAGAAGAGAAAGAAGATTCCCAATTTAAAGGGCCAGATAATATCTTCAGTAAAATCATAGAAAAAAGCTTCCCCAACTTAAAGAAAGAGATGGTCATAAACATACAAGAAACCTACAGAATATCAAATAAATTGAACCAGAAAAGAAATTCCTCTCACCACAAAATAATCAAAACACCAAATGCACAGAACAAAGAAAGAATATTAAAGCAGGTAAGGGTAAAATGCCAAATAACACATAAAGGCAGATCTATAGGAATTACATGAGACTTCTCACCAGAGTCTCTAAAAGACAGAAAGTCTTAGACAGATGTCATATAGACCCTAAGAAAACAAAACTCCCAGCCTAGGATACTAAGACCCGCAAAACTCTCAATCACCATAGGTGGAAAAAAAAAGATATTCCATGACAAAACCAAATTGAAACAATATTTTTCATTCATCCAGTCATACAGAGGATAATAGAAAAAATTCCAAAACAAAGAGAGAAATGATAACCATTAAAAAACAAGACATTAATCATCTCACAACAAACCCTAAGGAAGAGAACCACACAAACATAATACCACCAAGAACAACAAAAGTAATAGAAACCAGTAATCACTGGTCTTTACTATCTCTCAAAATGAGTGGACTAAATTCCTCAATAAAAAGCCATAGACTAACAGACACAAAAACAGGATCCAGAATTTTCTTGTGTATAGGAAACACACATCAGTGACAAAGACAGACACTACCCCAGACTAAAAGTCTGGGAAAAAAATTCCAAGCAAATGGTCCCAAGAAACAAGCAGGAGTAGCCATTTTTATATCCAATACAAGAGACTATCAACCAAAAGTTATCAAAAGAGATGGGGAAGAACACTTCATACTAATCAAAGGAAAAATTCACCAAGATGAACTCTCAATTCTCAACATATATGCTCCAAATGCAGGTATACCCACATTTGTAAATAAAGCATTACTAAAGCTCAGAACACACATTGATCTTCACACAATTATTGTGGGAGACTTCAATACCACACTCTAACCAATGGACATATCATAGAAGCAGAAACTAAACAGAGACAGTGAAACTAACATAAGGGATAAAACAAACGGATGTAACAGATATCTACAGAACATTTCACCCAAAAACAAAAGAATATACTTTCTTCTTGGCACCTCGTGGTACCTTCTCCAAAACTGACCAAATAATCAGACACAAAACAAGCTTCAACAGATACAAGAAGACTGAAATAATCCCATGCATTCTATCAGATCACCATGGAATGAGGCTGGTCTTCAATAACAACAAAACCAACAGAAAGCTCAGATACTCATGGAAATTGAATAATTTTCTACTCAACAGCAACTTGGTCAGGGTAGAAATAAAAAATCAAATTAAGACTGTCTGGAACTTAACAAAAATAAAGTCATAGCATATCCAAACTTATGGGAGACAATGAAAGCAGTGCTAAGGAAAATTCATAGCACTGTGTACCTTCATAAAGTAATTGGAGAAATCTTACACTAGCAACTTAACAGCTCATCTGAACACTCTAGAACAAAAGATGCAAATGCACCCAAGAGGAGTAAACAACAGGAAATAATGAAACTCAGATCTGAAATCAACCAATTAGAAACAAAGAAAAGTATACAAATAATCAACAAAACTAAGAGCTGGTTCTTTGAGAAAATCAATAAGATAGATAAACCCTTAGCCAAACTAACTGTAGGACATAGAGACAGTATCCAAATTAACAAAATCAGAAGTTAAAAGAGAGATACAACAACAGAAACTGAGGAAATTCAAAAAATCATCAGATCCTACTATAAAATCCTATGCTGAACAAAACTGGAAAATCTAGATGAAATAGATGATTTTCTAGACAGATACCAGGTACCAAACTAAATCAGGACAAGATAAACTATCTAAACAGTCCCATCACACCTAACAAAATAGAAACAGTTGTTAAAATTTTCCCAACCCAAGAAATCCCAAGGCCAGATGGTTTTAGGTAGTTATCTATCATACCTTCAAAGGAGATCTAATACCAACAGTTCTCAAACAATTCCATTAAAATAGAACAAAAAAAGAACACAACTTTATTCATTCTATGAAGCCAAGTTACACTGATACTTAAATCATACAAAGACCCATCAAATGAAAAGAACCTCAGACCAATTTTGCTTTTGAATATCAATGCAAAATTATTCAATAAAATTCTTATAAACCAAATCCAGAACATACCAAAGTGATCATTCAAGAGGATCATGTAAGCTTCAGCCCAAGTATTCAGGAATGGTTCAATATACTGAAATCCATCAATGTAATCAACTTTATAAACAAACTCAAAGAAAAAAATCACATGACTATTTCATTAGATGCTGAAAAAGACTTTGACTAAATACTATAACACTTCGTGTTAAAAGTCCTGGAAGTTGAAGAAATAAAGGCACATACCTAAACATAATAAAAGCAATATATAGCAAACCAACAGTCAATATCAAATAAAATGGAGAGAAACATGAAACAATCTGACTAAAGTCAGGAACAAGACAAGGCAGTCCACTTTATCTCTATTTATTCAAAAGACTACTCAAGGATTTATCTAGAGTAATTAGAGTAAAAAGGGGGATCAAAGTGACACAAATTGAGAAAGAAGTCAAGGTAATACTATTCAAAAATGATACGATAGTATACATGAGCAATCCCAAAAATCCTACCACAGAACTCTTATACCTGATCAAAAACTTCAGCAAAGTGGCTGGATATAAAATTAACTCAAATAAATCAGTCACCTTCTTTTATGTAAAGGGGAAACCCATTCAAAATAGTCACAAATAATATAAAGTATCTTGAAGAAACTAAACAAGCAAGAGAAAGATCTATATGAGAAGAACTTCAAGTGTCTAAAGAAAGAAATTGAAGAAGACCTCAGAAGATGGAAAGTTCTCCCATGCTCATAGATCAGTAGAATTAACATAGTAAACATGGCCATCTTACCAAAAGCAATCTACAGATTCAATGCAACCCACATCAAAATTCCAACTCAATTCTTCACAGAGATAAAAAGAGCAATTCTTAACTTCATCTGGCATTAAAAAAAAAAAAAAAAAAAATCCAAAATAGAAAAAAAAAAATGTTCTCTAAAGAACTTCTTGGGGAATTATCTTCCCTGACCTCAAGCTGTACTACAGGTAATAGTGGTAAAAAAAAACAAAAAACAAAAACAAAAAAAACACAGGATATTGGTACAGAGACAGACAGGTAGATCAATGGAATAAAACCTAGGAATAAACCCATACACCTACGGTAAGCTGAACTTTGACAAAGAAGCCAAAACCATACAATAGAAAAATGACATCATTTTCAACAAATGGTGCTGGCCTAAATAGTGGTCTGCATATAGAAGAATGCAAACTGATACATTATTTTTAGTTTTTTTTTTCATTTTTTTCATACTTTCTTTACATTTCAAATGTTTCCCCCTTTCCAGATCTCCCCCTTAGAACCTCCCCATTCCATCCCCCCTCCCCTGCCACTATGGGGTATTCCACCATCCACCCACCTACCCACTCTCATCATCCATCCTTGACATTCTCCTATACTGGGGGAATCTAACACCCTCAGGCCTAACGGCCTCTGTAACCTCTGGTGTCTAACAAGACCCTCCTCTGATTCCACAAACCTAGCCTTACAAAGAATAATAGACGGAAAAAAACAACTCAAGGAGGGAAACTACACCCAAGAAAAAGCAAGAAAATAATCTTTTAACAAACTCAAAAGAAGATAGCCACACAAACATATAAACAACATCGAAAATAACAGGAAGCAACAATCACTATTCTTTAATATCTCTTAACATCAATGGTCTCAATTCCCCAATAAAAAGACATAGACTGAGAAACGGATACATTTTTAACTCCTTTTACAAAGCGTCCAAGTGAATCAAGGACCTCCACATAAAACCAGATATGTTGAATCTAATAGAAGAGAAAGTGGGAAAGAGCCTTGAACACATTGACACAGGAGAAATTTTTCTGAACAGAAGACCATTGACTCAGGTTCTAAACTCAACAACTGACAAATGGGACCTCATGAAACTGAAAAGCTTCTATGAGCCAAAGGACACTGTCAATAGAACTAAAGAACAATGTGCAGATTGGGAAAAGGTCTTTACCAACCCTATGACCTATAGAAAGCTAATATCCAAAGTATACAAAAGAACTCAAAAGTTAGACTCCAGAAAACCAAATAAACAAATTTAAAAAAAAAAAAATGAGTTACCGGGCTAAACAAAGTATTCTCAACTGAGCAGTCTTGAATGGCTGAGAAGCACCTAAAGAAATGATCAACCTCCTTAGACATCAAGGGAAATACAAATCAAATCGACACTGAGATTCTACCTTACACCAGTCAGAAGGGCTAAAATCAAACACTTTGGCAACAGAAGATGCTGGTGAGGATGTGGAGAAAGAGGAACACTCCTCCATTGCTGATGGGATTGCAAACTCTTAGAACCACTTTGGAAATCAACCTCAAAAAATTAGAAATAGTTTTACCTAAAGACCCAGCTATACTATGCCTGGGCATATACACAGAAGACACACCAACATGTAATAAGGACCATGTTCCACTATGTTCACAGCAGCCATATTTATAATAGCCAGAAACTGAAAACAACCCAGATGTCCCTCAACAGAGGAATGGATACAGAAAAGGTGGTACATTTACACAATGGAATAGTACTCAGCTATTAAAAACAACGACTTCATGAAATTTGCAGGCAAATGGATGGAACTTGAAAATATCCTAAGTGAGGTAACTCAGTCTCAAAAGAACAAACATGGTATGTACTCACTGATAAGTGCATATTAGCCCAAAAACTCAAAACAACCACAATACAACTCAACAAGAAGCTTAACAAGAAGTAAGCCCAAATTGTGGGTACTTCAAATCCACTTGCAAGGGGGAATAAAATAATCACAGGAGTCAGAGGGGAAGAGGATGCAAAAAGGGGCATAGGACTAAGCATGAAAGAGACAGGAGAGTAGTCCAGATTGCCAGGAGAATGAATAAAAATAAGTAGCAGTGGGGGTGGGGAACCCCTGGAAACACTAAAAAATGACAGATGCCAGGGATGTGAGAGGCTCCCAGGACACAATGGGGATGACATTAGCCAAAATATCCAACAGCAGAGGGATAGAACCTGAAGAGACCACTTCTACATAGACAGACATGGCCTGCAGTGGAGAAATGAGGCTACCTACCCATCCAAAAATTTCTAACCCATAATTGTCTCTGTCTAAAGGAAATGCAAGGACAAAATGGAGCAGAGGCTGAAAGAAAGGCCATCCAGAGACTGACCTACTGTGTGATTCATTCCGTCTGCAGACACCAAGCCTGGTCACTTTTACTGATGCCAAGATGTGCTTGCAGATAGGAGCCTAGTATGGCTGAGTGAATAGAGGTTCAACTAGCTCCTGACTAGGACAGATGCAAATACTCATAGCCAACCATTGAACTGAGCCTGAGGACACCAATGGAAGAGTTATGGGAAGGGCTGAAGGAACTGAAGGGGATTATGACCACATAGGAAGAACAACAATACCAATTAACTGCTTCCCTACCCCAGAGCTCCCAGTGAATAAACCACCAATCAAAGAGTATACATGGTCTAGTCCATGATACAATTATAGCAGATGATTGCATCATCTGGCATCAGTGGGAGAGGAAGTGCTTGGTCCTGTATAGGCTTAATGCTCCAGAGAATGGGGATTCTAGAGTGGTATGGTAGAAGTGGGTGGGTGAGTGGGTGGGTGAGTGGGTGGGTGGGTGAGCACCCTCTTAGAGGCAAAGGGGAGGAAGATGAGGTGGGAGTTTTGTGGAGGGAAGACAGGGAAGACCATTTGAAATGTAAACAAATAAAATGGTTAATAAAACAAACAAAAGCCAAAGAAACAAAACAGCAGTACAGGATGCCCTATAAATAAATGCAAGTTTTGTTGTGTTAATTTAAAATACATATAATAAACATAAAAACTTCAAGTCCATTTTTCAGTGGGTTAAAACACAACACACAACTGTATTTAAAAAAGAGGAAAAGATTTTTGTAATGAAATTATAAAACATTATTGAAAGAAAAGAAAGAAAACATGAAATAAAAATTCTCCCTGAATTAACCCTGAAATCTATAAATCTCTATCAAAAGTTTACTTTTAAAAAGATATTTATAAACTTCTTAAAACTTATGTAAAATGGAAAAGAACCCAACCAACCTGGAAGCATCTAATTAGAGGCTTGCTAGCCAGACTCCATGAAACTCCAGCTGCCTATCAGTATGAAACTGGCATTGAACAGAAAATAATGAGAACTCAGACATAAGTAAGTATAAATGCAGTCAGCTGAGAAGATGTGACTAACCTTTAAACAAGTTATCAAGTTTACAAAAGTTTGCATTCAACAAAGATTACTCATGTGCCTCATGGTAGGTAGGATGCATCATTCAGACTTGTTTAATTTGGAGTCCATCAGGGAAAAATAGAGGGAAAGGTCACAATAGTAGCCAGAGAAATATGGGATTGAGGAATTAATAGACTTCTTGTTATGATCCCAGAAATGTCAGGCAGATTCCTTCAAGCCAGAGGAACACAGCATGAGTCTGTCTTTTATCTGCCTATCAGACAGGAGAAGGTTTCATTAAAAAAAAAAAAAAATTACAGTCTACTGGGGTGTGGTTCTTTATAACACATATGTCATAGTGATAGTCAAAAACATGGAGATAAGTGGATGGAGGAAAGATGACAATTTCTTAACCCTACACAAAGAGCTAAGGCACCTAAGGAATGCTGAGAGACAAAGAGTCTTCCCCAGGGAAAACCACAACAATTGGCTATCCAATACCAAATTATCAACCCTGAAAACATATATGAATAAAGTTAAATAGACTGAGCAATGCATATTTGGGGATATATCTTCATATACATACATGCATGTGACAAGGATAAATGAAACAGAGGCCATGAATTTAAAACAGGGGCTATCGGAGGTTTTGAAGGGAGGGATGAGAAATGGGAAATAATGTAATTATAATAATATTAAAACTAAAATAAATCATTCTTAAAAAAGAAAGCCAAACAAGTCCCCTATAATTCTAACTTCTTTATATTATCTGAAATCTACTTATCCCTGAGAGTCTATGCCTGGGCTCCTCCTAGTACTTTTGTCCCTGCAGCTGCCTAGGCTGGCAGGTCTTCCTATATCTGCCTTCCACTTTATTCTCTCCGTTTCTTACCATTTTTTACTATGCTAATTTATGCAGGCCTGGGTTAGAACCCTGTCTTCTCTGTGAACCTTTTTCTGATTTTCCCTTGCAGTTAATTTTCCTTCTATTCTGTGATCACAGACTATTTTGTACAATTTTTTTCCCTCCTCCACACATATCACACTGAATTACAAGCTAGTTTTTTTATTTCTCTGCAGAGATTTATCTTCTTGAGATACAAGTTAGGTCTTAATTGCTTCTATATTTTACTACAAGCACTGACTCTGACATATGGGAAATACTCAAGTTTAAGCTGAAAAGAAATGAAAAAGTATCCTCAATTAATTGATTCATTGGCTAGGATTATTAGGCACCTACTACTCTCAGTGCATGTAATATCAGTGGAGAATAAGCAATCCAAGTGCTAGACAAGAACCATGATTTTCCTAGAATTTGACATCCTTTGTAACTTCTCCAGCCTTCTCTGACTCACATAGGAGTCAGATCTAAGCCTAACTAGTACAGTCCACAACAATTTTTAATACCTTGCAATACAGACAAATTTTCTCATATAGGTAAAAACAAAATATAGAAATATATGCATCTGCAATGTATGCATACACATTTATATCTACCCACATATTGTTCAAACTTTTCTGAGCTATAAAACCTGCCAATAATAACATTCCCTGACAGGGATCATTTACCACACAAAGGATAGAATCCTGGAAAGATTGAACTAAAGTTAGATACAAATTTTAAAACAATTATATTTTTCCAGCTACATACTTGAAAGTTACTTATTTTTCTGAAATAACTGCGTAATTTTAAATTATGAATATGGAAGTAAGTATGTGCATATCATAAGTGGGGGTATAGTAAAGAAACCACTGACATGGCAGCGCCATGGTTCTGGGGAAGGTTTTCATTTCAGGTAATAAAGAGAGGAGCCAGTAGCATCTGGAAGAGCACAGATCAGAGAGATGAAAAAAGCAGACTGGCAATGCCCAGGGTTTTCTCCTGGGGAAAGCAGAGAAATGCAAGAAAAAAGACTAAAGAGAGAAGCAGTGAGGGGAACGAGCAGTAACTTGGAATGGCCTGAGAGTTAGCATAATGGAGGACTGACTGGGGGACGTGTACTGCACATGTATATGGACACACATGAACTCCCACACACATTTTCAACCTTTTATATGGTAAATACTGGATGCTGTTTCATTTTAGATACTAGGGAAGTAATGATAGCTATGTTTCTTTATATACATTCCCTTAAAACAATATGATCATCTGCTAAAAATAAAGTGATACATGTGTACTAAGACCTGAACTCAGACACATATCAATTCTTCAAATTTTTAAGAGACTGCTGTCTTTATTTCTAACATGGAACAGTAAAGATTACTTTTAAAATGTGTCTCTTATTGGATCTTATTAAAATTAAGCCCCATGGACTAGTGTACAAATTATATGAATTGATTCTTTCCTTCAAGGTCAGATAATATCTCAAATGTAATATAGCCAGATATTCCTTTCTTAACAGTATCAACCCTGTAACAGTTAAGATAGAATCATCATGGCATGAGAATGTAAGTAGCTTAGTTAGCATAGTGGTCTGTTGATGCTTTTATTTTTTTTTTCTAATTTTTATTTATTTTTTAATCTCCAACTGCAGCATCACACTTTGAATGGAGGGAAGGGGTACACCACCTTCTTTCAACAATATAACTAGAAGCTAAATGAGAATGCATTCCATCTAATCAGCCTGTACTTTATTAGATAGAGGTCTTGTCTTTAGCAACAAAAAGTTCATTAAAAGAATGAAAAAAAAAAAAAACCACAAAATTAAAATAGGAGTTTCTTTAAGCCTCTATTATAGCAGCAGAATTGTAAGAAAACAAACAATATTTTATAGGTAACAAAACAAAATATAAAGTTCCATTATTTGAGGAATGGTTCAATATATGAAATAGGGAAGGAAATAAGGAAATGTAGGTTTTAGCCAAACACTTAAAAATATAAGTTTACCTTTAATAAGGCATCAAAGAAAGCAAATTGTATTGATTTTCAAGTTGAACTGAACCTGAAAATGTCATGTTTTACTTCTGGAATGACTGAGTTCCTATGCACATCAGTATGTGATATTACTGAGACTGGGAGTATTGATCAAGTGTGTGCCCAGTAAAAATATAACTGGACAGAATGATAGAAATCACACATACTTTTTAATAACTTTGAAGCAAAAGCAATAGCGATCCCATCATATTATCAGATTATAAGTATGCTAAGAAGTTAAAATTAACTCAACAGTAATTCTTGAACACCCACACTTCACAGAACGTCTTAAGATGGGGCCAACTTGGTAATGTCTAGTCCAAAGCTAGGGTCAGGATCTGGAAAGAGCTAAGACTTTGATTTCTGGGAATTTGGCTTTTCCTCCCAAAAAAGAGTGGAATTATAAGTGCAAAGGTCTATATACTCAGTCTTTGATGCCCTTAAGTAGTCTGTATTTTCCTTATCTATAATTGATTAGCTTTCTGCTGACTCTGTTCCATTCCTTCCCTAAAATATTTATATAAGATGCTATATTTTCAAAATATATTTGCTCACATGAGGCATCAGCTTGTGCAAGACCTCCTGATCCCAAACTTTCTATTTTTATCTTCTCACCACCCGGCCCTTCTATGATTGCCTGTCTAGGTCAAGCCCCAGCTGTTTTAATCTCTGGATGGCATTCTGACTGTTCACTCAATGTGTAGGTGGAAAATGTGATTTAGCATCATAAAATCTCTGTTTTTTTCTTTTACTTATTGAATATAATACATCTGAATCATAATTTATGAAAGTAAATTTGGTAACCTCTGTGAGATGTGTACTATGTTCTCCGTATGGTGGTTATTCTTTCAGGACTTGCTCCATTTTGCCTACTTTGTTCATTTTCCCTCTGATCCTCTTTGCTTTGATTGATGTGTGACACTATACAGCTTCAATCTCTTACATAATTATAACTTTTACAGTATGCAGGTTGATAAGGTTGTAGTAGTTAAGAGATTTTGAAGGACTGTGGGTGCTGATTTCTCTTTTTTTCCAAAATCAATATGAAATGAATTAATTGTGCATCTTTGTAGACTGCAATCACACTATTTGCCAAAATTGTATTTACATACATAGATGCTCGTACATACTACACACATATATATGATATGATATAGTATGATATGGTATATTACTGTGGGAGAGCAGAAATGTGGGTGTCATCAAGTGATCAAGTGTGTGTGACAGTCAGAAAACAACTTGAAGAACTCTATTCTCTCTTTCACCATGTGAGCTCCAGAATCAAATACAGAACCTCAGGCTTGGTAACTAGCAGCTTTACCTGTGGAGTTGTCTCTGTGCTCCCACCAAATTGTACATATTCATCTTCAGCTTTATGTCTGTGTAAGTTCTGTGCTGATCTCCCTGACAATGTTTAGTTTTTCCCCCATGGAAGAGAAGTCTCAGTGATGATCATGACAGTGTGGGTAGAAATGTGGGTGTTCATCATGGCTATGTGTTCTGGATAATGCTCAAACACTCTACAGTGTCAGAAAGATACATAGTTATTGAAATTACTTCTTCCTAAGAAGCCTGGCTGAGGCTCATTAAATAAAACCCACACTTTCTGAAATCAGTATACTGGAACTAATTTAATGGTACAATACATGTAGAATTCTTCCAAGTTTACAACATTAACTTATCATTGCTAATGTAGCCAAAAAATGCTTAAGAAGATATATGAATTACAACACAGGATGCTGTATGGAGATTGCTCATTGAGGGAGTATTACAATGGAGTCTGTATGTTCAAGTGTGACTGCAAATATGACAGGCAGGTTGGGCGAGGAAGGTCTGAAAACCTAACAAGAATTGAAGATTTCTTAAGACCATCCAGGATATTCTGATTGAGATGGAGGAGAATAAAGCATGTGATAATCTAAACGATCAATTAGCCCATGGCAGTTCATGGATATGCAGTGCAGGTAAGTATCCTGATGTGTTAGAACAATGTAAATGCAAAGGACCTGATGTTCTTAAACATCACATTTTCAAAGGATGTAGGATACCTTTCTTATTTAAAACCATCTGTTAAGTTTTATAATAATGGTAATTATGGACAAGGAGAGAAATGCGAAAGGTGTGTATGTAATACTATGAATGTATGAACTACTACTATGTGAAGGAGGATGATTAGAACTCTCCAGTGGTTTCCAAAGGCACTATGAGAGGAAAGGGTCCTGGTCTGGTCTGTGACATGTCATTCATAATGACTCCAACAACATGAGTTTGCAAATGAATCCAGCTTTGAGGTAGCATCAGGACACAGGTCACAGTTCTTTCTGAAAGGCTTTTTGGTGATCTCTGGATAACAGGTTGGGCTCTGGCTGTCAAAGGGCACTGAGCTTACTCTCCTCACCCATTGCCTTGCACTGATTACTAATGTCAGTTAGGACTTCCCAGGACTATTGTAAAATCTGAAAATAGGTCCTAGCATTTGGGCTATATTCAAAGTGGTCTTATTTCCCTTAACACATATCCATTTTAAGCATCATACTGGAAATGCATTAAATGCTGCCAAAGTTTTCATGTATTTTGTCTCAAAGCTTAGTACTGAGCCACTGAGATGAAATGATTTTGGGAAGAAAAATAAAAGTTATATATTTTGAGAATAGCAAGATTGTTGTTTGTGTGTGTGTGTGTGTGTGTGTGTGTGTGTGTATGATGTGTCTGTGTGTGTCTGTGTGTGACTGGGTATTGGGATATGTGTGGGTATGTGCTAGTTTATCTTTCTTTTACATTTTTAGTTTTCTTTTTCCTTCCTTTTTATCTATACCCTACTATAGGTTTAGAAGTCTCTGTAGTAGACATGTGAAATTCATATATTGATCTCAGGATTTACTTTACTGAGACAAACTGAGCTCTAATCTAAAGCTACTTGACCACTAGACACCCAAATGAAAGAGATTACATAGAAAATTTCAGAAGACAGGTATCCCAATCCAAGGAGGCAAATAATCAAAGAATTCAGAAGTCAGTGTATCACTATTTGCTGATATAATAATATACATGAGCAACTCCAAAATGTCTACCAGAGAGCTCCTACAGCTGATAAACACCTTTAGCAAAGTAACTGAATACAAATTTAATTAAAAAATAAACCAGTAGCCTTTCTTTATACAAATGATGACTGGTCCAAGAAAGTAATTAGAGAAACAACACCCTTTACAATAGCCACATACTATATAAAATATCTTCTGCTCATTGATTTGTAGGATTAACAGTGAAAATGACCATCTTACTAAAAGCAATCTACAGATACAATTACCATCAAAATTCCAACACAATTCTTTAAAATTCTAGAAAGAGGAATTCTCACCTTTATATGGAAAAACAAAAAGCCCAGGAAAGCAAAAAACAATCCTGAACACCACCCCTGACCTCACGCTGTACTACAGAGCAATAGTGATAAAAACTACACAGTATTGGCACAGAGACAGACACATTTATCAACCAAATCGAATGACTCAGAGATCTGGAAATCAACCCATACAGCTCTGAACACTTGATTTTTGACAAAGAAGCCAAAACCATACAATGGAAAACAGAAATCATCTTCATCAAAAAGTGCCTAACTGTATATCTGCCTGTAGAAGGATGCTAATAAATCCATATCTGTTATCCTACACAAAACTCAAGTCCAAGTGAATCAAAGACATCAACACAAAACCAGATACACTAAATATAATAGAACAGAAGTGGAGAATAACCTTAAATCATCAGTACAGAAGAAATCTTTCTGAACAGAACACCAATAGCTCAAGCTCTAAGATCAACAGTTGATAACTGAGACCTCATGAAACTTTAAAGCATCTATAAGTCAAAAGACACTGTCGATTGAACATAACAGCAGCCTATAGATTGTGAAAGGATCTTCACCAACCCTGACCTTCACCAATCTGCCTGAAGGCTAATATCCAAAATTTATAAAGAACTCAATAAGTTAGACATCAACAACCCAAATAATCAAATTAAAAAATGGGGTACAATGCTAAACAGAATTCTCAGCAGAGGAATTTTGAATGACAAAAAATTTAGAGAAATATTCAATGTCCTTAGTTCTCAGGAAACTGCACATCAAAATGACCCCAAGATACTGTCTTAGAAGATAGAATGGCTAATATAAAAATCTCAAGAGACAGCACATGCTGGAAAAGATGTGGATCAATCAGAACACTCCTTCATTGCTGATGGGAATGTGTACTTGTGGGACCACATTGAAAATCAATTTGGCAGATTTTCAGCAAACTTGGAATAATTGTACCTTAAAATTCAGCTATACCACTCCCGGGTATGTACCCAAAAGATATCCCACTATAACAGGGACACTTGTTCACTATGATCATAGCAGCTTTATTCATAATAACCAGAAGTTGGAACAACCTACATGTACCTTATTTGAAGGTACATAATAAAAACGTTGTAGAGCTACAAAATAGAATATTATTCACCTATTAAAATCAAAGACATTATGAAATGTTCAGGCAATTGTATGAAAATAGAAAAGATTGTCTTGAGTGAGGTAACCCCGCCCCAAAATGACATGCATGGTATGTACTCACTTATAAGTGGATATTAGCTATAAAGTACAGGATATCCAGGATGCATATGAGAGACTCAAAAAAACTAAAGAAGAAAGGCTCAAAGGATGATACTTGAATCTCATTTAGAAGGTGTAATAAAATAGTCACAGGAGGCAGATAGAGGGAGGGAACTGGATAGGAGAGGGTACAGTGAGTAGGATGGGGTTCATGATCAAGAGAGCAGGCCAGAAAGCCAGGAGAATGAATGGAAATCTGCAGCTGGTGGGGTTGGGGTGGGGTGGGGTCATCTCAAGGATGACCAAAGACCTGAGAAGGGTGAAGCTCCTAAGAGTCAATGAAGGTGATGTTAACTGTCTCAAAGTGGGTATACAGAACTTGAAAAAGCTAGCTACAGGCAGGAACTCTGGTGACATGTTAAGGGCACCAACCTACTCACAAAACTCTCAAGCCAAAATTTACCCTGTCTACAAGAAATGCAGGGACAGGAAACAAAGTAGAGACTGACGGAATGGCCAAGCAATAACTGACCCAACTTCAGACCCATCCTGTGGGCAAGTATTAATCCATGTCACTATCAATGATACTCTGTTATGCTTATAGACAGGATCCTAGCATAAGTGCCCTCTGAGAGGCCCTACCCAGAAGCTGACTAAAACAGATGCAGAGAACCACAGTTAAACCTTGGATGGAGCTTAGGGACTCTGGAATAGTTAGGGGAGGGATTGAAGGCTCCAAAGTGGATAGGAACTTCTCAGGGAGATCAGCAGAGTCAACTAACCTGGATTCTTTAGTGGCTTTCAGAGACTTAACCACAAACTAAAGCACATACATAGGCTAAACCTAAGCTTCCAGCATATATATATAGTTGATGAGCAGCTTGATATTCATGTGGTCTTGAACAACTGGGAGCAGAGACTGTCCTTAAAGCTGTTGGCTGTCTGTGGAATACATTTGCCTAACTAGGTTGACATGTCTGGCCTCAGGGGGAGAAGATGTGCCTATCCCTAAAAAGATTTGATATGCCTGGGTGAGGGAATACCCTCTCCAAGGAGAAAAGGAGGGAGATGGGAGTGGGCGTATGTGAGGGTGGGGCAAGGAGACAGCAGTATAGGTGGTTATATGAAGGAATGTCAAGGTAGGGAAGGGAGAAATGTAATTATATTAAAATCCTCCAAATGAAAAATGCAAAGGAAAAAATAATTGAGAAAATTATATTTTAGGAGTAATAATTATAATATGTGTTGAGATATGTGAGATGCAAGCTTTCACCCCAAAAAGACTCATGCAAATTATTCATACAACAGTATGTCCTATTACAAAGGATCCTTTGTGGTAATATTATTACTATACTTCAAGACACTCCTGACCTTGTAGAGATCAAAAGCAAGATAAATCAACAAGGATATAGCTGCTTAGGTTCCCTATTTAATTATATATAGATGAACTATGGTCTAGAGAATATTTTTGTCAATTATCATGTATTTAGCAGCCATTTCTATTAAATCATTAGTATTTCTTCATCTTTAGAGGAGTATTTTACTAATCATCATTTTCATACTAATTGCTGATGTTTTCTTATTTCTCTCCCTGTACTTTTCTTCCCATGCTATCTCAACTCTTTCTGGTATTTCTGGAGGACCTTAGCAGCATTTATTGCTGTTTCTTTATTAACATTTTAACCGAGTAACTTCTGTGAAAAGTTCTAAAATCTAGCAATGACCTTTCTCTGATTTTTCTATATGCGAGTATAAATATGTTTAGTTTCCACTCTTCAACAGTGATTAACATTTGAACCTTATATGTCTATAATTCCATATATTATCTTTTCCAACATACACAAGCTCTGGTAAGCACATCTAACCTTACCAAATTCAATGTAATATTCATCTCTATAAATATAAAATGTGCCCCCTATGTTTACTTTTTAAGGTAGAGAGGCTTCTCTTGACTTCATTTTTATTCTAGAAAATTGAAAATTTTCTTATACATAAACAGCAGATTTATCTTGAATAAATAACTGATTAAATTAAAAGTGTCATACCAGTGTGTAATGATCATTCCACATTCTTTTGCCCACAGAATCTATTTGTGTTTCAAAAGGTTGACTATGAAATTACTGGGGCAGGAGATCTCTATCTTGAGAAAGCCACTTAGGTCAGTGAAGAATCAAATTCAGTCACCTTCACTCTCCAGTTCATAAACATGGCAGTGGAACTATTTGTCATTGTGGGCTTAATGAACTTAACTAAATTTATTTCAAGACTATGACTAGAAGCAATCCTCCATCTTGACATTTCAGAAATACAAAATTATCCAATTGACAGAACAGCAACTCTTCCACATTTTTTCTTGAGCATATAATCAGAGAAGAAAATACCTTAATGAATGAAAATTATACTTGACAAAAGCCAGCAATTAGAATAAAGTTACATAAAATACATTGTTTCTCTATTCTCTTGCCATTTAATGTCAAGTATTTTGTTGAAGTTAAATCCCTGAATGTGAAAAGATTGCAAAAGGCATTCAGCTAGAATGAGCAGTGGCCACTCCAGCTCTCAATAGTTGCTGAGCTGAGCAAAAGGATCCAGGTTCTATCCCCAGCACCAGTGGGAAAATTTGCATTAAAAAGGATAATTAGAATACAGTTTTATACATATACATCATATACATACACACATATGCATAAGCAAATATAATTTTCCTGTCAAATATGTTTATTGCTATGTATTTCTACCTAAATATTTTGGAAAATTTAAAAATGTCTTTTAAAGCTAAATTTTATAAAACTTTGTTAAACTAGAAAAACTTAACCCCAAGAAATGTTTGCATTTTAGGAAGAATTTCTTATGTATAAAAATTTGCTCATGTAACTGCTGATAAGGACTTATGAACATATCCATTATTATGTGGTATAAATGCATATTTTGAGATAAAGAATTGATTCATTCATAGAATCTAGTCTAAGGCCTAGTACTTGTTTTTCCTCCAGTCTTTCACTGCTATCAGAGGCTGGTCTTTGACCTGAGTACTGTTTAATCTTGTGCAAATCAGATCTCTCCTAAAATGTTCTCCCTCTTTTCTTTCTTATAGTTTGCACTATGGTTGTTAAAATAATCTATTTAAAATACTTAGTTAAATGTTCCATGTGTCAATTTAAAGCTGCAATTTTTTTGTGCTGGATTAGAATACAAATCTAGCCATCAACGTACATTAGTAGAGCTGCCTTACACATCACACAATGGGTAACTTTGAGCAGTGCCCGTTTCTTACAGGTCTAGAGACTGGGCTTCCTGTGTTAAAGCAATCTCTGATTGGTTGCCATTAAATCACCCCTCGTTGTGAATGGTCCCCGTGTCACTCTATCTGCCAGGTTCTCTCGTTTACAGAATCCACTAGTATTCTTGTGAGGAGACAAGTCAAACTAAATTATAAAACAACCCACCCTTGAATTTCATATATCTGCAGCAACCTCTAGAAAGTCCTTTGAGACAGAGAGAGTTATGTTGAGGTTAGCACTTCAACATAAGAATTGAGAGGAGAAATGTTTCAGTTCATAAGGAGGCTTTTCTCTGGTTTACTCAGACCTAGTGATTGTATCACTGTCTTCCTGAATATCGCATGAGCCTCTCGTGTCTGTGTGCCCCTTCGACCTTTTCCTGTGCTACTCATCAGACATGCTTGTCTTATTCCAATTTGTTTTCTTGTACATTCCTGTAACCTTTAATCTTCTCTCAAATAATTCTGTTTCTAGTTCCTTTGGGCCATTCAAATCACTCAAAAAAATATAATTTACTCAGGTCCAGTTCTATTCTAGTTCTCAAACACTTCACTCGTTCATGGGCTCCTCTTGTGTGTTCTTCCAACATTTTATTCTTACCTGATTGTATGGAATACTTTACTCTACATATTATTTTTACCTGATATTATAAATTATTTATTCCATTTCTTACTTATTTTGAACTTGACCTACTTTGTGTGCTATGAATGAGGCTTCTTTTATTTATGATTATATCTTCTGAGACTCACACATAGACATCCTGCATGCTCAATAAATGTGGAATGAATAATGCATCTGCTTTCAGAGACAAAAACGTTTTCTAAAGTGTTTAAATTATTCCTTTATAAAGATCAATACCTAATTTCTGATTTCAGTTTGGCCATTGAATGTAATAGATGATACATACTTTATGCAAAATTTAAATAATTTATCCCAACAAAGTTCTGTTTCCCTGACCTGAAAACATCAGTAGATATTGCAATACGCTTTCCCTTCTCTCTCTTTTGTAATTCCAAGTTTTATTAACATTTCCAAAGGTCCCTATGGACCACAGTAGAAATGTTTGAAGGAGGGATTTATACTTTATTGTGCTCTCCATCTTAGTGTAGGGCTAACCTGAAAATGGTAATTAAAAAAAAAGGGATATCATGCATCTCAGCTTGTGTTACAGGATTTACAGGGTTGCAGTATCCATCTGAGGTGCCTCTGTCTTCCTAGGTGTTTTTACTGAAGTAATTTCTTATCACAGTTCTAATATCTCAGTTTTCCACTCACTGTACTTTTATTTTTTTTTAAATGTCAAAGTCTCATGTTCAAATACCTAAAATATTAGCTGTCATCATACAACACCTATCAAATGGACTTCGAAGATTACAGAATGAAAACAGAGCATTCTTATTAATACTTACATAAGTGGTAGAAACCCAGGGAGGTATTAGGGTAGACATGTAGTACAATGTGATATTGGAGAGAAGAGTTAGACACACCTTTCGCCTAAACCTACCCAGAGTTGCAGATGCTGTGTGGACTTAACTCCTTTCAGTGGAGCCTGGGTTAATCTGAGATACAGTGGGTTAATCAAAATCTTGAACTTCACTTTAAACCTCTAAACTACTTAACTTTTTAAAGTCACTTTATATATAGTCTTAAAATATGTCATTTATCCTCTTATCTTTCTTTCTTCCAGCCACTTCCATGTTATATTCTACATGATCTCATTCTTCAAGTAAGTGGCTTTTGTGTTTTAAATTGTTATTATATAATCTATATGTATTTATATACAGGAATATATATGGTATGTATATGATATTATAGAAATAGCTATTAAAACATAATTATATTAACTTCTCAAAGTAGTTATTTTTTAAAAAAGTAAAGTAGTTTGGAAGTTGAAAATGAAGCTGAAGCTTTTATTTTAATCTGTTGTCTCAGCTCATTCACGACTCCATTGAAACCATGTCAGGAATAAAAGTTAAAACACAGCATCTGGTTCCTGAGCCTAAACAACTGCGAATTTAAGGTTAGTTCTCCATAGCTGTTCTGTACAATATCATATATATACATATATACCCCTAAAAAATAAAATTAGAGCCTGTACATATATGTTTTCAGAGATGACCATTTGGTCTTGGATAACCAATTGAGTTACTCCATCCTGGGGATAACTTCTCCTAACCTAAGCATTCCTTCATTGCTTGGAGTTCTTTGTCTCTGGTAGAGAATCTACAACCATTACATTACCAAACCAGCATAATACCTAACAACAGTCTAAGTACTTATCTTCACACTCACGAGGTGTGGCTGTCTGCACTCATCAAGGAAACAGCTTTTTGCAACAGTCAGAGACCATTAAAAGAACTATAATTTACCAAAAGACAGAGCTATAAAGCCAAGTCCCAACTGATATATCTATCCCACTTTGATTTTTCAGTTTGAAAACATTAGGCAGCTTTCTTTATTCTTATTCTTATTATATTTACATTCTAAATGTTGCCCCCTCCTAGATCCCCCTCCCATCTGCCTCTGCTCCTGCCCTTTGGCTCTGAGAGGGTGCTCCCCATGTCCTAACCTCCCAGCTCCACCCCCTATTCCCTTCCATGGGGGCATCAAGTCTCTACAGAATTAGGCACATCTTCTCCCACTGAGGCCAGACAAGGCAGTCTTCTGTTTCATATGTGTTTGGGGTCCTGGACCAGCCCATGTGTGCTCTTTGGTTGGTGGATTAATCTATGAGTTTCCAGAAGTCCAGGTTAGTTGATACTGTTGGTCTTCCAATAAAGTTGCCACCCCCTTTCGCTCCTTTGATTCTTCCCCTAACTCTTCCATAGGGATCCCCAATTAGACAGCTTTCTTACATAATTTTTTCTGCTCTTATAAAAACATCAAAGACTAATAACTAACTGACTGGTTGAAGTCCTTGGAAATATAGGGTGGGTACAGAACAGCAGAATTAATTTGTCCCAACACACTTTTATTGTTATTACATGTCAATAGGCATTTCAAAGGATGAGCTACTTTATAAAATTCCCACTGTGTACACATAGTCATAAGACTGGGTATTAGGAATCAGCAGTGGATGGAAAAATCCCTACTTACTTCTACTGTAGTTGAGAAACTGTTTCAGTTTCTCTAGCACTGAAATAGTCTCATGGGATAATGTTTAATTTTAAGATTATGTGTTCTGGTAGAAATCTAACTATATAATGAATACAACAATATAAAAGTAACTCAGTTTATAGTTTAACGCCCTCTATTATACAAACAATTTTAATTTCTATAATTTTGCTTACAATGCATATCATGACTCCCTGCATTATATTTTGATGAGAAAGGTTAAATATGCAGAACCAAATAGACCAACCATACTTGTAACCATATTCCATGGTGATTCAGTTACAGAGGGCATTTTCTGTACATAAAACATGTTAAGAGAATTTTCTCCCAGCCACTAAATTCTCATCATATGTCTATCTGCCATATCTACTCTTTATGCTTCTTCATATGCACAGAGAGACAATGTTCACATATCTTGTCTTGGACTATGTGGCTATACAGTTCCTCATACATGTCTATTGTAATATGAAACTCTAAGGAAATATAATTTTTCTTTTGATGTTAGAGGCTCACTGTTTGCCTCATTCTAAATAACGGCAAACTAAAGCATGAAAATATATACCAAAATGCAGACATTTCTTTGAACATATGACCAAATTTTATACTTCATGCTGGATTTGACTTGAATGTTTGTTCAGTTTAGGTTAAAGTCTAGATCATCATTCAACATATACAGGTATTCAATTGTCCATGTTTACTTTTCAAAACAGACATGTATAATGTCACGTAATTTTTACTCGTCCAACCAGTATAAGGAGAAATTATAAAACTCAAAAGTTTTTACTGATGCTTTTAAAAAATAATTTAAGTTTATTAATGTTCATAAACATATGCATGTATATACTATTTTCATTTATCTATGGGTGTTTAGTACAGTCTTACTAGTACATACTAATATTTCACAAATGCAAATTAACTTTTGATCTTTTCATAGCACAAGAATATGATGATCTCAAGTTTTACTGAAAATCATACGACAAGTTTTTTTCATTCGATAACAAAGATCTAAAAAAAATAGTATCCATTCGATAATTAGTAGGGACTGGTTGCTCCGACTTTGAGAGAAAAATCTATTTTCACTTTCATATGTGTTGTAGCCATGCAAAATTGTTGAACCACATAAGTAAAGGGCTATAACACAGTAACACCTTCAGTCATCCAGTTTTAGAATGAATTCAGATTTGCCAGTAGTAAAGTGTGTTATTTTGAATGTAAGAAAATACATTTTAAAATTAAATGCTTAAGCTACAAAAAGCCTAGAGATACCTGGATTGCATGTCATCTGAACAAGGCAGCTTCTGCCCTCTCTGTTCCAGAACTCCATTGTCACCACAGACCTAAAGGAAGATTTAGGTACTGAGAATATTGGTGCAGCACATAATCAGCACCAGGCACATTTCCTGCATCCAGTGATTCTGTCAATCCTTCTCTTCCCTCAACTCCTCTATTCTATCACAGTTGCTAATTATATACCTGGAAATAACAGAAGAATATAGGTGAACGAGGTGAGTGGATTTTTTTTTTAATATGGAGAATAAAAAAAAATTAGGCTCAAAAGCATAAACTCTGTTTTGGTTTGAATAATAAATGCAGAATCCCATGATCTTGGTCAGACTCTGATTAGCAGACTGAGGGCTTGAGAGAAAATGACAGCTATAGACAGTGTGGAGGCAGAGCCACCTTGTAACATGTTTTGTCAAGTTGAAGCCTCTGGCTCTGAACCAGGACCAATATTCCTGGAGACATGATGAAGTGTGAAAGGCCCTGGCTGGTATTTTACACATAGGGGGGAAATACGTTATACAAACAGGTAAAATGTAGACCAGGAGAGTTAAATATTTGTGAGCTTTACAGCAGAAGAGGCAAAGCAATAGGATGTATTGAAATCCCTCCAGGGAATTTCTTACCACAGCCAAAGATTAAAAACAGGACAGGGTGGATCGGGAAGCTTGTTTTTCCAGCTGGAGCCTCCCTGAAACATAAGGTTGAGTGTAAGGATGACAGACAAATGCCAAACAAATGTAGAATCCAGAGTTAATGATAGAATTTATAGCCAGAGGGAGGGCTAAAGAGAGAAGGGGGAGGGGAGAGGGAAAGAGGAGATTGATTAGGAAAAAAGAATATTGTAAACTTGAACATTTTAAAGAAAGAGAGAAAATAACATTCTGCTAGCAAATGTAGGTGTTAATGTTAGGAAGGAAGTTAGAGATGACCTAGTCTAGATCGTCTCAAATACCATAGCCACAGGAAGTGAACTTCAGACACGTTCATATTTAGAATGCCCATATGAGGCTAGAAAAGCCACTCTGGGTTAAGAATTAAAGGGAAGCTTTCTTTTTATGCATTTGACCCATCTCAAGCCTGAAAAACTCACTCACTTAATTAATTCTGTAAGCCTTTGAAAGCAACTCAGCTTAACATAACCCTTGTTATAACCTAAGGAAACAGCCCCAGGAGAACAGGAAACCATGGATGGCTGGCAAGCCATGAGTCTAGTGCATTGGGTTCTGTACACACAACCCTCAGGAAGTTGGTGATAGAAATTGAGGTGCCCAAGCTATCAGGTAACCTTCTCTGCCCCTTGTCAATGGGCAGGACACCAGAGGTTCACATCTGTTCTTTTGAGCAGTGACCCTTTTCTCTTATAAACCATACTCCTGAGCTGGAAAGATGGCTCAGTGGTTAAGAGCCCTGGCTGCTCTTTCAGAGGTCCTGAGTTCAATTCCCAGTAGCCATATGGTGGCTCACGACCATCTGTAATGTGATCCAATGCCCTCTTCTGGTGTACCTGAAGACAGCTAAAGTGTACTCATATGTATAAAATAAATTAACTAATTAAAAAAATATTCTTTTCTTGTCTTTGACTCCACCTGCTCTCATAAGGCAGTCTGCCATGGGTGATTCTTTTTTTTCTTTACAACATATTCACAGTTTCTCTATGTGAGAATTATTTTATGATTATACCAATTCACAGCCCTCTCCATATCAGTATTGAATAAAAGCAGCTTCTGCTGGCATTGACATTACTAATGATGCTCCCAGTGTCCAGTGACTGCTGGTTTTTTGTGGAGGGACTCATAGTAGGTGACTGCCATATACCCATACAACGTTTGGCCTAAAATCCCTCCACCTGTGTAGGCCACTGTGGCTATTTCATAGAAGCAAATCTGTGAAACGCTTAATCCCAGCTAGCATGCTTCGTGATATGCAGATTGTGAATTCAGATGTACATGTAATCTCATTAAGGATTGTGTTTATTAGTGAGCGGATAGATGTATTGTTTCTGCTTCTCATTAGCCATGGCTTAACATTTAATTCTGGATATGCTGAAAGAAGCAACAGGTTGATTGTCAAATTCCACTACTTTGAATTGTGGATTTCAGCAAAACCATAACATTTAAAATGATTTCTTTTTGCTCATCTGTGCAAATGGAAAGAAGTTCTGACTGCATCCAGAACTAAAGTATTCAAGCAAATGTGGAAATAATATGGAAATGATAAAATGTTTTGTAAACATCTGTCTGTGTAGTCATAGTCAGACAAGCATTAGCTTCCTTCTGTGTCATGAATTGCTCTTTTGTATGGGTCTCACTGTAGCCAAATCCAGTGAGGTTGATTCAAACTGGGGAATTTAGTTCAACAATATCTGAACTGTGGCAACATTTCCTGGTATCTCCCAATCCCTTCTTCCTAAGGTTTAGGAATAGATATATAAAATGTAATAATTTTAAATACTGAGTAACAATCACTCACAGGTGTTTCATGGTTCTCTATGTAAAATGAATTCGCATTTGCAATTCTTCATAACTAGACACGATCTAAGGCCATTTTGAATGTGAGTAGGGTAGCTGATTGATGACAATTTAGTGATTTTGAGGTTGAGTCATTTAATTTTTTCTACAAGGGAATTTGTGTTGTTAATTACAAGAATTTCACTAGTAATTTGTTTTTCTTTGTGCTCATCGTATTAGGTAATCCACGTATAGAATACCTAAGGTAGATTTCAGACAAGCAATAATAATATTTTAGTTTAAGAATATTCCCTGCAACCTTTATAGCTCCTTATGTCATTCCAGGTTCTTTTTGTCTCTTGCTGCAAGGAGATCTCTAATTTCCTGACTCATTCCTCATTAATTTACTAACCATATATCTACTGAAACTATCTCAAAAAAACTGTTTCAGGTTATCTATTTTATTCTCCTCCTACTGGTATTTCTTGTTTAGAAGTCATTGTTATCTCTAATTTCCATGAAATCAGTAACTTCTACAATGGAATTCTAGCCCCATTTTATCTCTTATCACCCTAGTGATAAAGCAAGTGCTGCTTTAAATATATCCATCCATGTGAACCAAAATGGTCTCTGAGTCTACCATACAGGAATTTCTCAACAACACACTGTTATTAGTAAAATAAAATAAAATAAAATAAAATAAAATAAAGAATAAGGGCAGAAAACCAAAGGTAGAGGTAGTATACAGTAATTTCTAAAGAAAAATCAGGGTTATTTGTTACACATTTTAGTAATTTCCTTTTCCACAAATATCAACACATTCATAGGCCTGTCAAAGTTAAAAAGACACAAGGGGCTAAGATATGTCATAAGCCAGCAGAACTGAGCTTTTCAATAGGAGAACCCAAATGAAAACAGAAAGAAAAAAGGTAAGATCGTAAAGAGGAAAAATTGCTTCAAAAAGATGATATGTGCTTAATAGAGCATAAGATGAATTTGGTCGGAGTTGGGAATACAAACGGGGATTTATAGTACCACTCACATCCCAGTCCCTCATTTACGAAATCTATTTTCTACCTTGGAGATTTAGAAGATCAAAACTACACATCAACAGAGGACTGGAAATGAGACTTTTTCCATTCTGAAGAGTCTGAATAAGTCTCTGTAGCCTATGAAAAATAAGTGTGATTCTTAAAGTCTGTCATATATAAAAACAAAGCCTTGGGAAATACTTTAGCTTTCAGCTTAGATATGCCCCTATCTGAACACAAGCAGAAATGGAAGTATTGCTAGTCCTGATTTTAAGATTTCAAATGGTATTTTGTCATCAATAAACTATTGCAGTGCTTACCATTTTCTAGGAACAGGATATCACTGATATATTAATAAAATCCTTTTCTTTTTATTGGTTATATTCTTTATTTACATTTCAAATGTTGTCTCCCTTTCTAGTTTCCCCTCCACAAATCCCCTATCCCCTTCTTTTGCCCCTGCCTCTATGAGGGCTTTTTAATTTTAGTTCCAGTCATTTTTTCTCATTTTACTCTTAAAAAAAAAAAAAATCCCTCCATTGAAGATGCATAGTTAAAAATCACAATTGTATATTTAACTGGTATATAATAAATTTTCTGTAGTAAGGTCTCAGTTGCTTTGCTTTGACATTTTAAGAAGGCCCAATTTACCCTGACCCAGGTATAAGCTTTTCCACTGCACTGTTTAAACATTTAATCAGTTTTTGTTTTTACTACTCTACTACTATAACTACTACTACTTTATTATTATTATTATTATTATTATTATTATTATTATTATTATTATTCAGTTAATTAGATAAGCTGGCAAAGTTTCACCTAGAGCTTTATCTGGTGTCTAGAACTATACCAGTATCCCACCGTTAGCATGTAAGTCCCATCACCAGCATTGAAAACCTAAATGCAACAACCAAGCAAGAAGAAAAACATCCAAACCACCCTATTCAGTGGTAAACATTAAGTTAGTAACACCGTATTGCTTTATGCAATGATTAATGTCCTACAATGTGTCAACTTAGTTGTAGGTGTCTTAAAAGTTGATGTGGCCGAAGACAGTATAAACACAGCACCGTCAGTGCCATGGAATTTGAAGACTTTCAACTTTCAGGGTAAAAACATAGAACCTTCACTTATTAACTGTCTGAGTGAAACACAATTGGAATGACTATAGACAAAGAATAGCATTTTGAAATTTTAATGAAAAAATACAGAAAGTAAATTATGCAAACACTGAAATATATGAATTACATGTTTCAATATAATCATTCAATAACCATGTTTCAACAAGGGATGTCTTACTTCTTACCTGCTTCCTCAAACCCATTGTGAACACAGTGTCCACACAGTATCCAGAGCTACACTGTTAGGCAAACATTAGACCATAGAAGATACTTTTCATCTCTGTTGGTGGTCAAGCACTCTGGGGTTCTTTGTGAATATGGGAAATATGGGAAAGCAATGAACACAGAGAAAATAATATATCAGCTCTTTCTGGATTTAGCCTGTTTTTACAGACTAGGTTCAAATAATAAAAAGAAATCAAAGAGACATTTTATTTCTGAGATTTTTCTTTATGATGATTTTTTAAAAATTGGGGTTATTTTTATGTGTTATTAAGTAATAGTATAATAATAAGATATATTTATATATTAACACTGAAGTTATGTTAGTCATGCTGATATGATGAGACAACTAGCTATTTGTCTTCAATTCCACATCAATTTAAGATCAGGACTCCCTCTTCTTCTTGTAATTATACAGTGTCCCTAGATACTTTATACTCTCATCCAACAATATGTGCAGTCCCTAGTGTTTGGTCAAATAGCATTGTGGACTGTAATGTTATAAATAATATAATAAGAATATTGCTTTATTGATAAGCTTTCTGGACACTTCATTTTTAAAAACTTGGCAGCTATCTTGAGTGATCCAGCTATAAATTTTACACACATAAGGAATGGATATTCATGATTTTTAGTGTTACAGTCTAATTATAGCCTGTGAATTTTCCACTTGGACCTCTAAACACTATAATTCAAATTTTATCATCAAATATTTTTTGCAATATGTTCTTCTCCAGCCAAAAGACTATATATTTGCTTTACTCTCTGACATCTCATTAGCATGAAACTTCAGAATGGCAGACATTAATTATACAAATTTAATAAACTCTCTTGAGGAATTTTTTATTGCTTTCTGCTTTGAAAGTGATTTGTCCAAAAATATTGGCCCTGTAAATATTTGGAAAACAACAGGATTTTCCTCTAGGAGGAGTGCAGGAAAAAGACAATGGAACCTCCTGGAAGTGTCCCATCTCAAAAACTGATGGATGGTAAAAGCAGCCAGGCAGTGAGAGCTGGCCCTAGTTCCTCACTGTGTAACAGGACACCTCCTTCTCACCATTGAATTCTCACCTCCAGCCTGATACACAGTTCTTAATACACCAAAACACTTTGGTGCTAGGGAATACCCTAAGCTCCAGAACATCTAAACCAGCCCTGGTGAGGAGTAACAGGTAAAATAGAAATGATACAACAAAATTTATCTTTGAAATCTTTTCTATGAGAAGTTAGTGCCTTTGCAAAGTGAGAAGAATGCTGCAAAGTAAATGGAGGATGGAAAGTAGGGGTGGGGGAAAGGTTTATTTTCTGAGTATTTCTCTTTAGATTATTAAAGCTGTCCACATATCATGTTATATCAGACCCATTTGCCTGTGCTTTAATTTCCATGTAAATTAGGTATTTTAGGAGAAACCAAATTATAATGAAAACTACCAGCGCTTATTTATGACATGTGATGTACAGTTTGACACTGCATTTATAGCAGGTCATAAGCTAGCCACACAGAAAAGGAAGATTACAGATTTTAATAAATGAGATCATTGGACATTTAGTATCTTGAAAACTTAAGCTTCTTGCATTTTGATAGTATATACAATTGTTTATAAACAACTTTCTCATTCCTTAAAAACATCAAAACTTCCAACACTTGACACTAATCCTTGAAACTGAATTCCAAAATGACTGTAATTACCTCCCCACTCATCCTACAGGACAAGCTGAAACAGAAGAGGAGATAGTGATGTACTGTGGAACACAGTAAAAGAGACACCAAAGTATTAACACTCAAACCCAGGATGGCAACAGAGAAAGAGAAACTAAGACACTAAGTGGAAAAGATGACCATGATGTCTCACTCTTGGAGGATTCTGCTTTGACTAGAAAAATTACAACATTATTAGATCCTGGAAACCTCCATGTTTCTTTCAGTACTTTCTCCATACAAAAAACTTTACTTTGTAAAAGGAGTTCACATATGTCTCGGATGTCCCCAGAGTCTATGCTATTGCAGGTTGTGAAGAAAGGTTCTCTCAGAATTTACCCTGTTCTAGGGAGCAGATACCATGATATTTCTACTCTTGGGCTCCTATCCATGCTCTGCAAGACAAGTGTGTACCTTCAAAAGTCAGCTGATGTGCAAGTAACTTGTGGCCCTGTACTCCAAGGAACAGATACCCTAACTGAAGACATACATGTGTTTGGATGCTTATGCACTTGTACAGGAGAATATGTTCTGTTCTGAAGACCTAGAAGCTCAACTCAGCTGTTATTTGGAACTCAAGGTACAGGTATGGTTCCACAAACATCTTATTATACAGAGAGGTACATAAAAAGGAACCATAGCCCCGATCCTTAGTCTCCATGGTCATGGAAGCTTGAAGGTTTCTAGGTCCTAACATGGACACAAAGCACTTCTGGCCACAGCTGGAGGCAGCACTGTGTAGCCATGGTGCTCATTCTTAGACAAAAGCAGTGTTGTTCTACAAGGGTCTGACCGTATTAGCCAGAGGCTTATTTGTCTAAACCAGTACTGGTACTAAAAGCAGTTCTTTGGTTTCCAACCAATAATACCCATGATGACAACTGTTTCAGGCAAATATCATTATTTGGATTGAGGGTAGAGGTCACAAGTAATAGTACCAATAGGGCCACCAGTTCAGGCAAAGCCATAGATGACATCAACAAGAATTAGACAGACTATTGACCAAATTTTGGAAAGAAATCCTTATATGACTATATAATCCAGTAAAGTGAGTAGATTGAAATAAAATAAAACATAAACTTAGAAATTAACTCAATACATTAAATAAAATAGAATCAAAGAAAAAAATATATATATATATATTCAGGAAATAGTATCTTAATTTGAAGACAATTAGAATAAAATATAAAACATTTTGGTTTCAAAAGTTGAGAGACATAGACAAAGAAAAGAAAGAATTGAAAGAGAGAGAAACAAAGAGGTAGAGACAGCAGGAGAGAATGTGATAAAGGAAGAAAGATGTAGAGGGAATGAGGGAATAAGAAAGAGAGAGATAAACTTCAATACATTTGGAATACTTTAAAATGACAAACATTTTCATTCAGTGTATCCAAGGAGATTAACAGGGGAAAGACATAGGAAACCTGTTTATTGAAACAATTACAGAAAGCTATTCCAACCTAGGTAAAGATGGGCATCCAAAATGAGTATATTCAATCAGAAAAGATATTCATCCAAACATGTGTAATCAGATGTACTCAGATAACTTTATTCTCTCAATATACTTTTTTAAAGTTTAGACTAGAACTTGACTTATACAATTGTTTGCATACATATTATACTAAAATATTTAAATGTTTTTGTAAGCCTTCACACTTATATTTTTCTAGTTGTTCTTGCTAAAACTGCATTTCTTTTGAAAAACCTTCATTATCAAATGAATATCATATACTTCAGAAACAAGATCCAGAGACCCTTGAGCTGGAACTGGTCTGAATGCTTCCTCCCTGAGGACTAGCTTTCATGGTCCAAGATGCTTCCAAATGAGGTAGGCAAGAAACAGTCTTCCCCAGCATATTATGTGAATGAACTACATCCATGAGCTGTGTGGCATGATAAGGTGCAACAAAGGCACACACATCTTGGTGGTAATGAACAGCTCTCTAATTGAACTGTTGAGACCTACTCAACAGGAGAGCAACCACACGTGGGTCTGGAAACCCAGTTAACCACTCAGTGTTAGTGAAGTCATGGGTATGGGAGGAGAATTTACCACTTCTACTTTTTTTATCCCAGCATTCAGGACAGTCCAGCTCAAGAGTCTCTTGACCTTGTTTTTGATGTCTATTAAAATTAGATAATGAACATTTTTTCAAAAGAAATCCTTAACAGTAATCTAAATATCCATCCTCATAATTCTCATATTGATAGATAAATTTAGTATTCATCTGTCATCCAGTAATTTTTTCTTTTTAACAAACAGAGATGACGGCAGAAAACCCTAATCAAAATGTAGACTTACGGACCCATAGCCTAATGGATACACCTACAAAACAGTACCACACCTATAGCTCAGAGATCATTATGGAAGGGGGGGGAGAAAGATAATAAAACTAAGATCTAAGAGTCTTCTGTGAGATTGGGTCTCCTAGTAATGTCGGAAGCTACATCCATAAATTCTCACTGAAATGACTGTTCAAACAGGAACAAAGGCAATACCCTTAGATAAGCCAAAGTATGGGAGGAAACAATTCCAAGCCTCAACTCTATACAAAGAGCTACAGGAAACTAAGAAAGTAGAAAATGGGAGAAACAGTTTTACCCAGGAAAGAACATACCAATCAATTATCCAATATTGAATAGTCAGCCCTGAAAATATATGTATAAGTAACAATATGCATACTGAACATGTATATTGAGGAATGTGTGTGTGTGTGTGTGTGTGCATGTGTGTGTGTGTGTAGATAGATAGATATAGATATAGACTGCATGAAATTAAAAGCCATGAATTTGAAAGAGAGCAAGGAGGGTTCTATGGGAGGGTTTGGAGAGAGCAAGGGGAAGGGAGAAATATTGTAATTATATTACAATTTCAAAAAATCTTGAACATAGAAAATGTAAGAAAATGTAATGGAACAATTTCCTGTGAGTATAAACTAGGAGCTCTTGTTTCCAGAAGGGGATGGGGACTGAAGCTAAATCAATTTAACACTAACAAAAGCATCCAGTCCAACAGGTAACCATAATGTCAAAGTCAGTTTTTCTGTGAATGAAAGGGTGACATTTATGACAAAGGAAAACATAGATATCAGATCGTGTCTTTATATGAGAGGACGTTGCCTCATGCAACCATGATCTTTAAAACTTAAAAAATAAAAAATGAGGCAAAGAAGGAATTCTGGACTAGCCTCTTCCGCATCTGCTGCCCAACTGCATCATCCAGGAGTCAGGCACCTTGTCATCTCTAATTCTGCCTTGCATACCAATTTCATCCCCATTAATGGGCTATTATTTCTTCGTTTTCTTTATTTGCTTATTAGAACTGGCTTCAAAACCCTATGTGGGCAAGTGGAGAAGAGATAAAATACTGATAAATTAAAAGGCTTGTGTAAATCCATGAAAACAATCTGGGAATTCAAGAAACTAATTTTGCTTCTACCAAATGGAAAAGTACGCATTCCATTGTGATACTCTTCCCCCACACACAAATAAATATCTTCAATCTACTTATAAAATTTACAAACTGAGAAAGACTGCATGCCTCCGACACAGTTGCTCTGTCTGAGAAATGAAGGGAGGAAACAAAGGTGTTTTGGGTGTTGATATATTTATATTTTGAAAAGGAAACAAATTTAAACAATGAATGGCATGTGAGGTCTGAAGTTACTGATAATGACTTTTAGATAAAATATGAATAACTGATAGATGAAATATTAGTTGCAAAGAATGGTTTGAAATGTTCCTAGTTATTTCAGAATCCTGAAATGGATTGATGCATGGATTTTGAACTTTAGAATGTCCAGAAACAAGATTCACATTAAAATATACTCACTTTGATTCTCATTGTTGAGACAGTCATGGGATAAGTTTATTGTTCTGATTTTTTTTCTCTGAGTTTTATTACCTTTCAATGATACTTCCTTTCAAAGTACAAAGGAATTCACTGGCATCATGAGACAGTAGGTGCAGCCCTGTGTAAGCAGGGCAGGGATGAGTCCTTGAGTTAGTCACGAGTGTGTTTCCTCTTAAGAAACTGTCAGTTGTAAGGGAAAGAAATTTCTAAAGTCTTTCCAGAACTTTGAGGCCATTCTTTACCTTATTAAAATGTGCATATGATTATGTAGGAGGTGATTAGATGTCAGTCATGCCAACTCCATTGATCATGTCTTGTAGAGTTGCCTTGGTATAATTTGTCAGGGGCAGACACTTTGGGTTAAGGATAGAAGCAATGAACTGATGCTGTCAGGCTCTCGAGGACAAAGCTGCTTTCTTACTTTCTTATTTTCATGTTCCTGACCCTTGTAATTGCTGAACTGTTTCCTCCCTTAGCAGTTGACAGAACTTTCGTTACAGCTCTGAATGACAAGGCCAAGAAAGATCCCTTTTGTACTCTTGTATAATAACAACTAAGCTATGTGCTAGCTTCTTACATTTGTGTTATTCTGAGTTAGACTAGCCATTTAAAAATATATAGATCCATCTTTAATACTTGCAACGGACACCAGAAGATTCATACTGTTTTCTTTAGAAAGACTATTTGTGAACAGAAAATTGGGTAGAAAATCAAAATGAGGCAAAATACAAGGCCCAATACTGTGAAAATAATAAAAACCAGAATAGCATTGCAGCTCATTCTATTCAGCACAGAAAAAAATAAAATAAAATAAAATGTGGCTTTTCTGAAGACTGTCTTGTGAGAGTGGAATATTTTGTTTCCTAATCTCCTGTCAGAGCCAAAGAAGGTGGATTTTGCCATGAGCAGTAGTTATTTAGAACACTGAATCAGTAATCTTAGGAATCTCCTAGTTTTGTGCTTCAGAGACAGTGCTGGCTCGAAGGGAAACTCTCTAATGAAGGCTGAGGTCCTTAGCCTCTAAGCTTGAAAGCAGGGCCAGGGACACTTTGACTTGAAAGAAGCTTAAAAGAGACCATCAAAGTGCCTTCAAATATAACTACTGATCCCATTAAACCTGCAGGCTACCAAGTGAGATCTGTACCCAGCTCGGAATAAACACTGATGTTCAAAAGCATTACCGGTTGTGAGCTAGGAGGACCAAGAAGAAAGTAGAGGTCATGTTCTGGTCCTTGTGAGGGGATCTAAGCAGGTCCACTTAAAAACTTGGGTGAGTGTTTTTAACAACTGTCAGTGGAAATTCAGATCACACATGGGAAGTTGAAAACAGAGCAGGCTATATTTAGGAATATATATGTATATTCATAGGCACATATATGTGTATAAACAATTGATGGGGGGGAGGAGGTCCTGAATTTAAACAGAGAGCAAAAAGGGGATAGATGGGAGGATTTAGAAGGAGCAAATGAAAGGAAAGATAATGTAATTATAATTACATTACAATCTTTAAAATAAAGAAGTAATAAAAACAATCCAGAATTTTTAATCATAAATCTTATTTTGGCAATGAATCTTCTTCAATATTTAATCTACTTTAATACTACAATGGTCTCTTTGTTTCTTTTGTAAATAACCAGATAAAAGTAACTAGATAAAATTGTAAGTGCAGTTTCTTTACACTAGTGTTGTTACTTCCTTAGGAAAAATACCTTAATATAAAATTGTTGAGAAATATATTAATTTATATTTTAAAATTTTTGAAATAGGCTAATATATCTCCAGAAACATATCTCCTTAATCATTAGATTTACTTTTAGAATCAAATTGTTTCTTATTTAAATATACTCCTCTTTTCAATTTCTATTCTTCTAAGCCTCACAATCTAGTACCTATTCATTAGTTATACAAATGTTCTCTTTATCATCCCACCACTCCCTGATCCCATTTTGTGTATCACAGTTCACAAGAGCATGGGTAAGAAGAGGATGAAGAAGTTATACCACTTGTCTTTGTAGAAATGCGTGCTTTGATGTCAGCATGGATTAGCAACTAAAACCCCAAAACCTTTAGCTTCTGCACTGTTAGTGCCACTGTGCCCTTTGTATATTCTTACCAACTGTCTTAAACACTGAAAATACAGTCACTACTTAAGAAGAAATTACAAATACAAGCACTTTTGAAATCAAAACACTATTTAGAAGCCGTGGTTAGATTTGGCTTGACAAATGCAAGACTGAAGTCTGTCAACTGCCCAGCATCTGTGTGCTCCTGTTCTGAACTAATACTTCAGAGGACAGTCTGAAATGAATCATCGACCTTTTCACCTAACTTATGAATGAAATTATGACAGAGTGTCTTCTTCCTTCTGGCTCTCATCTATTCCTTTTTCATTTTTATTCTCTTTCATAATTTGAATTTTAATCACATAGTAGCAGATAAATCTTCTATTGCTTTTGAAAGCTCAGTATAAATGTGAACATATTCTCTGAAAACTGTGTCTCTCCTCAGTTCCTACCACTTGGTATTTGTACAGAAGACTTCCTGCCTCCTTGTGTGTCATGCACAGATAATTTGCTATATATTTTCTTTCTCCCTCTATACATAAAGAAATGTATCCTACTTTTTAATTTTATCTGGTATTATGATCACGATTGCATGCTACTGCATATTTATTTAAAATTAATTTTGAATACATTTTGATGATTGAGTCATGTGAGTTTGTACATTTGGTTTCACAGCTGGGTGAAGGTCCTTTCTACAAGCAGCATAAATTATTCAACATCTTGGCACTGATGAACAACTCAATGGCTGCCTTTTTTTTTTTTTTCTTTTGAGAGCAATGTTCCACATCACTTCACACATGTGGTTCCTGAAGGAAACATTTCTACAACTGGAATTGGTAATTCAAAGGGTGAATACATCTGAAATTTATCAGTTTTGTCAAAGTCATCATTACAAATGTTGGAGAATTGGTTCTCTCACTGAGAGTCACCCAACAGTACGTATTTCTTCGCACTACCACCTTTCAATTTTTTATGAATGTTTTTGACAACTATCAAACATGTTTTTAAAAAATATCAGCACCTTAGTTGCATTCTTTTTCAAATGTAACTTGTGGAGAGCTTTTTGAGGCCTCCTTGCTTCTAGACACTTGGCAGGAATTTGACATCAGGCCAGAATAAAAGAAGTAAGCACAAGGCAGGAATCTGACTTTGGGCCAGGCCTTAGGAAATTGGCGCAGATTAAGAACATTTACATTTAACTTAATGCAAAACTCAGAGCAGGCTCAGCTGAGGTTTGTGTGGTATTGGTTTTGTCTTGGTCATCCTGACTAACCAGATACACACACCCCCAACCCAGAAAGGTGTTTACCGGATTTTGTTTATTGCCTTGCTTGTTCCTTGACCCAGAACTGATCTTATTGTTTCGCATGTACTTAGAGTGGTATAAAAGCAGACTGGAAAAAAATTAATCCGCTTCAGCCTCAGAACTGTCTGGGGTCATGTTATAATATTGTCTAATTGTCTGTTTTTCCTTTTAATCCTCGCTCCTGCCCTGGAGAACCTGTTGACTGACTGAGATGGCTTGGTCAGACACTAAACACTTTCATAATTCTTCAACAAGAATTATATTTATATTTCTTATTGTATATTATTATGTTTCTATATTTTGCCTCATTCTGATTGATTTATTTCATTTTTATAATATTCCTTTGAGTATATTCTTATTGATGAGTGTACATATACACATTTTCATGTAACAAATTGCACATGGCATAATGCTTCTGCTTTAATTTTTAAGTTTTGTCTCTTTTGTTTGAGATGGGATCTTCTTATACAGACTAGGCTACCTCAAAATTGCAATCTTCCTGACTCAACATCACAATGATTTATGTGTAGGTGTGCATGTCTTCAAAATTGTTTTAACTTTTTTTTTTTAATTCATGTTGTAACTTACAAGCTTTATAATCTAATATATTGCTTGAGATCAAACCATATTAGGGATCTCAGAAAGACACATTTATCTATTCTATAGCAAAATTGTTACAGATTCTATACTGTTTCAGCATTATTTTAACGTAAATTATTAAATGATTTTTAATTATTCTTCAAATTTTACCTTTTACACAACTTTCAGTTCATAAAACACTTATTAAATAAAAAATAGTTTTTAACAAATTGTTTGATATTCTAATTCTATAACAATTTAATTTTATGATGTATTTGTTCTTTCTGTGGAAAATCCGTTATCCATGTACCATGTCATCATTTGAACTAATAAAAGACTCAATCAGCCTTTCTTCCAGGGAGGCCCCTCTCAAGGAGACATGGAGGCAGCCATTGATGCAATCAGCAAGAGGTTACACCCTGAGGAGAGGTAACCCCGTAGGCTTTCACACAAGCATTTTTATACTTTTTTAGAGGGCAGAGTACAGAGACAGCAACTTGGATAGCATTTTCATTGGATAACGCTCTTAACATTTAAACTCATTGGTTTGAGCCTGTGAGAAGGTTATCTTTGTCTTGCACTGGCCTTGTGGTTGGGTACGTTGGAGCCCAGGACATTCCAGCTGATCTCTCTCTCACTAATAATCTTCACAATTATATTTAAATATTTATGATAGAGTTCAACCACATCAGTACTCTTATTTTTTACATATTAATACTGTCTAATGAATACCAGGGGCAGATAACTAATCTGAAATATTGGTGTTTGTAGCTGTATTGATAAAGAAGACCTATAAATTAGATTCAATGAAATGTTGGTTAGATTATTAAATTTGACTGTTTGTGGTGTGTGTTATGTACACTGTTACAAATTAGCATTTTCCCTAAAAGTCCCAACACATATATAATGATATATGAAATATTTTAAATATTGAAATCAAATATTTAAAAAAAAGTCATGCTAGCCAATGACAATATTTACAACACTATTCTCATTTATAACCTCCTTATTTCGGGAAGGGCTTAAGTGTTTTCTTGAAATTATAATGTTGTGTCAAACATTCAGGTATCAACCAGATATGATGATGTATATCTGTAACCCAAGCACTTGGAAAGTTGAAGCAAGAAAATTGCCATAGTTTCAGGGCTAGCCTGGACTACATGGTAAGACTGTCTGGGAAACAAATAAACAACTGTGAAAATCTTCACAGTTAGAAGATTTGCAAACTGTACATGAAAGGACATAAAGACTCCCTTTCTAGGCTGGAGAGATGGTTCAGTGGTTAAGAGTACTGACTGCTCTTCCAGAGGTCCTGAGTTCAATTCCCAGTAACCACATGGTAGCTTACAACCATCAGTGGGATCTGATGCCCTCTTCTGGTGTGTCTGAAGACAGCAATAGTGTACGCATATACATAAAATTTAAAAAAACATTCTTTTTTTCAAAAAGACTCCCTTTCCAACAAAAGGTATGAAGCTCTGCCTCATCATATTCCCTCAACTTACTGTGGAGTAATGAATGACTACATAGTCTCTCCTAGGTAGAAAGCATCATCAATCAAAGGCAACACAACTTTGATCTGGAAACATCTTCTTTGTCGGGAACCAGGGCCTCCACACCGCTCCTGGGAACCTGACCCTAGTGACATTCCAGAACTAGTTGTGTTTGTACAAGATAAGCTGTCCTTCCCACCTCCAGGAAACAGACAGACCACAAACAGTTTGGCGCCAGATGGTCTGGCTTGATAAAATAGTTAAACCATGACAGCCGGGAGGCCACAAGCTTCCTTTCCCCCTCCCTTCTGCATTCATTTTTTCTTTAAAAAGCGACATGTGTCTGAAATAAAGTTGAGACCTTGACAAAACTTTGCTTGGTCTCGCTCTTCTCTCTCGCCCATTTTCCTTTCAGGCTTGGTCCCCCTCGACCCCACGAATAATGAGGTCCCACTGGGCGGGGCACTTCTTGTAGACTCATCTTCATATTTTGAAGCCTTATATTTCTCTACTGCTTATAAAATCCTTCATCTTGTCTCTATTCCTGGAAGATACTAAGCAGCTGAGGTAGCATGTATGTGATAACATAAGTAAGTCAGGTATAAGTTCACTGTAGTGTTAATATTTTCTGTGTCATTCAGTAGAGAAGAGAAGAGCATGAATAATGAGGACTAAGTCCTGGGCTGCTGCAGGAATCCATTACTTGTTGCGTTTGGGAGTATTGGAGATGCACTGACAAGTAGATTACAGTATAGAGTGTCACTCTTGTTGGAAAATTTCATGATACTGATCAAAATATAGGCAAATATTCAAGCTGGAACACAAGCAATAAAAAACATATTATATTAAGAATATATACAGACACCTCAGGGATCTGCCACCAGTTTCACAAAATAACAATACTACATGTATTTTGCATTAAATTTTAGTTACCTTCCTGCAACACTCAGAGTTCCCCTGATTCGGCGATAGTAGTGAAATCCACAAAGGTTTAAAGCTTGGGTGTGTGCATGTAAATAAAAATAAAACAAAAATTTGCCATAAACTTGAGATAGAATAAGGGAGTATGCGGGGGTGGGGAGGGGTTAGGAGGGAAAAAGGAGAAGGCCAAAACTATGTAATTACAAAATTTAAAAGAAACGTTTTTTAAAAAATTTATAGAGGACCCCTAAAATTTGAACTGCAGAATCTTTCTAAAGTTTAAAATTAAATACAAAATGGAAGCATGAAGTATAAGTAGATAAGAAAATATATTAGACCCCTAAATACATGTTTAGCCTCACAGGTGAATTTGGACTAAGCTTATAGCAATGCTCTAATTTTCTTAAGCACTAGCAGTCAGCATGGAAGGGAGTTTTCCTGGGGTTGATACAAGCAGCCATCTTCCCTGGCTATATAAATGGGCTTTGAAGTCCCTATACAACATAATCTGATCATGGTTTTATCTCCTCATGTCTCTAAATTTTCCTTGCTTCCCCATCTGCCCAACCCTAAGCCCTTTCTTTTTAAAGAGCAACAAGCAAACAAACAAAACAAAACAAACAAACCAGAATGAAACACATACACACACACGCCATAAAAATAAAATCAGAAACTATAATATACAAGCAAAGGATGGGTCACTTTATGAGGTGGCTGGCAGACTTTGAAGTGGCCATTCTAGTTTGCATTATTAGTCAACAAACCAAAAACAACTTGTCACTCAGTCATTTCCTGACAATTTCTTGTGTGGGCTGAGTTAGCAACATAAATATAAAAGTAGCTTGAGATAAGCACATATGAGCTAAAGCCTGGGACATGTACCATTAGCCACTTCCAAGAGCTGGGGAATTGCATCATCTTAGGCCACAGAAGAGCTATGACCCTTAGGGCTGAAGATTCTGACACCTGAGGCCTGCTAGGAATGCCAGAGCAATGGCAGCTGTTTTGCTTGCCACCAATTGCTGCTGAAGATAGCTTATGATATCTATTCCTATGCTGGTGGGAAGAAAAGACCACAGTGAGTTCAAAAGAGATCGAAGGACACTGATTCTCCAAGTACTTATTTGATGATTCTTGGGTTCCAGAAGTAGTCACTAAAAATCTAATATCTCTATATATCATCTAACACCCCTAGTAATCAATAAAATAATAAGAACTCAAAAATAAGCCCATCTTTTTGAAGAAAAAGAAAAGAATTGCTACTAAGGCATGGATAATGAGTAAGAACAAGCAGTTTCAAGGGGAAGCATATTTAGAAAAGGAATGTGTTCCAATTTTTGTTTGTTAGTTTATTTTCCCAAGTGTGGGGGCGGAGTGAAAACAGGCTTCTAAATTCTCATGAAAAAGCATGCCCTTCAGTACAGAAAACAGAAGTAGGAACCTCCACAGTGGCTAAAGAATGAGGAGGGATCCTGCTGACTGATAATGACTCCTGGACTAAAGCTATAACATGCTTTTAGACATGTCAAAATTATCACACATCATATATGGGTGGTACACACTAAGAACACAGAGGTAAAAATTAAAGAAATAAATGGGGAATTGGGGAAGTGTCTGAATGGGATTTTAAAATTCATGTTTAAGCAAATAATTTGCCGTCTTAAACAAAAATGGATATATTTAAACTTTGATATAAGATATGGAGCTATTTCAATACTGTATATTACAATAATTGAGATAAAATAAAAATACTAAATTCATGAACAACAGATGCTCCCAAAGTGACTCGAGAGATGAATAATGTGCCATCATGTATGATAGAACCTTACCTGTTTCAAGATTAAAAGCAAAACAAGTCACTCAGAAAGTCCTAGTGAACATGTTTTCTCTCATTTAGAAAAATCTATGATACTATAAGTAGTAGTCAGAGGGGAGTAAAAAGGCTTGGACAGAGGGGGAGCAAGAGAGAGAACTGGAAATTCACTGAATTACATCCTTGATGTATATACTAGGTTTTCTGTATATGTTTTATGAAATAATTGTTAGAATGCCATTTGTCCCAGGTGTGGCTCACACCTGTAATTCCAGCAATTGGGAGGCTGAGGCAGAAGATCCCTGCAAGTTAAATTCTAATCAGGCCTTACTGAAAGACCCTGACTCATAAAATAAAATAAAATGTATCTGTTCGGATACATTTAGTTTTTATTTATTTTTATACTTGTATTCAGATTTACATGCTTTGTTTCTGTCTAGGAGGCATAAATAAATAAGCAAATAGAAAAGACTTGATCAACTTGTTTATTGTTCTTTTGACTAAACCAGAAAATGGCCATAATGTGAAATAAATAAAAACTATCATTTTATGTGTTTGAACTCTTGTCACCTGAACTGCCCTCCTCAGTTTTCTCTCCTAGGTTTCATCTTGGATCACAAGTATTTCACACATATTTCTAATTAATATACTGCACAGTACAATTCTGTCCCTGGACAAAGTCTATGGATTTGCTTTCTCCATACAATAAAATATCTAACGACAGCTATTATTTTTCTGTCAACTCACATGGCTCTATTTATTTAATGTTTCATAGTTTTTGCCTTTGTTTCCTGGTACACAGTATTGATGTAAGTTACAACCATGCCTTTTTCAGAACCATGTTCTCTTGCTATTGTCATAGATTATTAAAGTTCAGAAACCTCAAATTATTCACTCTTAGGACAATTCAGTACTTATAGAAAATAATTTATATATTACTGAAGACACATGAGTTCAGGGCAGATGTCCCATAAAAGTGTTAGCACTCAGTGTAGTACAATAACAAACATCAACTGCAAAAGCAGGATTAATCCGAATATGAGAAGAGGCAAGTAAAGAAAATGGAAAATAGGAAATACTTAAAGGGTTACATTTTGTCACAAATCATGAAAGTGTGTTAAAAAACTACAAGTATAAAACAATGAAAATTTCAAGCTCGTAATTATTAGATATAAATGTTCCTCTACAATGTGCATAAACACTTTTTGAAGTTCACTTTTGAATTTTACCTCTCTCCCCTATGGATTTCTTAGGTTTCTTACTTATGTACATAGGAGATGTTAAGCTCTTGAATGGAAGTAGATTTTTCCTTTCTAGTATTTAAGATATGTGGTTATTACTTAGCACAACCTTGGCTGTAGCCAATTAGTAAACATAAAAGAAATATTTAAAAGAGCTATACTTCCATCAGATATATCCTGCTAGGGGACATCAGATGCCCGAGGAATGTGAATCTGGGTCATTCAGGAGCTGAGAGAGTGTGTCTGCTCTTGCTGTTAAAAAAGAAAATGTCACTGCAGGAAAAATTAAAAGCATGTGATATTAGAGAATGGCCAGTTCTAGCCAGCAAATGATAGCTGAAGAAGGCAAACCTGGCCTAGTAGGGTCACCAAGAAAAGAGGAAGCATTGCTGTAGAAAGGCATAGGTCGATCTAAGCCTTGCACAGGGAATGCTGCTTACTCCCTTCTCTGCAATGGCCATTCCCCTTCCTTCTAATTAGCTTACATTAGGATCTGCAAAACGGCCCTGAAGGAAAAATGTGCAAACAATAACTTGACACATGGTAATTTGTGCATTTTCTTAAATTATTTGTTTTGTAAGCCTGGGTTTACTGTTCTTTTGAGTGGGAAACTAACAATTATCTCCAGCTCTTAAGGCTGTTGTAATATACGTAACTTCACGGTATATATATTTAATTAAAATAATGGCCCGTGCCTATTATTGTGTCTGTGACCAGCCCAGAAAGCCCAATTCTAAGATTGTGATATTGTATTCAGATTATGTCTTTAATCTCCTTGGATATGAATATATAAATATCAAAAAAAAATGAAATTCAGACTTTGTTCAAAACAACTACAGGAAAGAATGTATGAGCATTCACATTACCATATGATATTTTGTTCTTTATTTTTATAAATTATTGGAGGAACAAAAAGAAAGAAAGAAAAGAAAGAAAGAAAGAAATTCCTGTATATTAGCCTAATAGAGAAGATCTAAAGTACTCCATTTTAGTACAAGCAGCCATGTTAGGCCTTAAGTTTCAGTTTCCCAAAGAAACAGGCAAGACTTCTCAGGAGAGCCACAGACAATGGGTCCCTAGTCAATAGCACCCTGACATTTGGTCAAGAGACAGGACTAGCCGGTAACTGAATCAGTTCCTGGGACTTCTGGCCAAGAGAGATAATGAGACTTGAGTTAGGACAGTTCCTGAAATTTTTCTGAGGCCTGACCAAAACTAGTAAAAATAATATAAGAACAAATCAGAAATTGTACTTATGTAATTGCCTCATGCCTAGTCAATCATTTTAGAGATTACATAAGCCTTCCAGAAAACTCCCCTAGCCCTGCATAAAAGGGGACTGCAAGTAGGTCTCCTCATCACCATTTTGATGAATGGTTGACCATGCTGGTTGTTTCTGGAGTATAAACACTCTTTGTAAACTATTTGAGCCTGAGGTCTTCTTTCAGTGATGCTTGGACCCTAACATAATGAGATAATAAGCAATATATATGTAAATGAGTTTTAAAGGTGACCCAGAAAGTAATTGCTGAATGCAGTTTGGTATATAGAACATGACTGGTGTCATACTTTTCATCATTTTCTTTTAAAATTTCCTTTTATCTATTTCTTTACTGATATGTATAGTCATACCCAGATTGTACTGATAATTTGTATCATTTCTTTTTAGAAAATTATACTTCCTTGCCCCGTGCATTCCAAACTAATAAATTCAGAGCGAAATAGTCTTGACACAGGGACATGTGAATATTGTGTGTTATATGGAGTTAGTCTTGGGCTTTGGAAATGTTTACTACCTTCACAGCCATCTCTGAAGCTGTATAAGGGTCTCTTGTCTTCCTGAAGTGGAAATCTGAGCACTAGACAATATGGTCTAAATTACAGACTACAGAGCAGACATTAGTCACCATCATTAACTTATTATTATTATTTTATTTTTGGTAATTTTTTATCTGTACAAAGGATATTTATATCATATCTACCTTCTACCTTTACTCTGACTCCTCTTGGATGACCCCTCAAATATTACTGCCAACTTTATGTTCCCATGCAAGTACATACTGATTCTAGTTATGGTTTTCCTTCTGTTCAAGGATATAGGGCCACTCACTAGAGCATGGGCAACACTGTAGCCATACCCCTGAAGAAAACCGACACTCTCTCCTAATAAACCATCAATTACCAACAGCTCCAAAGCTAACAGGAGCCTCAGAAGCTGCCGAGGTCCAACATCAGTGTAAGAAGGGTCCTGAGAAATTCAGGAATGGGAGCAGTGTTAATCTAATAATGATTTGGCACCAGTAGTGGATGCAAGCTCTTTTAAATACTCTTTCTGTTCCCGAGGATTCTCAGCATTCTTCCTCTTTCTCCTTTCTCCCTTCTCAGTCTTTAGCCTCCTCTCCCTTCATTCCTTTCCCTTCTCATTCCTGTACTTTCTCCCTTTTCTTCATTCTTCTACCTTCTTCCTTCCCATACATTTGCCTCGTCTCTTTCCACTCCTTAGCCTTCTCGCCCCTCATTCCTTAGATTTATCCTTTTTGTTCTTTTACGTTCTCCCTTCTCTCTCCTGCTTTCTCTCTTATCATTCTTTTTCCTTCACCCTTCTCACAATTTTGCCTTCTTGCCTCTTCTCATGCTTTTCCTTCTCTCTTTTCATCTTTTGCCTTCTTTTCCTATCCATGTCCTTTTTTCTTGAGACCACCTTACCTCTCTATCCTTGAGGTCCTCAAGTTTATCCTGGCTAATTAATGCCACAGTCACTGCAATGGAGGGTTCATGTATCTCCTCATAATATTAAATTCAAGGCCAAGTCTTATAATGCACTGTTTCTACGAAGGACCATGTAGTCTTTTATGCCCTCTGTGGTTGTGTTGTATAGATCCTTTTCCATGGCCATAAGAACCAAACAAAAGGTCTGCCCCTCTTCTTACACAGCCTCATGACCACCTCCATTCCTCATTCTCAAGAACCACATGTTTTTTTTTATTATCACATGATTGTCTCTGAGTAATGGAGAAAGTGTTTTTCCCCAGAAAAAGAGATTGAACGTAAAAATAGAAGAGACAGTAGATCAATTTCAGGCCAACAGCATACATCAGCACACATGGGGATTGTAGGGATCAACAGCCTGGCAATGCTCCAGGGGCAGGAACTGTGTTGCACCTCCCCATATGCAGCCAAGCTGGACCCAGAAAGAAGCACCTTTCTTACAAGTGTCTGCTTACAGGGAGTAGTGTTGAGTGTCATGATCTGGTGAAAGTCTTATGCAGGAAACCATAGCTTGTGTAAGCTTTTCTTCAAAATTCTAGCTCAGCTCTACTAGGATAATATGTTAATGTCTTGCAAAAATTGATTCTTTGTCAATATTTTTTCTTCCATGGTGATGACAAATTTGTTTTAGAAAAGAATAGCTTAATGTGTTTAAGAAAGAGATAATCTTTATTTTTATTTTGAAAACTTCATTTATAAGACTATATCTCTATCACTCCTTCCTCTCTTCCCTTCCAGCTCCTCCCATGCTCTCTTGTCCATCCCAAAGTTATTACATTCTTTAATTATTATTGTTACACATGAGTGATTGTGGGTGTCTATGTATGTGTATGTAGCTTACAGTCTAAGGAGTCCATTAGTATTGCTGCATTGTACATGTATCTTGAACTGATCACATGTGACTAAACAAACTATCTAGGAGCTCAATTCTGAAGGAAATTGATTCTATCTCTCCTGACAGATAATTTTTTTCAACTGATATCTACAAATATCCCATCTAAAACTTGGAATCCATAAAAGAAGGAAACTTTGCATTTTTGTGATAGGAAAATAGCCTAGTTACATCTCTAAAGAGAAATAAGAACTAAAATGATGCAACTAAAAGTAAATATACGTTAATAGCTTAATGTCTTACTTGTCTTGTATTTCCAGCTAAACCAAAGGGTAAGGTCAAACGGACTACAAGATAAAAGCCTGCCTGTACTAAAGTGTGAGTTCAAGGCCAGCCTGTCTAAGACCTGTTTAAGACCCTGTCTGAAAATAAAAGTTCAGCCTAACACTTTGCCTCACATAATAACTACATGATAGAAGAGGACAACAGATATCTGTATAGTTGTCTTCTGACCACCCTATGTACATAGTAATACAGTAACACACACACACACACACAAACACAGTAAACTGAATAAATAAAAGCAGAAATGAATAAATGAAATAGATGGAGCTGTACAAATAACTTATGATAGAGCTCTTTCTTACATTCTTCTTTCTTTCTTTTTTTTTTTTTTTTTTTTCGGTTTTTTCGAGACAGGGTTTCTCTGTGTAGCCCTGGCTGTCCTGGAACTCACTCTGTAGACCAGGATTGCCTCGAATTCAGAAATCCACCTGACCCTGCCTCCCAAGTGTTGGGATTAAAGGCGTGCACCACAACTGCCTGGCTTTTTTTTTTTCTTTCTTTCTTTCCATCTTTCTTACATTCAAAGTGGTTTAATCCCTCATAAGGAAAGAATATCTTATATATCATATACCAAAAAATATTTCTGCTTGAAATTAAAAGCTTAAACATATTGTCAAACTTACATGTAAGCAATGCTTCAGACCAAATTTAGCTTGGACTTGCTATTCACGTGTTTTCTGTAGACAGGGCAGATATTGCTCATAATTTTCAGTCCTTCTGTGTAAAGAAAATCTCTTACCCTTGGCTGACCATAAACAAATTAATATGAACTTTAGATTCCTTAACTCTACTACATAGAAAATACCATTTAAAAGTTAGATAAGAACAGCATTTGAAACCAAAAGTGCTTAACAACTCTTGAGTGTCATTTAAAGCAGGATCTGAACACAAAACAATCATTACAATGAAAAAAGAAAAGAAAGAAAAAGGATATATCAATAGTGAAATGGCCTGTGTGTATTTCATGATGACACTGCAAGTACAATAAAGAAAATAAATAATAAAATATTTAAGTGCAATATTTTAGTTACTTGCAAATTTTCCTGAAACATAATAGAATTCTTTGCAAAGGTTAAGCTCTGAGTAGCTAGTTTCTTCTAGAACAATTGAGAACTAGAAATAAAGGAACTCTTTATGCACACCAAAACAATAATATAATAAATAAATGAATAAATAAATAAATGAATGAAGTGTGATATTGGCAAGGAAGCCAGATTTCTGTCTATTACAAAAGAATTGAATTATACTAGGAAAAAATAAGATTCTCAATTAATGCCTAGATCAGAATCGTCTGTGGGCTTCTCTATCATCTTAGATGATTGAATGGGAGTGTCCAGCCCACAGTGAACAGCACCATCACTAGGCAGGTAGGTCTGAGCTGTGTAAGAAAGCTACCTGTGTTTAGTCCAGGAAACCAAGCAATGAGCAGCTTCCCTTCATAGTCTCTGCTTCAGTTCCTGCCGTCTGAGCCTGTCTTGAGGTTCCTGTCCTGATTTCCCTCATTGACAGGATATCATCTGGAAGTGTAAGCTGGAATAAACCATTCTGTCTCCAAGAAAAAAAAAAGATTCTCAATTAATAGTTTGAACATTATGGATTCACACCTTTCTTTATGAATAGAGAAATATTTAAAATTAAAGTTCAATGTGCTCTGTTGTAGATTCTTTAAATAAGAATACTGCATGTTGTTGGCAAATGTTTACTTAGTAATTTTAAATTCCTTTGCAACATTTTACCTGAATCAAGTACAGGTATAACACTTGTTAGCGTTTAGATCCACCATGGATCATGTAGCTCTATTGAAATACAATGGATACAGTATGGTTGTGCATAACTACAATCCCTTCCTGTGGAAGTGGAGGCAGGAGTGTGGGCTAGTGAGATCAAAGGCAGGGGGCATTTACTATGTACCTAAACCCTGTCTTGAGAACAAAAATGAGAGAATAAATTCATTTCAATATGTTATCAAGTGATTACACAGATGGAACAATGAAGCAGCACAAAACAAGATGTATATACTTCCAATAGTGCCAATAAAAGCAGCCATCTTTGCTGCCAGTTAGTGGAAGATACTGTATGAAGAAGCTATACAATTAGTATGACTCTAATGTTGAGCCAATATTTCTTCATGTAAGGAGCAATACTTTCATGTTTTTGGTTCTAGGAATACAGAAAATCTGAAGATTATTTGCTGACAGAGAGTAAGTGCCTTAAAAACAACTACAATAACAACAGCAACACACACACACACACACACACACAGCACAACACCTGAGATGTTGAGATTCATCAAATGACAATGATATTAAATTCAACAGAGGGTGAATAAAAGTAGAATTTGAACAATGAATAATAGAGCATTAGACAATACGTAAAGTAGAAATAAATACTTATAATTCTACAATGCTATAAATAAATGAATAAACAAATAAATGCAGATGAATCACAAATCTGCTATCAGCAGAACTCCTAATAATTCATGAACTCATTCTTCAAGGCTATAAAAAGGATTAACTTAACTGCCTGCCAATATAAGACTGTCTCCCAAGGGTTCTACATGGAGATTGGGTGGACATACCTGTGTGTATGCATGCATGTACAAAAGTATATTTACATGTACAACAGTGATAACCTTGCAGGTAAAAACTGGAAAGACTTGTCAAAAAAAAAAACAAAAAAAAAAAAACTTCATCAGGAGTCAATATCAATACATAGTGGTTAGAAAAAAAGAGTAAGTTCCACATGGCTGTCCTGCCTTCTAAGTTCAGATTGAACCAAATGCATAGTCCTATCATTGCTATGAGTAATTACTTCTGTGTTAGCTGTTAAATGTTTTGCTTATTAGGCCTTGGCCAGTTTGTCTTCACAGGTCTGATCTCAGACAGCACAAGTTTCAACTAGTTTTCTGTTTGGTTTCTACTTATTGAGGTTGCTGGAGAATCTCACAAAGTGAGAATTCAATTCTTATGGAACTCTTGCACTGGCAAGCTTTTGCTGGAACTTTAAAGAAGGGTGATGAGCCTCTGTTATTGGGTAGACCTCCATTCTCCTGAGTCAGGCTACTTGTGGCTCTGAAAAATGGACTGGACAAAAATATGTTGGAATATTGGTGAAAAATAAAATCTTTCTTGAGCAAATTAATGACCTGCAGGCATCTTGGCAAAAAAAAAAAAAAAAAAAAAAAAAAGAATGAAAAAGATTACTTTCTACATACTGCTTAAGCATTGGCTAGCTCGGAAATAGACTAGATTTAAGAGTGCACAGTACAAAACTCGGCCATATTTCCATACGCTGTCTTTAGTTTTGCCTTATATTTTCTCCATTTCCATTAATCATAAAATCAATTGTGAAGGGATTCTCACAAAAAGCAATAACGAAAAGAATAAATTTTCCAAAGGTTATAATTTAATACTTTAAATATATTAAATTCTCACAACATGGTTATCAAGAACCATTTGAAATGTTGTACTCACTAACTACATTCTTTGGAGCTTGAGAGTCCCTTTATCCTATTTTTAAGTTTTGTATTAGCTGCTTGTAAGACTCTAGGGAATGCACAGGCTGTTGTGAGAGGTCAGGCACACAGTTAGTCCCGAACTTCATTGTGGACACAGAAGCAGGTCACTGAAGCGAGTTTTCCAAGCTCTTAGTTAAAACCAAATGATGTCCACCCCCACGTAAGGCCTGAACTGAAGGGAAAACCCACAGTTCTCACTCCAGGAAATGAGAAATATATCAGGATATCTTGGGAATTCTGTCATTAAAATATTTTTGCTGTTCTTTCTTTTTCTAATAATGCTCTTTTACTTCAAAACAATTCCTCCTCCCCACCCCCCGCTCAAATAATTTATTACAAAGAAGAGTTGGTCAAGAGTGTGAGTGTAGAGAGAAGTATTATTACTTTTAGAATATATACTTTAGAAACAGCTGCATAGAGAATATATACTTTCAGAAACAGCTGATGAGAAGGCGACCACGAATGGCTATTACAAGCAGTTTTATAGTTTTTAGGGGCAAAGGTTACATCAACAAGGTTACAGTTCAAACTTATTGGCTAAGCATATTGACCTTTAAATCTATTGGCTAGCATGCATGACATGCATTTGAAGTCTACCTGGGACTTTCCAGAAGGTCAAGTAACTGTCAGTACATTCTGAGCATTTTTTACTCAAGAATGTTCCTGTGGATGGAGAATGGAAATTGGCCTAGCCTTGACCCCAAGAGGGAGGGGGAAACTGTAAGAAGGGCGTAGTACTGGAAAAAACCCTGATTGTCCCTCATTCCACCTTTTTTCTTGTACAAGCTCCAATCCTGGAGCTATGTTCAGGGAACTTGGATAACTAACTCATATTCTTCAGATCTTGTCCTTTTTTGCTGTATTTCTAGCTCCTTTTCAAAATCAGTTGTCCATATGTGTGTCAATTTATGTCTAGGTCTTCAATTTCCTTAATCCACATGTCTGCTTTTATGCCATTACAGTGTGGTTTTTATATTGTAACTCTGTAGAACAAACTACAAATTGGGGTTAGTGAGAGCTCTAGCAGTTCTTTACTGTTCGGGATTGTTTTAACTACTCTGGATTTTTTTTTTTTGTTTCCATATTAAGATGAGAGCTCTTGAGATTTCTGAAAAATTAAGTTGTCATTTTGATGGTTATTACATTGAATCCTTGGATTGTTTTGAACAAGATGACCAGTTTGAACTGTTACTCCTACCAATCCATCAGCATTTTTTTTTTCATTTTCTGGTGTCTTTTTCAATTTTTTTCTTCCAAGACTTGATGGTTTTATCATGTAAGTCTTTCACTTGTTTGGTTAGAGTTACCCCAAGATATTTTATATTACTTAAGGCTATTGTGAAAGGTGTTGTGTTGTTTCCCTGATTTATGTGTCTGCTTGTTGTCATTTGTATATAGGAGGGCTAGTGATTTTTTTGTTGTTGTTAATTTTGTAACAAGCTATTTGCTGAAAGTCTTTATCAGCTACAGGCATTCCCTAGTGGAAATTTTTCAGTCATTTATGCATACTATCACATCATCTGCAAATATAGATACTTGGACTTCTTTCCAATTTATCTTCCCTTGATCTCTCTCAGTTTTCATAATGCTCAGGTAAGGCTGCAAGTATTATATTGACTAGATTGGGAGAGAGTAGACAACCTTATCTTGTCTTAGAGTAATAAATTCTGAAACAACCTATGATGTATATTGAATATATTTTAACAAAGATAAAATATTCATAAAATTTTATTTATTGAATGGTCAAACTACATAAAAAGAATTTTATGTTCAACTGGATGAAAATTAACAGAGAAATCATGTACTGGAGGGGCTTAGACTGTTTTACCAGTTGTTACTTTCTAGAAGATCCAATCTCTATTGCTTCTATCCCATGTTATTGCAAATGTAACATTTAGTTGCACTCTAGGAGCTGAAGAAAAGTATGAATCTTCAAGATATAACATAGTAGGGGCGAATTAAGTTCACTGTATAATCTGTTTATAAACTTAACCACTGAGCAAGGAGAACACTATGGGTTATACAATTCCTGCTCAAGCTTGAGAATCTGGTTTGGGCTCCAGAATATTCATATAAAAATCTGGTTGTGACAGTGCGTGGTTATAATCCCAGTAGTACAGACACAAAAACAGGAATATCCATTCTGCTGGATGGCCAGCTGGCCTAGCCAAATAAATGAGCTTCAAGTGCACTGAGACTGTCTCAAAAACCATGGTGGCAAGCAATAGAAGAACCACAGCATGAACCTCTGATTCTACATATGTGTGCATGTGCACACATATATAAAAAGAGATGGGCATACACATGGATATTACACACACACACACACACACACACACACACACAAAACAAAGAGCTGTGAGCCAATCATCAGGAGTATACAGTGGCAGATGATAAAGATCTTAGAACCAAACAGTTCACGAAGCAGCCTATATCCAACTTAGAGTTAATCAAAGCTGTTTAAGGAGATGTGGAAGCATGTGCAAAATAATCCAGAACTATTGTTTATGGCTTTATCAATTTGTGCAGAATAAGCCCCCTCCTGCCTACCACTGCAAAAAACGAATGCTTACCTGACTCAGTATTCAAAATGCAGTGCACACTGTAATTGGCACTTGTTTCCTGATTTCCATTCTCTTTGGGAAGGTCAAAAATAAATTTTTTCTCAGACCGTTTTAGAGCTTTGATCATGGGTGTAAATTAAATCCCCAGTTAAACTCATCATCTTTGAATTTGGAAAGCACTTGCATAGCAAAGCCAGGTCTGCTTCCTCTCCTCTGCTGACACATTGGAAAGAACTCTCAAATGAGCCAAGCTGGCTCACATATACCTAGCATTTCTCTTGACTCCCTGCTTTCAATAATCATGATTTTTGACAGCAGTATCATCTGACTCTCAGGTTATCACTAGGATAATGGGAGTTTCTCTAGCAGATTGGGTCTTCTCATTCTGGTACAAAATTAAAGTAGGTGGCATTTTCAACGCATTTCATGCTGCCTGTTTTTCTCCACAAAGAATATACAGTGTTCCAAAAAGTTTGGTTAGCGTAGCTGGATTTCCATTTCCATCCTTATTTGTTATCTTTTCCATAATTGTTGACTACATTTTACCTGAGATCCCAGGCAATATATGTCATGAGTATACCAACATTCAGCTGCTGACTGGTAAGAAACTTGCCAGAAACTGTTCAAAAATTGAAACTTGAGTGGTCTTCATGTATGTACTGATTCACTTTGACAGTAATAAAAGTATATACAGAAGTAACTTTAATTTATTGCTGAGGGATCTTTTGATTACTTAGAAAGACAAACAGTGATTTTAGAAGGTCATAACTACATTGTATAAAAGTATTAAAAAGTTGTCACAATCTCTATTCATGCACTCATAACTATTAGCATCAACAAGTACAACTGACATCCTGTGACCAGTTCTGTAATAGCTTGTTCTGACTGCACAGCTACCCAGCTGCTGGTTGGATTCCACCCAAGTGCCACAGCTCGTTTAGTCATTCTCTCCAACTCAGCAGCCCCTTACCAAGGAATTCTATCAACACTCCTCAATTCTTCTTAGCAAATTTAGTATTTCCCAATTATAGTAAGCATGATGTTCCCCTTTGAGATAGAAGGAAATATTTTAACTGTCTTTGATGTATGAAAATGTCTTCATATCAAATTCATTTTCTTGGTCTACATTTTCACAGTTTTTCCTTAAGATGTTAAAAGAAAGACATTGTTAAGATGAGAGCAGCCTTCTGTCTATAGGATTGCAAAATTCACTGTTCGTATAAGCAATAATGTCATAATTCAGATGACAGAGCAATATGTGCCAGAAATCACTTTTTTTCTTGAATAAACCTAAGGAGATGATTTATAACTTGAAAGGAGATAAAAATCTGCCTTCATGTTGCTAAATATTTCAAAATTAATTTTTATTTATTTTATTTTTTAATTTTATTTATTTATTTATTTATTTATTTATTTATTTTGAGATAGAGTCTCTTTGTATAACCTTGGCTGTGCTGGAACCAGCTCTGTATAATGGGCTGGTCTCAAATTCACGTAGATCTTCCAACCTCTGTTGCCATTAAATGTGTGCTCCACCACTGCCCATCTGTCAAAACTAATTTTTGACAACTATTTGGAACTCTCCCAAGGTAGAATCAAATCTCTAATCCATGTGAAATATTCCAATAGCTTCCAGTGACTGTCCAAGAAATTCATCTTCTAGAATAAAAGATAACATGACCCCCTTGGGAGCAAGTGTGCACTGTTTACCCATAATGCAAATCTCTGTAGTAACAAATACAGTGTTGTCTACATGGTACCAAATGCACAATTTATTAAGAAAGTAAACAAAGCAGTGCACACTGTGAACCTAACACCCTCTTCTCTCAATGACATGGACTCTACGTCATTTCTGTTGATTTTCTTGGCCACAGACAAACAGCTGTGAAAAAAAAATTGTGGCAATGCTCTTTGTTCACAGAAACACTGTCAAGTGTCTTCTTGCTGTTACATATCAGTTTTGCATCTTTAAGGCAAATTATCCTGCTTTCCTAAATGTTTTAATTATTAGTAGTAAATAAAATTTTAACACATGTAAATTTATATAAGTAGTGACTTTCCTCTTAAAATTCCCTTCACAATTTCAATTAAGGCTTTTATTTTTAGGTTTTTTTTCTTTTAGAAATACTGTCTCATATGTTCTGAGCTAATAATCTCTTATTTACTGTGTGGTTGAGAGTGAACTTGAACAATGTGGCTGAAAATGATCTGCCTCCCTTCAGCGCTCAAGTTCAAGATCAAGGTGAGTGAGTGCCAGTATGCCCTTTTCCCATTTGCATTTTTAATGAGCACATTTTACCAAGCAGTTAGTGAATGTTCATTTTAGTAAATCCTGCCCACTGATTTCCTTACTGAGTCATTTCACAATATTTATCACAGCTCAATCAACTGCTCATACCGCCTTCCATTTATATGGGTTTATACTTTGCTATTATGTATATACTTTTAGAACTGAACAGATTGCATAACCAGCATTGTAATCCAGGCTGAAACTGACTCAACTCAGTGCTGATGCTGCCTTAAGGTTTTGTGTAGAAATATCTATTTCTATCTATGTTCATCTTAAATTATACCCAAACCATGAACTGGGTTACACTATCAGTAAGAACTTTACAAATTATCAAAATTAGACCTGCTACTCTCAGAATAAATGAAATCCCAAACACTTTTATTTGGCCATAAAAGAGGACACATTTTAGAAAGAAAATTCAGTACAGGTGATTTTATAAACATGTGGATGAATAAGTTATAGCAGCATGGTGTGTGATCTGTCAAGTAAAATATTGATAAACCATTGCTATAGACCAAGAAAAGCAACATAAGACACTTGATCAAGTGAGTCCCACTCAGAAGGAACTAAGCATCTAGTTAAAGAGAGTTTTACCCAAAACTGTTGTAGAGTATTGTACATTGTGAATAATAACAGATTGATCTGGGTTTAATATATTAAATACAGCAGGATTCAAAAGGAGCCCAATGGAGAATGGTTCAGTTATGGGGCCTGATAATTTAAGTGTGGTTAATTGTCTTGTAATTTATTAAAATACTAATTCATAACGATGATGAACACCTTCTAGGAAAGCTTTTAAAGACATGTTCAGACACATTGCAGTTGCTCCAAAGTCTATCATTAAAATGGATCTGAGATGCTCAAATTACTTACATAAAACAGTACTGTGTCTACATGCAATGCACATAGCATTTTCCTGTAGGATGTGGATCTTCCCTAGATAATACCTAAGGAAAACACCAGGAAACAATAATTTATAGTTTTACAGTTGAATTGATGGCTGTGTTGCTTAGAACAAAAGAAAACAAAAGTCCTCTTTGTATGCCATACAACAGTAAATTAATAAAAGGAAACGTATGCGTTGTGTCTGCAGAATTTTCATGCCTATAGAAGATCAAGGCCCTGAAAATAGTCATTTACATTCAGAAGCCTTTGAACCCCTGTTACTCATGTTCATGATTCTTAAATATGCAACTGAACTAGAGACTGTGGATTTGTGCTGTGTGCTCAACCTGAAACTCTTTTAAAGGAAAATGCAATTATTTTTTTCTGATTCTATTTTAAGTATCTACTAAATACTGTTGAGATTTGCAGAATATAAGGATGAAATAATCCTTATGAAGATATGTGTAACTGATGTTAAAAAGGTGGATTTCTGAGTTCGAGGTCAGCCTGGTCTACAGAGTGAGTGCCAGGACAGCCAGGGTTACACAGAGAAACCCTGTCTCGAAAAACCAAAAAAAAAAAAAAAGAAAGAAAGAAAAAAAAAGCTTTATCCAAGTTGCATTTTTTCTCTGCTCCTAATCTTAGAAGGAAAGCAAGTGAGATAAATTTAAACCATTATCTAGTAGGTTACCAAAAGCTTGTTTTTCCAGATATTTCTTATGAGGTTATGATTTCTCTTCATTATCACTATGCTGTAAGACTTTTCATTATTATCACAAGTGGATTTTGAATTTTATGCAATTCTTTGTCTACATGTATTGAGATAACTTTTTCTTTCATTTAATATTTAAATACTTTAGTGAATTAAATTTCCTGCTAGGTTTAATCAACCTTGCATGCCTTGGATTACTGCAACCACTTACTACATTGATGTAATATGAATTTAAATATAGTACTGGATTATATCTGTGAATATATAATTAAGGATGTCTCCCTAACTACTGAATGATATTGGTCATCAGTTTCGTCTTACAAGGTCATTTTCCTTTTATTCGTTGGTGTTGCAATAAAGTCAGCTTTATAAAATGACTTGGAAAACCTTCCTTCCAGTTTTATATTCTGAAATGTTTATGTGGCTAACACCACTATATGCATGCATATTTAGGAAATTCAGCAAAAGAAGTCCAATTGGATTTGTTTTTTCATAGAGAGTTTCAACTCTAGCAATTCTTAACCTACTATACTATGGCTTCTTAATGAGCATCAGAATTTTATCTTCTGTAGAAATAATCACTTTATCACAGTTGTTGGAGTTGTGGATATGAAATAATTCACATTATTTCCACATTATTCTTTATCATCAACAGAGCCCTTAGTAGTGTTGAATTTCCTGTCTAGTATTGGCTTATTTGTGTCTATGCTAGAATCATACTCTCAGTCTCTTGTTTCTCTCCTTCCTCCTTGCCTCCTCTCTTTCTCTTTCTCTCTCTCCCTTTGTCCTTCTCCCTGTAGCTCTGCTGTCTCTCTGTCCCTCTCCTCCATATGTATGTGTGCATGTGTGTATGAGTATAGGTCTGTGTGTATGTGTGTGCATAAACATATAAAAGCAAGCTTCTGAGTCTGTTTTTATGGTTTGTGTGCACATAGTTTCAGAAATGATCACTCAAAAAAAAAAAGGACCATCACCTTGAGACTGGAGGCAGATATTACTGGTTGAAGGGAGGGTATTTAGAGGGACTGGATTGAGGAAAGGAAGGGAAGTAATGTACTTCAATTTCGATTTAAAATGTATTTTAAAGTATTTTGTGTACATTGTATATAAATGCTACTGCTTACATTATGACTAATCATGTCTATACATGACATTTGTATATAAATTTAATTCTCATACCATTTTCAAGTAATTTACTTGTTTTGTAAGTTTCTATCATAAAAAATAACAGATACTAAGTTATTTTAAAAAGACAATAGCTTTTAGAGAATGAGAACTTGGCTATCAAATATTTTAATTTCAAAGGCAGTTTTTGTGTGTTATAGGAATTAACAGAAGTATGCAAAGACAGATTTTTAAATCTAACTGCAAGGTGATCAAATTCCCATTGTTGTTTCTTTAAAAAAAAAACAAAAGAAAACAAAACAAAACAACAACAACAAAAACCCCACAATCCCTTGTCCAGACCAGCTTCAATCCGGTAGGGTTTCTGACTCAGTCTCTCAAATATTGGGAACTACAGCACAGAGTACTTAGAAGAAAACATATTAAATATATACATATATCTCCAAAGAAGTGTAAATAAGGTATAGGAGCTACACACATGTGGGACATGGAACAAGTCTCTGCTCTTTAAAGCACTACTTTTTTGAGTCTTATGTGAGCCTTTCGATGATTCTTATCTTGAGCGACCATTCCAACTCCATTTTGGGTTCAATCTCCATTTTAGACAACCTGACCTAAGATTGAACTGAAGTTAACTCGTAATCAGAACCTAACAGTAGTTTCTAGGTTAGAAACATGCCTGCTCCTTGCACTAGTTTCCAAATTACTCCTTAACAACCACAAATCAGGAAGAAAGCAGAGGATGAGTTTATGATTGGGCTCCCAGCACCAGACAATTATTTTACAGGACAGCAAATTCCATACTAACTCCCCAATTAGATGTGTGCCAGGCAGGATGCCCCCTTGCTTGTTTGCTTGCTCTTATAAATACTTGCTTCCCCCTCCTGCGCTGTTCTGCTGTGTCAGGGTTGATGTTTAACTCAAGCTCAAGCTTGAATAAAAAGACCCTAGTGAGACTGCACTAGAATTGGCCTCTTAGTAGTCTTTCAGGCTTTCAAACACTTCCTGAATGGATACAATATTCTAAGCAGCCAAATTTAGGTTTGAGACTCTTACCAAATTTTCCTAGAGGAAATAATTTTACTCCTACAACTTTAATAAGTATACATATATATGGTTGTTTTACCTCCTTAATTGTTAGAGGGGCAACAGATAACTACAAAATTCTGAGGTAATCTACTCAGTTGAATACCACACACACAAACACACACAAAGAGACAGAGAGAGAGGAGAGAGAGAGAATCCAGAGTGAAGTCAACAGCCATGAGGAAATTTTCCTGCAAAGGAAGACAAATGTATAGTAGACCCAAGCATATGTTGTATTCTGTTCATGTTTTCCTTCCCAAATTAAGAGTATTTATCCTATCTACTGTAGCTCTGTGTCACCACTGGAGTTTGGATGTAGAGCTGGTAGATAGTCTCGTCATTCAAAACTCTTCAGACTAAAAGAAGTCAAGTCAAGAGCTACACCCAACTTAACTGTCATGGACTCCTCAGAGCTAGGTATGGTGTCAGTACTAAGCCCAGAGTGTGGGCCTGAGACTGTAAGAGGAGGGGGGAAAACTTGGAAAGGGGATAACATTTGAAATGCAAATAAAGAAAACATCCAATAGAAAAAAAAAAAGGAGGGAATTTGCAGAGTGGTAAGAGGAGGTGATGACATTTGGAGAACAAGTGCTTGTTATTCTGCACAAAAGCTTTGGAACACTTAGTTTTCCTATTGCAGTGGGCAGAACTATTAACAAGTACAAAGAATTCCTTGTCTACCTTTTGTATATATTTTTCATTCAAACAAAATTAATTCCCAGGTGCTCTATATGTCCTTTACACAGTTCTGCTGCTTTAACATTAGTACTGGAATTCTGGAGAAATGTTATTGAACACGGACTTTGCTGAATCCTCCATAGGCTTGGTGTCCTCAGAAAATCTCCCTCTTTGTGTCTTCCTTAAGAATATGATTCTATGTTTTCTATAAAAGAATAGTATTCAAGAAACAAAAGAATTTTTACCTTTCTATTCATGCTCTAAAGATCTGTGAAACTGCTATACTAGCATGACCACTTATATAAAAATGTCTATTTGCTAACTGAACAAGGATCACTGTCAGTGAAATAGATTGGGTACCCAGCCCCAGTGGATATATCTCTACTACAACCCTTACACTTAAGGCTGCTAATACATAACAAGGGAAATCGAAGAGAATTTAAGAGTCAGAGAATAAGAAAATCCTCTGTGAGATTGTTTCATGTAGAAATAACATGGACAAAATAACTGCCTAAATAAGACCAATACCAACAAACATGGCAAAATTTTCATACATGTAATATTTCGGGGGAAATATCACAAGGCCCTGGGCCTACAATGAGCTAAAGGCAAGTAAAATGCAAAGATGAAAAGTAGGAGAATTCATCTTCCCCAGGACTGAGCCAACATCTAATCATCCAATATCAAGTTGTCATGCTTGGAATTGTATGCATACAAGCAAGACTAAATAGACTCAGCATGCTGCATATATGTATGTATGAAATATTAAAGAAAACGAGGCCATGACTTTACGACGGAGTGTGAGGAATTCCCATGGAAAGGTTGGAGGGCGAAGAGGTAGGACATCATGTAATTACATTTTCATTTAAAATATTTTTAAGAATATGAAAAAATTATTGGCGGAAATCCTTGCTCATGTCATATATAACCTTCTTTCCCACATACCACATCATGGCATTGTTTAATTTTTTTTTTTTAAAAAAATGAGCCTACTTAATTCAATACTTTTATATTAAAATAAAAAAACAACAGATAAATAAAATGAGATTAATGATTTCTTCCAGAATTACCATTCTGTCCTCCCAGTCACCTGTTTCCTCAACTCTTAGACCTGCCCTGCCAAGTCTAGCTTCCACATGTCAGCAGGATTATCGACAGGGAAATGTCTTCCTTACTCGTCCCTGGCCTCTTCCCATTCCTGAGGTCATCTTCTTGTTGACAGTTCTGCCTCTTTAAAACAACTTTTCTGAAGTCGCCTTAATTCTAAACACAATTAGAAGCGCTTCCCCATGTCCCACATACTCCATAAAGAAGTCTAACAATTCACCTATGACAAATTCCTCCATATGTCTTCATAACTTCAGAAAAACAATGACTGTATCAGCACAATGTTCTCAGAGCTAGTAACTATGCCTTATTTGTTCTTATGTCTGCTAGACTAAGATATTAATTTTTCACAGCAGTCAATATAGCTATTCACTTAGCAAAAGAGTGAATTAAAATGTTGGATACATTAATTATTTAAACTCAACATGAACACAGGTACCAATGTGGTACATGGGTACCACATCTCTTGCATAATTGATCACAAACATTCATTTCAGTGTTGTGATGGGTAAAAGTGCTTCAGTTTTGATGCAGATTCTGCAATAAGATTTTATTCCTTTTTTCACAGTCTATTATTGCATCTATATTCTATTTCATCTTTTTAGAAATTGCTAAAGGATGTTAGATATTTGTTTAAAGAAAATCACCAGTATGTCCTCATTTTAAACAACTATATTTTAGAATGGTAAAGAAATTATGGTAAACTTTTCTAAATTCTCTATTTTATAATTTAGAGTGTCCTGATTTATTTCACCTTTTAATGACAACAATATATTTTCTTCATTAGATATTAGAAACAGTATTTACTCATGTCTATGTCCCCAAATACCACTAATAAATATTACCCTAGTAAGGCTCATATATTTTTAAATAGTATCCTAATTACTGAAATGTGTGAGATTACTTTTGTTACATAAAATTGCTGGCTTCAGAAGAGAAGGAGACCCTTAAGATATCTATTTTCAACTTTTAATGTTATTTTTTTTCTTTGAGCTGGCTATGGCAGATCACTACCTCTCATATGTTTTTGTTTGGTTGTTTTTGATGTCTTATTTTATTTTCTTATTACTTCTCCAGTACAGTCAATGACTCCTACCTGGGCTGACTTTTGAAGTTTTTCTTTCTCTTTGGTGTTCTTTCTGAGTGTGGTTTTTACTATTATTTGTGATTACCTCTTCTAGCATGATCACAATTTCCTGCAATATTTCTTTCACTCCCAGGGGAAATTTGTGCTGTTCATAGCATTTATCTCTTACCATTTATTTATTTATCGTGTGGGAAAACTGAAACAAGAAAGCAAGAAATCAATTTAATCCTTTGGCAATGTCTATTTCATTGGCCAATAATTTATTCTTATAACTTTTACTTTGCTGTCTTCTGCATGATGACCTCTGACCATTCCTATATCTGAAACACATTCTGTGTACTCTTTTGACCTCCTGTCATATTTTTCATCTGTGTTTCACCTTGTTCTCCATGCTGCCCTTTGTCTCTGCCATGTAATACCACATAACCAATAGCATCCAATAGATGCCTCACATTGGAGCTGTTCCTACACTTGATTACTTTTACAAATCATTTGTCATCTATATTGGATTTTCGATTTCTGTGGTATTTACTTCCATCTTATACATAAACACAGTCCCCTGGGAAAGCTCCACATTAATTTCTTGGAAGCAGCATCCCGTTTCTCTTCTCTGTTTTGTTTTCTACTACACAGATGTAGCTCTTGACTTTTAATCCCAAACCAGATCTTTCAAGTTACTAATTGACTATTTTATTGCATACCATTTGTACTTATCATTCAACATCATTACACATGCTCCAGCCTTATACTTATAATTTTAACTCTGTAAAGACATCTTTGGAAATAGATTTTATGTTAATAACAGTATATGAGATCACATCTTTACTGTACCACTGTGTGTGTGTGTGTGTGTGTGTGTGTGTGTGTGTGTGTGTATGCATGATTGCTGGTGCCCAATGGGGCCATCAAAGAACAGATCTAGACATAAATAGCCTGCTTTCAACTTATACCTTTATTTGTAAAGCTTATTTTGTTAACATTATCATTCTATTTACCTATTTATTTATTTGTGTGTGAGTGTGCACACATGTCCAGAAGGTCTGAGTGTAATTTAGTACAACTTGCCATAGTCAGTTGGTTTTCCCCTCCAACATGTCTTGGGAATCCTACTCAGTTAGTCAAGGGAAGTGCCTTTACTTCCTCAGCCACTTTGCTAAACCTTCCTTGTTTTATATTCTTATTTCCCCCAATCTTCAGTATTCCTGAAATAAATTTACTGGGAGCAAAATTCTTTGTAAAATATATCATATCCTGTACTTCTAAACTTTCATGAGTTTTGTCTTTTTTTTTTTCCACTTGAAAATTTTAGAAAAAATTAATTGTAGATTGCAATATAGCTTGATCAGATTGACATGTACTTGTGAGAATGATACAGATACTGTCAACATGCCTTTTGCCCAATTTCTTCCAAAGGAAACATCTCCAAGTGCTGTCACAACCAGGATGCTCACACTGACATATTAAATATGTAGAAAATTTTCCCCACGAGAAGTGTATGTTGATATCTACAGCCAACACGCCCAGTGTAAACAATTATACCAAGCAAGCTTTTCTACCCTAGGCCTTGTTAGAGTATGATCAAATTATGTTTTGCTGTATTAATAGCAAGCATCTAGTATACACATAAGCAGTGGGGAATTGAAAGAAGCAAAGGTCTGATCTCCCCTTCTTTTTTCTGTCCTATCTGGAATTGTCTTTGCCATATTACAGAAACTCTGAATGGTACAGTTTGCTAGCACAGAATGCTCCTGATCTCCATGGTTTTAATTCTTTCATGGAAATACATAAGCAATCTGGTGCTAAAGTTGTAATTTGTGCTTTCACGGGGGACAATAAGTCAGCAACAGACATGTATGTAAATTTCCCCAAGTAGAGTAAGCCCCAGAAGTCTTGTACATCTGAAAAACAGATGGCTTTACATTCCATCTTTCTTCTTGTGTTAGTGGCTGATCCTGATCTCAGTCTAGAGAGCTGTACTTCTGCCTTCCCTTCTAGCCTAAATGGTACCTTGTCATAATGTGAGTGAAAATTTAAGACAGCATAGGGAGATCCAATAAGCTTTCACTATTTCTACACACAAGTAGTCCCAGATTTGATACACTTAGAGTCAAAGTTGTAATTCAAAACATTTCATTAAAAGTATAACATCAGGAGAAGATGTTGTTTCAATATTTATTTTCTCTGTGGATAATGACTATTTTCTAAAATTTTAGGACAAAAAATGAAATGAAAACAATTGAATCATAGTTAAATATGGATTATTAAATTGGTTTCTATAGAAATTTTTTATTGCTACAATTCTTGAGAATCAGTTCCATTAGCATGTGTGTTGTGTGGGGGATTTTACTCAGTGGGGAGTGACCTTATCATCCCGATAGGGAGCAGACTCCTCTCATCTCAAACAGAGAACTTAATTAGCAATCTTTCCTTTGAGTGTATTCAGTCTCTTTAGCATCTTTTATACAGTCAAGCTTTCTCAGGTTGGGAGATTTACATGAGAAGTCAGGGCCCTGCATGACTCCTCTTTCCTGGGATTCCTGTCTCTATCTGAGACTCAGTCAACTTGTTAGCGAAGCTAAAATGTGTTTGCATTTTTTACGATGTCTTTTACAATACAAATAGCTATTGAGTTGAAATATACTAATGTTGTCTGTCCCTGGGTACTAAAACCAAAATAAATAAATAAATAAATAAAAAAGTTAAAAAGAAAAAGGAAAACAGACTTGATTTCCAAATAGTCAGTTTATTTTTTTCTCTCTTAGAGAAATGGATTTTCTAAGATAAATTTTGGAAAAACACAGTTATAAGAAGTATTTTCAGTATTTGATACATACTGTTAGCGTTAAGAAACATGACTAATATTTCTGTTTCATTTTTTGATTTTTTGACTATAGGTCATGCTTCCATATTATTGGGACGTTGTAAGACAATTTTGAGTAAATTTTACTATATTAATTTATTGATTTTGTATGTGTGTGAGTAGATGTGCTTAGAGATGTCATGACACAAAGGTAGGAGGTTGAAGGAGTCAGTTTTCTCCTACCATGTGAGACCCATGAGTTGAACTCAGGGAGGTTTTCATGCTGGATTCCAAATGTCCTCAGCCATTGAGCCATTTCTTTTATCTTTCTTCCCCTCTCCATGCATGTATATATGTATTCTATTTTTAACCAAATATCAAATGTTCTTTGGAGAAACTTGGTGAGAGTTAAAGGCATGAAGAACAGACTTATTCTGTATCTCCCAGTCTTGCAGTATTTCCTGAACATCTTCAGTAATAACATATACCATTGTTCAATCGACAAAGTTTTCTTGAGAATGTTATCCCTACAGAGGTAAGGCAGCTTTTTCATAACTTAACATATTTATCTATGTCTTAGGCATTGATATAAATGGAAACTAATGCTTAAATGCACTGATTCTTTCAATGTAGTTCAGAAAACAATAAATATTCAAATGTAAGATACTTAGAATGAGATAGTTTGGCCTTTGACTTTAAAACTTTGATTTTATTGTTCTACATAAGTAGTTCTCATAAAAACTATGACAGCTCCTACTCTTATTTCTTAATTTCTGAAATAATAATAATCTGGTTTGAAACTATTTTTTCCATGGAGAAATTATACACATACATTCATATACTATATGAGAAGATAGATAGATAGATAGATAGATAGATAGATAGATAGATAGATAGATAGATTGTGTGGTGGTAGCATTAGTATTATAGCAATTTACTGAATGCTGTGGGAAGAAATTTTGGTGTGTTTTGCTGTTGTTATTGTTGTTGTTTTATTGCTGGTTTTGATGTTATTTTGTGCTTACTTTGAAATGAAACAGACTTTCCCAGCTCTGATTCCTATTGAATCATCCACACCTTCATGTTCTAGTAGATCTTAGACTTCATACCCAGCCATAATACTTCTCCTTACAGCTTTCCTCTTTGGCCTGTTCCTGTCTCTTGTATCTCTGTGTTGTTGCTCACAAACTGTTCCTTATTGTGAAAATTATAACCCTTGCATCCATTATCTTAATGTGACTTTATAACTGAGCCCAGGGCATTTTTAGCACATGACTAAGCCACAGACAGGCGGTTGTGCTGAATTACATACATGATTTCTTTGCTGTAGAGTTGAGTTGGGTCAGAGCTATTAAAATGAATCACAGATGTTTCAGAGCTTTGCCATCATAACCCCTTAACACTTTTTGTTTATACCACACATTTACATAAAACATCTGCTACCTTACGCTTGATATAGTTTTACAAGTCTTTCCCTTTATATTTCATTATAAACTTTAATGTCAAAATAACTCAGTCTTCCTTGGAAATATCATACATAGCAGTGTAAAGAAAACCTGTGCATTTTTTTTTTTTTTTTGACCCACTAGATCTCGAAATGTTGGACTTGAAAGTCCACATGTCTGGGTAGCCCACCCCACAAAGACACAGAGACTAAGAATGATGCAAAAAGCAAGAGGTCTATTGAATCCAGTGCACTGGGGCTTCCCTACCAACAGGACAATGGCGACCCCGGGTTAGTAAGGTTCACACTTTTTATACACTTTTCTGGGGCAGAGCTTGGCAACAGCATGAAAGGGTAGGCCCACATTGGTGTTTAATTTTTACTTTTTTTATGATTGGTAATGTCAGCCTGTTACCACCCACCTGTGGCTTCAGCCTGTCTTTGACAACAGAGAATTTTGTCCATTATGTGAGACCTGAGACATATCTATCTATTCCTGGCTCCGCTTTTTCATTTTCTAACGTTTATCTTTGGCCCTTCTGACTATCTGGAATGTTTCCCAGTCCGGCTCATCATCCGCCTTTTGTCTCTCAAGGCCTCATGAGAACAACCAATATACACAGACACTATGAATGATGTAAATAAGAGTATCATAGAAGCAATACTCTAAAAAGTTGTAGATAATTTTTGTTTTATAATTGTATGCAATTTTGTTTTATAATTATAATGCAATTTCTGTGAACAAGACTTACTTTATCTGGATTGATAACAACCGTAAACTTCTGGCCCTTGAGACTTTTTTGAGAAGACATTCAGCAGATGGGTACTGAGGGAGTGCATAGTAGGTAGTTGGTATGTGTTGAGTAGTCGGGTATTTGTGAACAAGTCATCAAGAAATGTCATAAAGGAGATAAAGAGAAATATTAGAAGCATTGATTCAGTCGGAACATGCTGAACTTGGAGACTGAGCACTTGAGCTATGTGATGGAAGGATTCAGGGTGGGCAGCAAAGTGACATCTAGACTTGTTACAACTTACCCTTGGACTATGAATATGGAAACAAGGTACTTTGTAGGTATGATTGTAAAAATGAAACTTGAAAAGGGAATGCTAGCATGGGTTATACAGATGGTTCCATGAGACTGTGAGTAAACCATCAGGAATAAACACAACCCATTGACACCTTGAATTGAACTTAATATTAGCCTTCTTACTGCCAAAACAGAAAAATAAAATTATGCTTCTTTATCGATATTAAATCCATGGTGATTTTTTACAACTACAACAGAATACAAACACAGCCATGATCACCTTCTATGCAGTTAAAATTCAAGTATTAAATTACTGAGAACTAATGAAATTTTTAGACTAGGTCAGTGACTTTTATTACATTTTGTGTATATACTAAGAAAGTTAAATTACTTGTTTTAAAATGTACAAAGAAAATTAAATGTAGGAAATATCTAGGTAAACTTGAAAATTATTATATTTGAAATATTTTATAGCCTTAAAAAATAAATAGAAAATAACAATAATGTGTATATTTCAAAATGGCATATTAATAGTTAATTTATGGGAAGTTAAAATAATATTTTAGATGGGGAATGTAGTTTTTCAATATTTCATTTTGTTGTTCATATACATATTTCAGATTTGAAGGAAATTGAATAACTATTATTTATGACATCATGTTACACAAACTTCTAACCTTTCTATTCTAGTAATGAACTAATTTGTATTTAATGTATCACATAGAAAATTAGACTCAACATTATACTGGTTCCTAAATATTTTAGCTTTCCTATTCATGTTACTGTTAATTTGTAGATGTCCTTTTGATTTTATATAAACTGAAATGCACAAATTGCATCTGCCTATTTTCTGACTTTTTCAAATGCCTGGAACTCTAAACTCCAATATTCTGATATTTTGCATGTCATCAGCTCTTTCAGTTTCTTCCCTTTTCACTGTGACCTGGAATCAGTTGAAGCTAGGCCACTGGAGAGTTGATTACATGCATCTGTAGCAAATTTGGTTTTGGTGATTATCAAATGGGAAACTTGGGATCTAGAACTCTGGCTAGTAGAGGGAACAATCACACTAAATAATATGGAATACTTCTGTTGTGCCTCCTTTGTGAACTCCAAAAGACCACCAGGGAACAGACTCTGATGTACTCGCATTAGGGTCTCTCTATTACAAGTTGTCGAGCTTGTGCTACATTGTCTTCTCTGACGTTGCAGAGATGGAGGTTGAAGCCTCAAGCTCTCAATTGGACAATCCTGGTGATGGGAGCCAAACCATAAATGTAACTGCTTTCCTCCTGATTGGTGGTTGTTAGAAAGTAGATGCGCTTGAAACCTGGAAACTAGTGCACGTTTGTTGGGGAGTAACCTGGAAGCTGGTGCTAGGTGCCACCTTGTTAGTTAACTCTCATTCCTCCTTAGTCAAATTCTCCAAGATGGAGTCTGAAGCTAAGATCTGGTCTCTCATTTTGAATTTGGGTTCTCTCTCTCCTGCCTGAATATTGGATTTTGTAAATCAGGTGCTCTGCTACTCATTCTTTCAGAGATTTTGCCTATGGATGTCACACATTTCTCTCTGTCTCTGTCTCTCTGACTCTCTCTCTTCCTTTCTCTGCTTCTGTCTTCTTTTCTCCCCCTCCACCCCTCCTACCAACCGCCCCCCCATCTGTCTCTCATTTCTTCACTCCTTTTCACTCTCCCTCTCCTCCAGTATTCCTCCTGTATTAGATCTGCTCCTGGTGTGGTCTATGCAGTGTACCTTGGCCCAGAACTGCCAAGGAACCTTTTGATACCAAATCCTAACATTGAAGTTGATTTTCTTTTTTCTTTTGTTTTCTGATAACTTCCAATATCTTCTGAGCTAGAATTAATAAAAATGGAATCCTATAGTATGAAAGGGAACATTAAGTCAGCTTTCTTGCTACTACACACATCAGAAAATATTTCTTGTCACTGTTCATTGAGTTTTTGAATATAAATATGTAAGTTAAGTATGTTGTTCTTTGGATGCCAGACAATTGTCCTGTTCCTAATTTTTAACTATTATGAAGGAAGGTCCTGCATACATCCTCAAAAATATGTTTGTCTATACTCTTGAGTAAGTATCTAATATGGCTGGATTGTTTTATAGGAATACATTTAATTTTATAAGAACAGTCTACATTTTGCCAAAATGACTAAACATGTTAAATTCCTTCATATGTTATTTCTCTGCCAATGGTGAAATGAACTAATTCAAACCAGATTAGATTATATTAAATGGCAAGGGAAGTCACTGTGGGAAAGAGTGGAAGGGGAGGAGATAGAGAGAAAGGGTGTGTATGCAGAGTGAAGAGGAGAAGAGAGAGAGACTAAAATGTCTGGATTATATAGGGAGGAACCTTTGGGGGAAGGGCAGTCCAGCCCCAGAAGTGGAAAGTTCAAGGTTGAGGCAGGATATACCAGGTAGGGACTGAAGGATGCTGGGATAATCTGAAGGCCAGGTCTGCTTTGGTATGTAAAATATGCAAATCAGCACTTTGTCTAGGAAACCAAACACTCCTACTGACAACTCACGTTCTTTTCAGCTACTCTACACCATTTCTAGTTATTATTTATTTTGGTATGCACATAATGTTAATTTTTAATTTCCTTGTGCTATCAAATAAATGTCTACTTATTTATTGGCTACAAGTGTGTTTTATTATGCAATGTTTCACCTTGAATTGTTTGTATTTTGTATTGTATCATATGTGGTTGTTGTTGAACTACAGAAGTCTACTTTAATTTTCTTCTATAATGTCACTAAGCATTCAACTGGATAGCCCTGTCAGTCTTAGGAGAGTCATCACTTCAGCCCTGAGGACTCTCCCTTGTCATCTTTGCATACAATTCACACATTAAAAACATTTCTTCTGATCCCATTTCCTAAGAGATATGATCCACTTACAAAATAAGTATATACTTATAGCCAATAAATACAGCCAAGTGAAAATCTGATAGCTTAAGAAAATTCAAATTTAACAGAAAATGGCAACACTGTGTGTTAGCATTCAGTCTAAACTCCACCCCACAGTTACCTGGCTATAGCCAGGAGGGCCTGGCCCACTATAAAAGGGACTACTCGCCTCTCCTCTCTCTCTTATCTCTTGCTCTTGCCTCTCCCTTGCATCTCTTATCCCTTACCTCTCCCCTTTCCCTTCCCTCCCCTCCATGTGATCATGGCCAGCCTCTCCACTTCTCTACTCTCTACTCTTTTACTTCTCTCTCCCTCTCTCTGCCTTTCTCTGCCTCTACTAACCTTTTAACTCCCCTCTCCATGCCCTGAATAAAATCTATTTCTATGCTATACCTTTACTTGTGGCTGGTCCCTCGGGGGGGATGGGATACATGGGCTTGGGCCTGCTGAGGCTCACCCTTCCCCCACACCTCCCTACCTCCTTATACCCCCATAAAATATATCTCTTTATATTTTTATAAACACATCACTGTGTGCATATTAAGATAAATAATTATTGGAAATGATGTGGAGTAGCTAAAAAAAACAAGAGCTGTCTGTAGGAGTTTAACACATCTTAGTCATTTTGGCAAAATATTGGATTTGTCATATTACATTGCAAGTATTGATCACAGTTTTCTCTTCATGTTTAAAGCTTATACATTGCATTATTTGCGTTTTAAAAAATGTTGAATGATACTTAAATACCAAAATATCAATTAGATTTTGGTATATAATTCTTCTTATATATCACTAGATGATATTTGCTAATAAACTATTTTTCTTTTATTTTTTGGATATTTTACATATTTACATTTCATATGTTATCCCCTTTCCAAATTTCCTCTCTGCAAACCACCTATCCCATCCCTCCCTTACCCTGCTTCTAGGAGGGTGCTCCCCCACCTACCCACCTATTCCCACCTCCCTGCCCTAGCATTCCTCTACACGGGACATCAAGCCATTGATGCCAGATAAGGCCCCTTCAGCTCCTTCAGTCCTTCTCCTAACTCCTCCATTGGGGTCCCTGTACTCAGTTTGATGGTTGGATGTGAGCATCCACACTTGTCTTGGTTAGGGTCTGGCAGAGCCTCTCAGGAGAAAGCTGTAGTAAGCTCCTCTCAGCAGGCACTTCTTGGTATCCACAGTAGTTTGATATCTGCATGTGGGATGGATACCCAGATGGGGTAGTCTCTGGATGGTCTTTCCTTCAGTATCTGCTCTATTATTTGTCCCTGTATTTCCTTTAGACAGGAGAAATTCTGGGTTAAAATATTGGAGATGGGTGGGTGGCCCCAGCCAGCAATGGGTGGGTGGGTGGGGCATGCCTAACCTCTGGATATGGTCTCTGAAAGAGTTGCTTTTCCTCCCCTCCTCCCCTCTATGGAGATAAGGCCACCTAGCGAGCAGATATTTCTTGTGGGATGGGCATTCCTCCCCTCCCATCTCCAGAGATAAGGTCACCTAGCTAGCAGATGTCCCCTCCCCCCCTCCAAGCACATGGGAGAAACAGGTTAGATAGAAAGCACGTAGACTTGGACGGATGGGCTGATTAAGCCCCTGCTACCTCATTCCCTAAAGACCAATCAGTTTAAAAGTCACACTGTTCTACCAATCACATTGTACCTAATGGAGGCTGCTCTAAAATCTTATTTAAGGTCCCTGAACGTGCTCTGGGGGTTGCTCTCCCATCTTGGTATGTAGAGCAGCCTCAGCATGCTGATGAATCAATAAATTTCTCTTGCATTTTGCATCAATCCCTGACTCCGTGAGTCCATTCAGAGGGTCTTCAGTAAGTTAAGACTCCCCAGAGTCTTACAGTCTCCACAGGTTCTCCCTCCCCTTTGTGGGGTATTTCAGCTAATTACAACACCGTGGTTTCCTGGGAGGCTCTTGCTTTCCTGGCATCTGGGACTTTCTGGTTGTTAACCCTGGTTCCCTATCCCCCATTGTAACACACTTCTGTTCAATTTTCTGACCCTCTGTACATCTCCTACATCTCCTCCCATACTTGATTCTTCCCCTCTTTTCCCCTTCCTACTCTTCTCTTCCTTCCAAATCCCTCTCATCCTCTACATACTTGATTACTTTGTTCCCCCTGAAGAGGTCAGCTCAGAAACTTTGGAAAATTCTACCAGACCCCCCGAGCATGTAGGCACCCCTATCCTCCTGGAAGAAACAGGTTAGAAAGCACTTAGGCTGGAAGGGAGGGGCAGATTAAGCTTCTACTACCTCATTCCTTAAAGATCAATCAATTTATAAGTCACTCTGTTCTGCCAATCACATTGTGCCTAATGGTGCTCTAAAAACTATAAAAGCTCACTGAACAGACTGCATGTGGTCATTCCCTTCCTCCCTTGTGTGCAGGGTGACCCCAGCATGCTGGAACAATAAATTTCTCTAGCTTTTTGCACTGATCCCTGGCTCTGTGGTGTTCACTCAGGGATCTCTGTTAAACTAAGGCTCCCCCGAGTCTTACATTTGGTGCTTTGACTGGGAAGCGATCCCCCATGGGGACACACCAAAGTGATGAAGCAGAGGTCTCTGGCAGGTACTGTGGTTCTTGTCTGTCTCTCTGTTTGTCAGAGTCTGAGTCTGTAAGTCTGTTTGAATTTTCATTTTACTTGCAAGCATTGGTGGCAGGGGGAGAAGGGGGTCGGAAAGCCTACAGTGTCTGGTGTGGTCAAGGGCAGCAGGCAGACATGTCTTAACGTCGTGACTGTGGGGTATCTGGGGGATGCCCCAGAGACCCTAGAAGGAGCCAGAAAGGCTCCATTCTTTCTGGAAACAGCAAGTCTTGCTATAACCTGGTTTATCTGGTTTCTGCCATATCATTCAGGGGCACCTGGTGTGGCTGAATACAGCTGGAGCCAGCAAAGCAAGTATGTTCTTCAGACATGGAAGGGAAGAACAGTAACTGTTCTGTAACTGGGCCCATGAAAGGGGCAAACTGTGTGTTGATTATCTTTCTCTGTGTTCTTGAGCCTGACCTTGTGGCAAGGTCGAGCTGTCTGTGTGTTGATTGTTTTCCTCTGTGTTTCTTGGTGTCTCCTTCTCTGTTCTTGAACTGAAACTGATGACATTTTTTTGGACATTGGCAGACTGAATTTACTCCATTAAACATCCTAGTTTACCACTGGAGGGAAGTTAGGGAAAAAGGAGAAAACTTATCAGTACCACCCAGACCAAATGCCTTATATAGTTGTCTGAAAGAATCTAGTGGAGGACTCCCCTTCCGATTCATAGATAAAAGCCTTTCTTTCTCCAAGACCCTCCTCACAGGTTCTGGCCATCAGGAAGAAGGAAGCACGGGAAACGAGATCTGGACCTGAGAAGAAGTCTATCCTCTAAGACCCTTCAACAGCAGACCTGTTACTCCAAGACCTTCCTCCTCCATATTCTCCTACCCTGGCCCCCATGGCCCTGCCAGTGCCAGCATGGGTCCCAGGATCCTAAGCCCATATGAGACCATGGCTGTTTTATCACCCTTTACCAGAGAGAGGAGCAGGAGGAGACCCCTCCCCTTTTCCAAGGGGCCAGTTAATCTCTTTGAGACTTTTTTATTTACTCATCAGCCCACCTAAGATGATAACCAACAACTATGAGAGTGTTCTTCATGACTGAAGAGCAAGAGAGGATAATGCAAGAAGCTAGAAAGAATGGCCCCTCAGACACCAGTGATTGACCGGGTTGTCGTTGACAACAGGCTTTCCTTGACTAGAAGAAATGGGGACTGTAAGGTAAGGGACACCTAAAAGTCCACCACAAGACTCCATTGGCAGGTCTCAAGGGGGCCACATAATGACCCAAAAATCTGACCAAGGTACATGAGACTAAGCAGGGATCAGATAGATGAGTCTCCTGCAGCCTTTCTAAAGTGACACATGGAGGCATTCCATCAGTATACACCATATAACCCCAGTAACAAGGAACATAAAACTAGTAGAGATATCAGGGAAAAGCTTCAGAGGCTAGAAAGACTTACAGGATAAGACATTGAGGGATTTAGTGCAGGATGCTGAGAAAGTCTACCATAACATGGAGACAGAGAAGGAGAAGGGGCAGAGAAATAGAAAGGAAGAAAAGAGACAGGGAAGGAATCTATAGATAGTCCTGGCTACAGTAGTTAGGGAAAGCAGAGAAGAGCATTAGGAAAGGACCAGTGCACATACTGCATGGAGAGTGGCCACTTGGCCTGAGAGTGCTCTAACAAACAGAAGCTGGGAGCAGGAAATCCTAGGCCTAGGGAAAAGCACTCCCAAGTAGTAAAAGTGTTAGCCCTGGGTGAAGACAGTGATTAGAAGAGATGGGGTTCAGACCCCCTCCCAGAACCCAAGGTAACTCTGAGAATGGAGGGGAAACACATTCAATTCTTGGTGGACACAGGGTCTCAACACTCAGCCCTCCAAGCTGATGGCCCCATTTCCAAAAATAGATCTTGGGAAGCCATTGGCACCAAAATGTATTCATGGACTACTCAAAGAACAGTGGACCTAGGGATTGGCCAGGTATCCCATTCCATTAATCTTCCTGCATGTCTCTTTACCAATACCATGCAGTTTGGTTTTTGTTTGTTTGTTCATTTGTTTGTTTTTTACTATTGTTATATAGTACAGTTTGGGGTCAGGGATGGTGGTGCTCCCAGATGTTCTTTTATTGTTGAGAATAGTTTTTGATATGCTGGGTTTTTTGTTATTCCAAATAAATTTAAGAATTCCTCTCCTTAACTTTATGAAGAATTGAATTGGAATTTTGATGGGGATGGCATTGAATCTGAAGATTGCTTTTGACAAGATGGCCACTTTTACTATATTAATCCATGCCAATCCATGAGCATGGGAGATATTTCTATTTTCTGAGGTCTTTTTTCAGAGACTAAAATTTCTTGTTGTACAGATCTTTCATCTGTTTGGCTAGAGTCACACCAAGATATTTTATATTGTTTGTAACTATTGTGAAGGGTATCATTTACCTAATTTCTTTCTCAGCTCTTTATCCTCGGAGTATAGGAAGGCTACTGGTTTGTTTGAGTTAATTTTATATCCAGCCACTTCGCTGAAGTTGTTTTTTAGCGTAGGAGCTCCATGGAGGAATTTTGGTGTCACTTAAGTATCCTATCAGATCATTTGCAAATAGTGATATTTTGACTTTCTCCTTCCCAAGTTGTATCCCTTTTACCTCCTTTTGTTGTCTAATTTCTCTAGCTAGAACTTCAAGTACTATATTGAATAGATACGGAGAGAGAGGGCAGCCTTGTCTATCCCTGATTTTATGGGATTGTTTCAAGTTTCTCTCCATTTTGTTTGATGTTGGCTACTGGTTTGCTGTATATTGCTTTTACTGTTTAGGTATGGGCCTTCCTGATACTTCCAAGACTTTTATCATGAAGGTATGTTGAATTTTGTCAAATGCATTTTTAGCAGCTAATGATCTTGTGGTTTTTTTCCTCTGAGTTTTTTTATGTAGTAGATCACTTTGTTGGATTTCTGTATATTGAACTATCCCTGCATCCATGGGATAAAGCCTACTTGATAGTGGAGAATAATTGTTTTGATATTTTCTTGGATTCAGTTTGGGATAATTTTATTGAGTATGTTTGCACCGATATTATAAGAGAAATTGGAAGTTCTCTTCCTTTGTTGGGCTTTTGAGTGGTTTTGGTATCAGCATAACTGTGGCTTCAGAGAACGAATTGAGTAGTGTTCCTTCTGTTTCTATTTTGTGGGATAGTTTGAGGACTACTGGTATTAGGTCTTTTTTTGAAGGTCTGAGGGAATTCTGCACTAAACCCATCTGAACCTGGGCTTTTGTTGTTTGGGAGATTTACAATGACTGCTTTTATTTCTTCATTTTCTTTGAATTCTAAAAAGTCTTTAATTTCTTTATTTCTTCTTTAATGAAGTTATCATTGAGTACAGTGTTGTTCAGCTTCCATGTGAATGTGTGCTTTCTGTTGGTTTTCTTGTTATTAAAAACTAGCCTTAGTCTGTGGTGATCTGATAAGATGTATGGGATTATTTCAATCTTCTTGTATCTTTTGAGGCCTATTTTGTGGCCAATTATATAGGCAATTGTGGAGAAGGTACCATGATGTGCTAACAAGAAGTTATATTCTTTTTTTTTTTTTTTTTTAGGGTGAAATGCTCTATAGATGTCTGTTCAATCCATTTGGTTCATAACTTCTGTTAGTTTCACTAAGTCTCTGTTTAGTTTCTGTTTCCATGATCTGTCCATTACTGAGAGTGGGGTGTGGAAGTCTCCCACTATTGTGTGTGGTACAATGTGTGCTTTGAGCTTTAGTAAAGTTTCTTTTATGAATGTGCTTACCCTTGTATTTGGAGCGTAGATGTTCAGAATTCATCTTAGTAGATTTTTCCTTTGAGTAGTACTAAGTGTCTTTCTGTTTTAGTCAGGGTTCCTGTACAAAACATCATGACGAAGAAGTACGTTTGGAAGGGGGGGAGGGCTTATTCAGCTTACACTTCCACATTGCTTTTCATCAACAAAGGAAGTCAGGATTGGATCTAAGCAGTTCAGGAACCAGGAGCTGATGCAGAGGCCATGGAGGAATGTTACTTACTGGCTTGCTTCCCCTGGCTTGCTCATCTTGCTTTCTTATAGAACCCAAGACTACCAATCCAGGGATGGCACTACCCACAGTGGGTCATCCCCCCTTGATCACTAATTGAGAAAATGCCTTACAGCTGGATCTCATGGAGTCATTTCCTCATTTGAAGCTCATTTCTCTGTGATAACTCCAGCTTGTGTCAAGTTGATACACAAAACCAGCCAGTACAATTTCCTTGTCTTTTTGACAACTTTTGGTTAAAATTTTATTTTATTTTATATTACAATGGCTACTCTAGCTTGTTCCTTAGAACCATTTGCTTGGATTTTTTTTTTTCAGCCTTTTACTCTGAAGTAGTGTCTGTCTTTGTCACTGAGGTATGTTTCTCTATGCAGCAAAATGCTGGGTTCTTTTAAAGTATCCAGTCTGTTAGTCCATATCTTTTTATTAGGGAATTGAGTTCATTGATGTTAAGAGATATTAAGGAAAAGTGATTGTTACTTCCTATTATTTTTGTTAGAGTTGGTATTATGTTTGTGTGGCTACCTTCTTTTGGGTTTGTTGAAAGATTACTTTCTTGCTTTTTCTAGGGTGTAATTTCCCTCATTGTGTTGGACTTTTCTTTGTATTATCCTTTGTAGGGCTGGATTTGCAGAAAGATAATGTGTAAATTTTGTTTTGTCATGGAATATTTTGGTTTCTCCATCTACGGTAATTGAGAGTTTTGCTGATTATAGTAGCCTGGGCTAGCATTTGTGTTCTCTTAGAATTTGTATGAGATCTGCCCAATATCTTCTAGCTTTCATAGTCTCTGTTGAGAGGTCTGTTTTAATTCCAATAGGTCTGACTTTACATGTTACTTGACCTTTTTCCCTTACTGCTTTTAATACTCTTTGTTTGTTTGGGGCATTTGGTGTTTTGACTATTATGTGATGAGAGAAATTTCTTTTCTGGTCCAATCTATTTGGAGTTCTGTAGGCTTCTTTTATATTGATGGACATCTCTTTCTTTAGGTTAGGGAAGTTTTCTTCGATAATTTTGTTGAATATATTTACTGGCCCTTTAAGTTGGGAATCTTTACTCTCTTCTATACCTATTAACCTTAGGTTTGGTCTTCTCATTGTCTTCTGGATTTCCTGGATGTTTTGGGTTAGGAGTGCTTTGTATTTTGCATATTCTTTGACTGTTGTGTCAGCTAATAAACTATTTTCATCTGTGCTCCTAAAGCATGCTTCTCTGATTGTTTGGGTCTAGGGAGTTAGGAAAAGACCCACATACTTCCTGCAGTAGTTTAACTTCGGTGTCAATTCTCAAATGTTTACTGGGGTTCTCTATAAAAATTCTACTCCTGTAGAGTGTCTGTTTGAAGGGTGATTCTTATTGTGAAAACGCAACCTTTAACACATATGGGGCATTTTCGACTTTTCTTCTTCCAGTTTTAGAAGTTTACACGGAGATGAATACGTTTGTGCATCAATCCTCTCAAATATTTTATCACAAAGTTTTACACAATATTATTTTCTACCAAACTTTTTTCCCAGATAGAAGGTCAAGTTTTCTGTCATCCTCTTGAAATTACTCTTTGTATTGCTTCACCAAATCTGTGTCTACCTTGAACCCATGGTCTCCACTGCACTATTCTTACCCAGTAGTTCTTCTACTCCCCTCTGCTATGGAAGGAAGAAAAGGCAAGAATTTTAGCATTAAACAATCCTTTATGTTTCTAACAAAATTGTTTTAAGCTTATACAAATGCTTGCTAGTTTTTTTTACTCTTCTCACTTTCAGACTCAAGTTTTCCTTATGAATTCCCTAGTCTGCTGGGTTGATGGATGCGACCTTTCCAGAATGCTCCATTTTTATCAGCAAAATTAATTTATTGTACCTTCAGCCTTGCTGACCATGCTTCTCAGTGTGAAATCCTGGTTTCAGAGTTGACACTGGTTGTATTCTCTGGATGTTTTCAAGGGTCTTCTGAAGTTTCCAGGTCCTGTTGGAGTAGGCCTTTGTTTAGAAACTCTTCACCTGTGTGAAATGAGTTAACTGGCTCATTACCTTTTTCTTCCTTTTTCTTCTGGGCAGTTTCCTCACAGTGTGTCCAACAGTACCTTATTTGTATTTACCTGCTGGAATAATTTTATCTTACCTGGAGCCTGGTAACACATGACAGATTGAGATCAGTCAGGACTCAGTGCTTAGGTAACTTCTCCAGTATTATTTTATTCCTAAGGTATGTTCATCTATTTCTTTCTTTCTTTTTCTTTTTTCTTTTCTTTTTATTTCTTTTTTCTTTTTTTTGATCAGCATTTGGTTTTGTTTCAAACTTTTGCCCATGAAGTTCTACCATGGTGGCATCCTCTGGACGTTTCATTTGGGCTTAGTAGCACAGGAAGCAGTCTTATCTTTTTTCCCCAGGTGTGAATTCCTGAATACTGCTGCTTCATTGCTCACACTTCTAAGTGTTTAAATAACTTCCCCCTTTATTTCAGTCAAGACTTTATGGTGTGATCTGGCAGGGAAAGGATTAGGAGAAAATATTGGGAGCAGGAGTTCAGTAGTAAGAATTTTGATATATAAACAATTCAACAAAATAATGCTGAATAAAATTCAAGCTAAATTTAACATATTTTACACTTCTATTGGGTTCACTGATACATGAACCCAACCAGTTTTCATACTGCATGTAAAAGAAATGGTTACATGAACCAACTCGTGATTTCCTCTGAGAGATTTTAGTTTTCAGAAAGGTCATCTGGAGAACACCTTCGATGACAATATCATTTTAATGGAGATTTTTTACAATCCTTTTCTTTAGAACTGATTCTTTCAGTTTACAAAGAAAGCAGTAATAAAATAAAAAACTGATCAGATGACCACACTATCATAATATGGATCAGACTATCACAATATGGTAGTCATGAGTTATCTTAAAAAACTTTCTGATCAGGCTGGGAAAATCAGTTCAGCCAATATTTTTTGAGCAATTTTGCTCAGAGCAGTATGTAAAAATAAAAAATAAAAAAATAACCATTTTATGTTCCTTTTACCAAAACATCCATTTAAGTAAATGATCATGGACATAGAAGGGGTCATTTTTCACTTGCCAAATAAGTGCTAGGAGATCACCTAATTCTATGGAAGCGCAAAGCCAGAATGCCAACCCCTAAATGTTGAGGGCAGGGACAGAAATGGGCAGTAATAATGGAATGGTCTTGTAAAGTCCAGGGGGAAATCATGCTAAGCCATGATTTTGAATGTCTTAGATTAAAAAAAAAATCATGTAAGTATTTTTCTCCATATTTATGTACTGTTTACTACTTACTGGTGGATTTGTCTTGCTGAAGTGGTGTCTTCCTCTCAGACATCTGTGAAGGTTCCAAGGCAATGTCAGTTAAGTACCTTATTAGCATTCAGATTTAGTATTTATCCATTTGTATGGAGTGAGATCAATGTTGATTAATGGTGAACTTCCTTCAAGGAAGCAGTCTGGGAAGACACGCCTTCCTCAGCCTGGTAGTTTGAAGAAAGCAGTCAGAGTGAATGTAAGGCTCTATGCTGTACCTGAAAGAAGGGTGTACTTTAGTTAAGAGTATGTACTTTGGTAAGATATTCTACACCCAGGGCAGCACATTCAAAAGGTAAGCTTTGCAATTTAGAGAATATAGCAGCATCTTTCAAATGTAAAGCAAAAATGGTACAATGTTCAAAGATAAAGCTGACAGTAGGCAGGAACTGATTATAAGAAATATCTTTATAAATGCAAATGGGTTTAGATTTTAGTCTAAAGATACTGAAACTCTCTGTACCAGAAGAGTACTGTAATCTGATTTAAATGTAAATTCTCATTACATATCAGAACTGGATTTTTTCCATTGCTTATCTAGGAACTTCAGAAGGCATTAAAAGGAGCACAAATGGGTAGAGAGAAAGAACCAATCTAGAGTGAAAATTAAGTATGTAGATGAATGACTCCTTAATAATTCCTAGAATTTAAGCAATAATTGTGTGAATTCTCTCATTTGGTTTATTTCTTCTGAAAATAAGGGCTGTGAAGCAGGCATGAGAGGGAGACATGGTGAAGTATAGAGAGAAATCAAACCAAGTTCTTCACTGGGTCACAATGCAATTCCTCCCTGCTGGCACACAGTCCTTTTTCTTGTTACTGCTTTCTCCATAAGATAAAAGAGGTACGAAGGCCGAAATGAAACACCTAGACTAGGATTCCTTGGAAATTTTCTTATAAGGATTTAGAAAATTCAAAACTATGTTGAGAGTAAGAATATAGGAAGCCATAAAAAATAGGCAACACTGGAAAGTTGGAAATTAGTCCTGGAAAACAAACCATGGTACACTAACAAACTTATCTTATTTGAATAAAATTTACAGATGGTTGTAAGCCATCATGTGGTTGCTGGGAGTTGAACCCAGGACCTCTGAAAGAACAGTCAGTGCTCTAAATTACTGAGCCAGATCTCCAGCCCCTAAGTGAAGAACTGAAGAGCCTTCCCACTTTTAGGTTTGCTATGAGATCTTTATGCACAAGAGCAAAGGTTTGGGAGACAATCAAAAAATGTAAACAGATCCTAAAAAACATGTGAAGGCCCAAAGTAAAACCTGTATGTCTCTTGTTAAGTAAAAGAATGAACCATGAGAGAGAAATAAAGCCAGCAAAAGGCACAAGGCTTCCTTTCCATGTTTTTTATTTCCTCTGGTCTACCAGACTTAGGTTTGGATTTCTCAGTGACTTCTCCAGAGGATCTGTGGCCTTGGCTCAGATCACATCCTGGTACTCTCCTTCAACGTGAGCATGCTTTTCTTCCCTGTCCTCCTCACTCCCTTCTTTCCTTCCATTTCTTCTTCCTAAGTTTTTAAATAACATTTGAGACACAGTGCCAGGATGATCAGTGAGCTAAGTCCTAGGAGACTTAGGAAAATATGGATGTAAATTGCATTTTCTGTTACCTGAGACTCATGACACAGTGGAGAAAATTCACCAACTTAAAGAAGATGAATTAAAATTCTAAATGTAGACCTTCTGCTCTGCAGTGTGGCTCATTGTGGCTGGGAATTTCGGCTATAGAAGTGGTTTCTCGGTTCTTATGGGCAAGCTGTGAACGATGAATGTTACTTTAGTTAGTGCTCACAATGACTATGCGAGGTGATGCTATCGTTTCCAATCATAACTGAGAAAGCATAATGTTCCATAAGAAGGATCTTGTTGAATAACAGAGGCTCCTCTCCTTGTACACTTACTTTTCCATTTTCTCTGCAGAACAACATACCTTGGACAAGGCAGACCTCACTCCAAAAGTAGCTATCAACTGATAAATATATTCAAAGATAGGGAGCCATGAAATCATATTTAGTCATAAAAATTTACAAACTCCTGCCATTTACAAATCACTACATGAATAAAAAGGGTAGGTACTATTTTAATTCGAGTAATCCAGGAACACGTAAACTTGCCACATGGTATCATTCATGTGTGTAATATAATTTTAGCTAGGATGGCATAGAACTTGAGCGTAGATTTGCTGTGAGCATGGAGTAAAGACAGTAGTTGGAAGGGTGGGTGGCAGAAATACTGATGAATCATTGTAAGAAACAGTTGTACGGCAGACAAAAGTTCTGCTGTGCTACAGACAGTTGTAGATATGAATAATGTGTGATGTTAGTGTCTTCTGCATTTAAAAAGCCAGAAAAATTATAAACACTTTCACCAAAAAGAAATGCCAATATATAAATCTTTGAGTATGATCTAATACAACATTATACAATGAAATATATATATGTGTGTGTATGTGTGTATGTTGTCCAATTAGTATGAATATAGTCTATCCTATATGCTTATTTTGATGTGCCAGACAAATTAAATTAAAATACATAATTAGCATATATATATATATTACATTCATTTAAAACATTCATTTAGATTGAAAATATTTCCTAAAATTCACAGATAAGTTTAGCATGAACTCCTAGATTCTTGAACTCTATTGTCTGTTGGGAAAACCTTTTTCTTCACTTTTAGATTTAGATACCATTGTCAAAGACTACTGCAATCATTCAGTAAGAAAATGAGGCTATCTCATCTTCACTGGCGCCATTAAAGTACATCATAATGTGCCCATTTTCATTCCTCCAAACTCTGTCAGGGAAAGCAATCTACTGAAAATACCTCAATCTGTGATTTCCTCTTACATTTCTCACTGGCTTATTCTTCCAAGTTTGGCCTCTCATCTTTACTTTTTCACTCCCTTCTCAAATTGCCTCACACCCAACAATATATCTTTTAATCAGTTTTTATAAATTTATTTTATTTCTATATTCTTTGAATAATCTGTCTTTATCCTGAACTGCAAGCCTTTGAATACAAACAATGTTTTCTGCTTTGGTGATTTTTTTTTTTTTTTTTTAGATTTTATTTTTATTTTTCTAATAGTAATTCTGTCTATTTGCCAATATTGATCTGTATATTTTCACATCCTGAAAGTCTTTATTGATGAATAAATAGAATTGATTATTTGCACATTTCGTCAAGTCTTGTTCTTGGTACAATATACTGGAACTACTTTTCCAAACATTTATATTATTCAGCCTAGCTCCTAAAGACAAAGTTCCTTTGTATTAAGTACCAGTGTCTCTAGCTTAAATGGCCTTCTCTATAATTTTTCCCAATTACCTGAAGACTTAGACAATATTCACTAATGAGTGACATCATTATTATTGTTTTTGAAATATATTTTGGCCTTCTCTATCAATGCCCTTTTAAATAATGTCCCATAGAGCAGGAGGCCTTTAAATAAAGGTGACGTGATCAAGTGAACTCCGTACCTGTAACAAAATATGGCCTTTGCAAAGTATGCATAGGAACAGTCTGTTCATAATTTTACATAATTTTAGAACAAAGTAGTATGGTTTACTTGACGTCAATGAATACCTTAATTACTTTTACATGTAAGAATGTTTTGCTTGAATGTATGTGCATCATCTGCATGTAGTGCACAAGGAGTCCAAAAGAAGGTGCCCTACAGCTTGGAACTGGATTTTCAGAGGTTTACCTGTTATTCCACATAGATTCTCTGTAAGAAAAACAAATGTTCTTCACTGCTGAATCTTCTCTCCAGCCCCTACAATCTACTTTTTATTAAAAATTTCAAATTATTTGTACAAAAGTTATATCAATGCATTTTTGACAAGCTTATACTTTCCAGGGTTTCTATTAGTTTTGGCATGTCAATTTTCTGATGAGTTTGAAGAGTGACATTATCATTATCACCATCTAAGAATCTCATGACTGCCAAGTACATAGAGTAAAAAGATTCTTCTATAATTTTGCTCCTTTTATTGTGACATCATACTTTCTTATTTCATGCCAAACAAGGTTGCCACCACACATAGATACAAAACAATTTACAACCTATAGTTTTAGCCCAAGGTTTTTGTTAATGTTGTTTTTTAATAATTTAGATAAGTGTACCTTTTACTTCTTTTAAATATCATAGATACATAAGGGAAAATTACATTAAATCTAATTATATTGAGATATTATTTCTTCAATTACTACACATTTTTCAAAGTGCAGAATATTCCTATAAGGTTGGAAAGGTTAGTATTTCTGTTCTCATTTTTTAAGATCAATAGAACAAGATGAAGATTTAAGTGACTTGGGCCAAACAAATCTATAAACCCCTGTGACATCAGCTGGTGCTGAGGATGGCAAATTGTGTCTCCCACAGAGCAGTGAACTGCTATACCAATGGAGGTTAAGAGTTTGAAATGTAAATCAAAAGAAAAAAGAGAGAGCAAGTGAAGCAGTTGACAGTTTGCAGTGACCCAGACTCTAATGAGCACAGAATGTCAATAAAGATCATAGCAAGACAGTTGCTGCTATCATTTTGATAATTGTGTCTTCCCATCTAAAGAGTAATAGAGTCCTGAAACAAAATAAGTCATACATGAAGAACTATCTTAAAGGATAAAAGCTATTCTCTTTCCTACTTAATGTACCATTTACTTGGGATGTTAGGAAGAGTTTTATACCACAAAGTTCAAAAGGCACTGCTACTGTATTTGAATAGTGTTCATAGTACTTCAGATGACGTTTTTCCAAATCCTTATTTAGGTTGCATTTGGATGTGTATATGAAACAGAAATATGATTTTGGCCTTTACTCAAAGCACTTCAGAGTGCATAACTAATACTATGCCAGAATTTTTATGCTTTATAAAACTACTTCATTTGTGTTATTGTGAATGTTAATCTTCTTAGCCATCTTGACTGGATTTAGGATCACCAAAAGGAAGACATATCTATGCAAATCTTTGTGTGTATTTCTAGTAAGATTTAACCGAGACAGCAAAACCTACCCTAAATGCTGATGGCAGCATCCCATGGGCAGGAATCCTAGCCTGACTGAAAATAGATAGTAAAGAAAGTCAGGTAGCATCTATTTCCCCCCTCTCTCCAGACCCCTCGCCCTTTCTCTCTCCTTCTTGATTTTGAATGTAGTGCCTTAAACCCTCATGACTGTTGAATATAGTGCCTCATACCCTCATGACTTTTCCACCATGATATACGTGTTCAGAACACATCTCCCTGAATTACTTTGCTTAATTAAGTAGTTTTCAGTAACAATTTTCTCTTTGAAAATATCTATCAGTTAAACTTCTCCCCTAGAAAATATTTTGTATTCTCCAAGGTGTGTGATGTACACTTCTGCATAATGACATCCAATCCAACAACATCCTTAGCCTAGTACTAATCTTCATCAGCCTGCTCACTAGAGCATCCTTGGTATCTAACAAGTATCAACAGTACTCCAGGCCATGATTTTTAGTGTTCAGTCTTTTAACAAGAGTGGGGGAGGAGATCCTATAAGATTGCTGTGATGTTTTTCTCTTGCCCACCATTACCACTCACCTAACACTGTGTTTCTCTTGTCTTGTGAAGCTGTTCCTTGACCCATGATTAACTACCATTTTGTATGGCTTTGCACTTCTCTTCAACACCATCTCTGTCATCTTTGCTCCATCATGACCACAGGTACTTTTCCAGAGCTAGCTTACACATCTATTGTCTGAAGACAGCAGAACTCAGATTTGTGAACCTGCTTGTGAATTCCTTATATTTTATTTATAGCATTCCTATATCTTTTGACTCATGTATATTATCTGTCTGAACTTCTCTCAGTGTTTATTCCATGAAAGCTGGAAACAGGACAGGTACTATATCTCTCTGCTACTGCTGATGTAACATCTTCTCAAAGACATATATTGCTTTAAACAAGATGAAAGTTTTGACTTTCTTGTCTTTTTTCTGTGTTTGCTTTGTTTGTTTTTGATTTGTTTTATTTTCAGAAGACAGAATTCAGAAATGAGTATTAACTACTCCAAATCAAGATTATGTTTCTACTAGAGACTATGAGAAAATCCATTTCCTAAAATTCCAACTTTTAGAAGGTGCAAAAATGTTCCTTACTAGCAAAAGATTCTTCCAAGAGGTGGAAAAATTGCAAAAGCCAGAGGAAACAGTGTCATTCTGACACAGCTGAACTGATGCAAATATGAACTCAAAGAGACTGTGACAGCATGCACAGGCCCTGCCTGTATAGTATCAATCTAGACAGGGTCCCAGCACTATGGTGACAAAGTAGAAATGAACTCTGACTCCTAAGCAGAAGGCCATCCACAATTGACAGCCTCTTGCAAGGGAAAAATTAGTTTTCTCTAATGAAGTCTCACTCATTGTGTTTATTAACCATCCTTAAGGGTAGAACTGATGCCCAGCCCAGCAGTAGTTGTCCAATACAAAATGAACTCAGTGGCACTTTTGGAGATTTTTACTCTTAAATTACAATGAGCTTGTGTGTGTGTGTGTGTGTGTGTGTGTGTGTGTGTGTGTGTATGTGTGTGTGAATGTGTGCATGTGTCTTAGCCTTTTAATTACATATTATGGTTTCTGATTTTGTATTTTTATGTTTGGTGTATATGTGCCTGTGTGTTTATTGTGTTATTATATTCTTTAAAAAATTTTGGCCAGGTGGTGGTGCATCTTGAGTTTAATCCCAGCACTCACAAGGCAGAGGCAGGCAGGTCATTGAATTTGAGGATAGCCTGATTTACAGAGTGAGTTTCAGTGCAGCTAGGGCTAAACAGGGGATAGCGGTGTGGAGAGGATGTGAAATAAGTTGGGGAAAAAAGTGTCATCAGTATACATTGTCTGAAAATAAATATATTGTATGTCAACTAAAAAGAAAGAGAGAGAGAGAGAAAGAGGAAGAAAAGAAAAGAAATCCTTCTAATTTCAGGCAGCAACCTAGACTTCTTAGATAGCTGGGGATTGCATTTGAACTCTTATGTGATTTCATTTGTCCTAGCTAAAAAAAACTACATTAACGTACCTCATCCAAAATCTTTCAGTTAAGCACCCCTGGATAGTTGCTTTACCATATAATATGCATATTGTTATTGAATATATGTATGTATGTTATTGAATGCAAGCCTTTGAGAAAATATCAGTTTTCTTACTGTATGTGCTTATTTTATATCTTCATATCTTTTTCTTTCTGAATCTACTTATTTTCCAATATTTATTATTTAAATTAAAAGATAAGCTTTCAGGGGTTCAAGAAAGCCTAACATTAGTTTGTAAAGCTCTTGTAGTCAAAATTAATTAGGAATTTCTGTTGGGAGCCATTCATCTACTTCTCTGAAGCAGAGGAAATGCAGAGTAAAAGTCTGCCTGCTAGGCAGGGTCAAAACAGGTCAGGGTTTGCTGGCCTGGCAGGGTGTTTTGTGGGTGGGCAGATTTCCTGATTTGCTGACAGATGGAAGTTTAGGAGGAGTTATACTCGAGGCTCAAGGTGAGGGGCTGAATGTTCTATTGACCTTGGTGGAAGGGACAAGAAAGCCTATAAATGGAAACAGTTATCCTATGGAAATGTAAGCAACTGTTTCTGAAAGCTTGTGACTTTGCTTCCCAAGGCACTGTGGGGTATAAAAAGGTTGTGCTCATTAAACTCAGGCCACTGCAGTCTTCACTGACAGTCCTCCTGATTCTATCTTGTCTCTCTGTCTTCTTTCTGTCTTTTTAAAAATCATTCTCACCTCCCCCTTTCAGGGGCTGATCGACTCATGCCAGCTGGCTCCCGCAGGTTTCTATCCCATGTTTGATCATTCAGTTCCCAAATAAAAGACACAAAACATTTATATTTATAATAAAATTTAACAGCATTAGAGCTGGGCAGATCTCTAACCTCTGTCCTATATGATGTCTACATCCCATTCAATAACCTCAAGATATGACTTGGTATGTTCTGTCTGGACAGCTCTTATTCCGACTGGCCCTCACGGCCAATGCTCACTATCCTTTACCTCATAGTGTCTTCTCCCCTCTCTTCTCTCTCTCCTCTCCTCCTTGTGCTCTCTGCCCCAGACCTCAAGCCCCTGGAACTGAAGCCCCACTTACCTCTCTTCTGCCCAGTTCTAGGCTGTAGGTATCTTTATTCAACCAATAGTTTTAAATTAAATAGCAAGATTACATAGCATCACTTGGTGTACATGTTGATTTCCTTGCCCAGAGGCAACCACATCATGGGGTCAATATTTAGTATAACAGAACATAGCAACAGACCAAACCTCAACCTAAAACTTTTAAGGCTGGAGAACATGTTTTAATTATTTCTACATTTCTTATATTCTGTAATGTGTGGTGTACAGTGAACTCAACATAAAATTTTGCTGTAATAATAAATTTCCCAATACATATCACAGTTTCTTCCCCTGCTCTTTAATAAAAATGCTAAATTATATATTTGTTTATATTTGAAAAAGAAATCTACTTCTAGAGGACATGCATGTCAGATCTGTTAAATGTTATTTATTGAGCACAAGGTATAATTTATCCAAAAAGATTTGGAACTCTCTTACCTCTAAGGCATCCTTGTCCTATTCTGAATTGATTACATCAGTTCTCAGGAAGGTTCTCACTTCTACTCTCTCCACTTTATTATATTTGTTACCTTTGTTGTTATTGTTACTATTATCCTTCTTATTCATAAGTGACCTTGTTGTTTAATAGAGAAACCTAAAAATATATATTAAATGTTGTAATCCAGATCCAGAAAGACCAATGCCACATGTTTTCTGTGTTTCCCAACTCTAAATCTTCTGCAAATAATGTATCTACTACCTATCTTTAAGGAAGCTTCACTTTTCAGCAAATGGAACCATTTCAGAAAGCCATTCTTAGACATAATGCAGAGATCAATAGGCTGTGTAGAGTTCTACCACAATAGAAACACTGTATCACAGATCCACAATCTATGGCTTAAGACACATCTCAAGGGGACAGTGCCGGGCAGTAGCGGCACATGCCTTTAATCCCAGCACTCGGGAGGCAGAGGCAGGTAGATTTCTGAATTGGCGGCCAGCCTGGTCTACAGAGTGAGTTCCAGGACAGCCAGGGCTATACAGAGAAACCCTGTCTTGAAAAAAACAAAAACAAAAACAAAAACAAAAAAAAGGGGGGGGGGAGACGGAAAGATTTTATATGCAGTCAAATACTCATACATGTAAAAATAAATAAATGTTTAAAAATGACTCTACCTCATTATTTATTGATTTCACGTATATATTGTCAAATCTGAAAAGCTCTAGAGTTTTCAGAGTTTCTTAGAAATACTACAAAATATATAACATTTGGCTTGTTTTCATTTGTGAGCTTAGAATCAGATTTTAAATTTGCATATGGAGCAGGATATATTTTCTTGTTATCAGACTTTAATTACTTTTAAAGTATACTACTGTTTACTATTAGCCCCTTTACCTTACCCTAAGCTCAAGACTCCTAAAATGTACTTCCTCTTTTCTGTACCTTTTCAGCTTTTGCTTGTTTTTGCAAGGGTAGATACAGGTTTATTACAACATAATCCCTGCTAAATGATGCTTTCTCCTTTGTTTTGGTCCACTGAAAGCGACGAGTAGCTATCATTTTTGAGTTATTTAATTCAGTATTCTTCTCTAGGTAAAACACCATTTGGATATGTACTAGCTAAAGTAGTTGTTAGACATGTCTCATGGAAATTGTAGTTCTGTAGTTTAAGGATGGTTTTCAGAAGTTTGCATGGATTGCTATAGATAAGTCTTTTTCTAGGGAAGTTATGTGAATGGTGTCTTTCATTTTTTATTGGTATCTAGTTAGAGTGCAATCTCATCACACTGACAAGAGAAATTCAGGTGAGATCATCACAGTCACACGGTAAGCCACTTTTTTAGAGCAAAATATCCTATATACATTTTTACCAAAGAGCCATTTAATTCAATCTCCTGAAAAAACTTTTTAATACTGTATGGCTTAATGGAAATTCATATTACACTTACCACCTTTGTCTCCTTTTGATATTTGGAGGCACAGAGGGTAAATTAGGTCATTTCATAACAGATCATACCTTGAATTAGGAGAAAGTGACTTTTGAAATTAAAGACTTTATTTTCTATATTGTTCAAAATCAAGGGACTGCATCTAGTAAACCATCTTGTATCATGCACCATGATAACCACTATCACATGTGGCTACTTGAGAGAGTAATAGGAATAATATGACTAAATAACTATTTTATGATGATCATAGGTGAGGAGACCACAACATCTGCCCCAACCCCAAAAGTAACTGGGACCAGCAGAATCCAGGGATTCAGGAATCCCACCTGGCCAGTGGCATGTATTCCTTCCTGTCTGAGCTGGAACCCTGAGCAGACCTTGGGCACTAAATCCACAGCCAGTTGCACAACTTCCAGAGGAAGCTCAACTACCAGGCACTCTAACATGTCCAGCATCACAGGATCACAGGAGCTTGGTCACACCAGGATCTCAGGGTCCAAGAGGGAGCTTGACTCCGAGTAGATCTGACACACTCAGGATTATAGTATCCCAGAATCATAGGCTCACAGAGACAGCTGGACTATGAGGCTTTCTGACACAACCATAATCACAGGAAGGACAGGCTCCAGTCAGATATAGCAAAGGCAGGTAGCACTAGATATAATCAAATGGCGGGAGGCAAGTGTAAGAACATAAGCAACAGAAAACAAGGTTACTTGGCATCATCAGAGCCCAGTTCTCTCACCATAACAAGTCTTACATACACCATCACAACAGACAAGCAATATTTGGATTTAAAACCACTTGATAATGATGATAGAGGACTTTAAGAGGGACATAAATAACTCCCTTAAAGAAATACAGGAGAACGCAAGTAAACAGGTAGGAGCCCGTAAAGAAGAAACACAAAAATCCATTAAAGGATAACAGGAAAACACAATCAAATAGGTGAAGGAAATGAACAAAATTATACAGGATCTATAAATGAAAAAGAAACAATAAAGAAATCACAAAGAAAGACAACCCTGGAGTTTGAAAACCTAGGAAAGAGATCAGGAGTCATAGACATAAGCATCACCAACAGAAGATAAGAGATAGAAGAAAGAATCTCAGGTGCAGAAGATACCATAGAAAACATTGACACAACAGTCAAAGAAAATGCAAAAATCAAAAAACTCCTAACCCAAAACATCCAGGAAATCCAGGACACAAGGAAGAGACAAAATCTAAAGATAATAGGTATAGATGAAAGCAAAAATTCAAAACTTAAAAGGCCAGTAAATATCTTCAATCAAAGTGTAGAAGAAAACTTCTCTCACCTAATGAAAGAGATGCCCATGAATATACAGGAAGCCTACAGAACTCCAAACAGACTGGACCAGAAATGAAATTCCTCCTATCACATAATAATCAAAACACCAAACACAATAAACAAAGAAAGAATATTAAAAGTAGTAAGAGAAAAAGGTCAAGTAACATATAAAGGTAGATCTATCAGAATTACACCAGACTTCTCAACAGAGACTATGAAAGCTAGAAGATCATCTGCAGATGTTATATAGACTCTAAGAGAACACAAATGCCAGCTGGGGCCACTATACCCAGCAAAACTCTCAATTACCATAGATGGAGAAACCAAGATATTCCATGAGAAAACAAAATTTACACAATATCTTTCCACAAATCCCAGCCTTACAAAGGATAATAGATGGAAAATACCAACACAAGGAGGGAAACTACACCCTAGAAAAAGCAAGAATGTAATCTTCTTTCAATAACCCCAAAAAAGATTGCCAGACAAACATAATTCCATATCTAACAACAAAAATAACAGGAAGCAACAATCACTATTTCTTAATATCTCTTAACATCAATGGATGCAATTCCCTAATAAAAAGACACAGACTAACAGACTGGATACTTAAACAGGACCCATCAGTTTCCTGCATACGGGAAACACACTTCAGTGACAAAAACAGATACTACCTGATAGTAAAGGTTGGAAAAAAATTTTTCCATGCAAATGGTCCCAGGAAACAAGCTGGACTATCCATTATAGTATCAAATAAAATTGACACCCCACTCTCATTACTGGACAGATCATGGAAACAGAAACTAAATAGAGACACAGTGAAACAAACATAAGTTATGAAACAAATAAATTAAACAGATATTTATAGAACATTTCATCCTAAAACTGAAGAATATACCTTCTCAACACCTCATGGTATCTTCTCCAAAACTGGTCATGTAATTGGCCACAAAACAGGCCTCAACAGATACAAGAAGACTGAAGTAATCCCATGCCTCCTATCAGATCACCACAGACTAAGGCTGGTCTTCAATAGCAACAAAAACAACAGAAAGCCCACATGCAAGCTGAACAACACTCTACTCAATAATAACTTTGTCAAGAAAGAAATAAAGAAATAAAAGACTTTTTAGAATGCAATGAAAATGAAGACATATAATACCAAAATATATGTGACAGAATGAAAGCAGTGCTAAGAGGAAGACTTATAGCTCTGAGTGCCTCCAAAAAGAAACTGTAGAGAGCATACACTAGCAGATTAACAACATAGCTGAAAGTGCTGTAACAAAAAGAGGCAAATACATCCAAGAAGAGTAAATACCAGGAAATAATCATACTCAGGGCAGAAATCAACCGAACAGAAACAAAAAGAATTTTTAAAAGAATCAACAAAACCAGAAACTGATTCTTTGACAAAATCAACAATATAGATAAACCTTTAGCCAGACTAACTGGAGGGCACTGAGACAATATAAAAATTAATAAAATCAGAAATGAAAAGGATGACATAATAATAGAAACTGACAAAATTAAAAAAATCATCAGATCCTTCTACAAAAGCCTATACTCAACAAAATTGGAAAATCTGGATGAAATGGACAATTTTCTAGACAGATACCAGGTTCCAAAGTTAAATTAGGATAAAGATAAACCATCTAAACAGTCCCATAATGCCTAAAGTAATAGAAGCAGTCATTAATAGTCTCCAAACCAAAAAAAATCCTTGGATCAGATGAGTTCAGTGGAGAATTCTACCAGACCTTCAAAGAAGACCTAATACTAATACTCTTCAAACTATTCCACAAAATAGAAACAGAAGGAACACAACCCAATTCGTTCTACGAAGCCACAATTATACTTAATTATACCTAAACCACATAAAGACCAAAGAAAGAGAATTTCAGACCAACTTCCTTTATATATATTGATGCAAAAATACTCGATAAAATTCTTGTAAACTGAATAGAAGAACAAATCAAAATGATCATTCATCATGATCAAGTAGGCTTCATCCAAGGGATGCTGGGATATCTCAATATACAGAAATCCAACAAAGTGATCTACTACATAAACAAACTCAAAGAAAAAAAAAACCTACATGACCATTTCATTAGATACTGAAATGCTTTTGGCAAAATTCACTATCTCTTTATATTAAAACTCTTGGAAAGATCAGGAATTGAAGGTCCATACCTAAACAATGTAAAAGCAATATACAGCAAACCAGTAGACAACATCAAATTAATGGAGATAAACTTGAAGCAATCTCATTAAAATCAGGGACTACACAAGGTTGCCCACTCTCTCCCTATCTATTCAGAATAGTACTTGAAATTCTAGCTAGAGCAATTACACAACAAAAGGAGGTTAAAGGGATACAAATTGGAAAGGGTGAAGTCAAAATAACACTATTTGCGGATGATAAGATAGTATACTCAAAGGACTTCAAAAATCCACCAGAGAATTCCTAAAGCTGATAAACAACTTCAGCAAAGTGGCTGAACATAAAATTAACCCAAACAAATCAGTAGCCTTCCTCTACTCAAAGGACAAACAGGCTGAGAAAGAAATTAGGTGAATGATACCATTCACAATTGCCACAAATAATATAAGATACCTTGGTGTGACTATAACCAAACAAGTGAAAGATCTGTATGACAAGAACTTCAAGTCTCTGAAGAAAGAAATCGAAGAAGATCTCAGAAGATGGAAAGATCTCCTATACTCATAGATTGGCAGGATTAATATAGTAAAAATCACCCTCTTGCCAAAAGCAATCTACAGATTCAGTGCAATCCCCATCAAAATTCCAACTCAATTCTTCAGAGTTAGAAAGATCAATTTGCAAATTCATTTGGAATAACAATAAACCCAGAAATATCAAAATAAATATCAATAAGCTATAAACCCAATAAATATCAAACACTATTCTCAACAATAAAAGAACTTCTGGGAGAATCACCATCCCTGACCTCAAGCTGCATTACAGAGGAATAGTGATAAAAACTGCATGGTATTGGTACAGAGACAGGCAGGTAGATCAATGAAATAGAACTGAATACCCAAAAATGAACCCACTCACTTATGGTCACTTGATTTTTGACAAAGGAGCCAAAACCATGCAGTGGAACAAAGAGCATTTTCAACAAATGGTGATGATTCAAGTTGAGGTCAGCATGTAGAATAATGCAAATTGACCCATTCTTATCTACTTATACAAAGCTCAAGTCCAAGTGTACCAAGGACCTCCACATAATACAAGATACAATGAAACTTATAAAGGAGAAAGTGGGGAAGAACCTTGAACACATGGGCACAAGGGAAAATTTCCTGAACACTCATGGTTTATGCTCTAAGATCAAGAATCGACAAATGGGACCTCATAAAATTGCAAAGCTTCTATAAGGCAAAGGACACTGTCAATAGGACAAAAAGACAAACAAAAGATTGAAAAAAGAATTTTACCAAACTTACATCTGCTAGAGGGCTAATATCCAATATATATAAAGAACTCAAAAAGCTAGACTCTAGAGAATCAAATAACCCTTTTAAAAAATTGGAGTACATAGCTAAACAAAGAATTTTCGACTGAGGAATATCAAATGGCTGAGAAGCACCTAAAGAAATGCTCAACATCCTTTGTCACAAGGGAAATGAAAATCAAAACAACCCTGAGATTCTACTTCACACCCGTCAGAATGACTAAGATCAAAAACTCAGGTAACAGATGCTGGCAAGGATGCGGAGAAAGAGGAACACTCCTCCATTCTTGGTTGGATTGAAAGCTGATACAACCACTCTGGAAATCAGTCTGTCGGTTCCTCAGAAAACTGGACATAGTATTACCTGAGGACTCAGCTGTACCACTCCTGTGCATAAACCCAAATGTTTCTCCAACATATAACCAGGACACATTCTCCACTATGTTCATAGTGGCCTTATTCATAATAGCTAGTAGCTGGAAAGAATCTAAATGTCCTTCAACAGAGGAATGGATACAGATAATGTTACATTTACACAATGGAATACTACTCAGCTATTAAAAACAATGACTTCATGAAATTCACAGGCAAATGATGAAACTAGAAAATATCATGCTGAGTGAGGTGACCTAATCACAAAGAACACACATGGTATGCACTCACTGATAAGTGGATATTAACCCAAAAGCCCTGAATACCCAAGATACAATTCACAGACCATATGAATCTCAAGAAGAAGGAACTCTGAAGTGTGGGTACTTTGGTCGTTCTTAGAAATGGGAACAAAATATTCAAGTGAGGAAATATGGAGACAAAGTACAGAGCAGAGACTGAAGGAAGGGCCATCCAGAGACCGCTGGATCTGGGGATCCATCTTGTATACAGTCACCAAACCCAGATACTATCATGGGTGCCAAGAAGTGCTTGCTGAAAGGAGCTTGATATAGCTGTCTCCTGAGAGGCTTTGCCAGAGCCTTCCAAATACAGAGGCAGATGCTCACAGTCAACCATTGGACTGAGTAAGGGGTCCCCAATGGAGGAGTTAGAGAAAGGACTGAAGGAGCTGAAGGGGTTTGTAACCCCATAGGAAGAACAACAATATCAACCAACCAGACCCCCCAGAGTTCCCAGGGACTAAGCGCCAACCAAGGAGTACACATGGAGGGACCCATGGCTTCAGCTGCATATGTAGCAGAGGATGGCCTTGTCAGGCATCAGTGGGAAGAGAGGTCCTCGATCTTATGAAGGCTTGATAGAGATTAAATCCTCTCATGTACTGTACTGTACACCTGATACTGAAAATATACTGTAATTATAATGTCTCACATGGAAATGAGAGAAGATGCTTGGTCACCAGCAAGCTGTAGTTTTTAAAAATGTTTTAAGTTAATTGATAAGGAGGGGAAAAAAGGCCTTTTCCCTAAAGTATCATGTGTGAACGTACAACACCATGACCTCTTTCGCTCTTCCTTGATTGTATGAATGACCCTGAGATCACCTCTTAGAACTGGTTTTAACCTTTAGCTGCGTGCTGCCACGTGTGTATATATATACTACATTGTACTTTGCAAATACACTTGAATCTCCATAGTTTGGTCCCCTTCCCAGTTACCTCTTTTTAGTATGGTGAGTTAACAAGTTGGCGACCTGCACAAAGCAAGACACAGCTATTTAATCTCTTGCCAGACATCGTTCCTCTTGGTGAGATGCTCTGCAGGTCTCTGTAAAAAGCCCTTGCTGTCTGAGCAGCCAATCAATTTACAGTTTACTTTTTTCTGTTTTTTGTTTGTTTGTTTTGTTTTGTTTCATTTTCTTCCTAATCGAGGTGTGAATAAGGTCTAGGTTTAGTTGAAGTTCCTGATGAAGAATCATAATTGACATTTTTTTCAGTGATAAAATCTGCATATTTGTATTTCAACAATTTAGCTATAAACTTGATATAAATTCCTCCCCCCTTTTTTTTTTTTTACTTTTTTGGCTTAATGAATACTATTTATTCAGTATGAAATCTTTATACTCTATGTTCCACTTTTTAAGAATAAATGTACAATAAATCTTGGTTAAAACAAAGAAACTAATTTATTGATGTTCTTAACTTTGGTTGTTTTAAACTTTCATTATTACAGCTTTATATAGTTTAACATACATAAAAGTCTATTCCAGAAAGAGTATTATATTGAAATTTTAGAAATGTAAATGTGATGTGCCATGTAAAAATGCAGTTGAAATTATTGGCATGAAGAATTGTCACCAATTACAGACAAAGTGGATACAGTGGAGTAGTGAGATGGTAAGGAAGGAGAAAAGAAAAGAGTAAACCGACATTTATACAACTCTCAGAAGTTTGTAAATTTAATTGAAACATTAAGCTTATGCATCATGACATATAAAAGGTGATGCACAAGGCAGAAGCCTAGAAAACATATTCAATAAAATTATCGCACAAAAGAACCCAAATGTTTGGGAAGCAATAGCCATCTCTTTGAGCCCCAGAGATGACCACAGAAACTTTCTCTATATATACCACAGTCAAAACAGTAAGTACAAAGAACAAAAAACAATACAGAAATACGAAAGAGAAGAGCACCAAGTTATATTCATCTGAAAGATGGGAGAGGACTTTGTGTTTTAAAATTATATACCTAACAAAATTGTGCTGCTTATATGAAAGGGCAATAAATACTTTTTAATAGACAAGCATCAATTGTTAAAATTATGACATGTTTATAGGGAATTATTGTATTATATATATTATAATTCAAATTTCTTATTTTTGAGGTTTTGTGAAGTTTTAGTAATATCTTCATATCTGGAAAATGTTGTGTATACACTACAAGTTCTTATTTATTTGCTTAAAATTAAAATATGCATACTTTTTGAACACAATGGTTTACATAATCTTTTTCTGACTTTCTGTTGTCATGAATATCTAAAAGAGCTAGCCAAATGCAATGAAAGAATATTGCACTATGAGATATATATTATGAAGAGGTAGAATTTTATGAATTCTTATGTTTTGGCTATGAGTATTTACATAAGTGTCATGCACATATGTGTATTTGTATGTGTCTATTTACTTATGCATGTCTGTGTGTTTATGTATGGTGTAAGTATGTGTTCATAAGGTTCGTTAATGTTGTATATGTTGGAATGTAAAGGCCAAGGATTGAAGCCAGTTGTCTTCCTCAATTTCTTCTCTATCATAATTTTTGACATAAGGTCTGTCTCTAAACATACATGGTTCAAGCACTCTGGCTGATCAGTGAGCCCCAGGTATTGTCAGATAGCTGGTCATTTTCATCTGTTCAGAACTGGGAATTCCACAGCGTGTTGTAGTACATAGCCTTTCAGATAGATGCTGGAGACCAAACTCAACTTTTCAGGTTGGCAAGACTGTCACTTCATTGACTGAGCCTCTCCAAAGAACCTAGGTGTTATTTTTTTTTTTTTTATTTAGCAATACTAGAACATTTTATTTCATTGTATAGATAGAGCTCATGACAAGTAAATAATTCTCCCTGTAATACCATAGCACCAATATAGAGGTACTAGATCTGCAGTTGGTGAAAATAAAATCATTTACTTGATTTCTTTCTGATACATTCTTTATAGTACTTATATATGACAAAATATGAGTAATATTTAGCACTTGCATCCTGTAATCTTGTAAATTAGGATGAGTAAAATTTCCTCCTAGAACATAGTTGTCTCTAAGGCTAAGAAACAATGATTGATGGGAATTCAGATGTTTCCTTTAAGCACTTCCTGGAAAATGAAAGTGCTTAAAAGATTTCAGTGTATAGTCTATCTGGCTCACTGCTTAAGTGTCTTCAATTTTTTGCCCCCATATGTGGAAACCTAGATCTCCCAAGTATCACTTATCTACACCAGTTTGTAGGCATAATGTTATTGTCCACTATGTAAAGATTATTTTTTATTATTCAAATGGAGATGTCTGTGCTCCCATATCAGGTTACAGTCCTCATTCTACTTATCTCCTGCCTCAATGTTGTGCAAGCATTGTTCTCCATTTATTCTCTGATTTGTCAATTAAAATTGATCAGCCAAAGACTGAGCAGGGGAGTAGAATATGGCTAGATTTCCTCCCAGCCAGGGAAAAGGGGAGACAAAGAGACCCAAGGGGGATTCACCATAGGGAAAGAGTTCAGGAGAGACCATGGAAAAACACCTGGAGCAGAGAAAGGCATAAAATGCAAGTATCTTGGGGATTTTGACTGGGAGATAGTCATATTAATTTGGAGGATTAAAATAGAGTAAAACTGCTCAGTTGCTACACCCTTAGAGTTTGTTAAATAAATAAGTAAATAAATAAATAAATAACTCAATCTCAATTATTTGGGAGCTAGCTGGGTTAAGAGAAAAACTTCTACACTTTTAAAAGGATACCAATACTACTTGATCTATTGTTTTGATTCTACAATTCAGAGAGAGACACCTGGATCTTCAGAAGCCAGCAGATAATGGATTCTTGTATCATCTTGCTGTCTACATCATGCCCAGAGGAGGCAGTGCAAAATGAATCATCCCTCACTACAATTGTTCTACAGGTGATTGAAGAACAAGATTACATAGACCTCATGTTTGCTTTTGTTGATTATTGCAGCCTTGTCCTGTGCAATAAAAAGCACAAGAACCCTGCTTTTTTTTTTTTTTTTTGGCTTCCAATGAGTTCTGTTAGACTTTCTGCTAAGGTTTCTGAGATGGTGGTCATAGTGTCCTTTCCTGCTTGTAACACCAGTGAGACTGGTCCTCTTCTCCAGGTATCACAGCCTCTAAACTCTCACCCTTTGTGGGTTCTTTTCACCTGTTATACCTACATTTGTGGCTTAGAAGAAGCTGGATAGTCTGGGGTATAATTCCCATGCCTAGGGTCTCTTAGCCAGTGTCCCTAGATGTTTATCGTTTTCATCTATAGGAACTACTCCTCAGTTCTGTGATTTCCCTCATCTGAGTCCAACTTACCCCCCTTCTCTATTAGGAAATGCACAACATTTATACCTTTGACGTAAGAGATGTATGCAGCTTCTATTCTGCTCAAAGGGTCATCTGTTATTTTAACCTTATAATTCCATGATCACCCCAAAAGCTACAGATGTTTAAAATTTGCATTTTAGAATGACAGCCCCCCACTCCTCTTTTTTATAGGGCATGAAATTATTTCTAATATTCTGTCCTGTCAGATAATTGGTAATTGAATGTGTTTCTTCTTCAAAACAGATTGTGATTTGAGGGAGATTTATATGCCTGAATGAATCCCAAGGTAGTCATATGCTAATCAGCACTGATGGTATTCAGCCAGGTTTTAGCATGCATATCACGGTAGGCAATAATGCTAATCCTTATAGAAAGACATTAGACAAAGTTTACTTCTTAAACTATATCCTCTTTAAGTATAAACTGTTGTATTTTGGTCCCATAAAATAATTCAATATACAAACTTTTGAAATTTAATTTAAATGTAATGAGTAATATGTAATTATCTAATGTTTATTATATTGAAATTAATATAAGGCCAGAAGTTATCTACCCTTGAGAAAAATTTGTTAAATACAATTTCTATTTCATAGTGGGATCTTTGCTCTTGGAATATTAACTCACAGGATGAATTTCTTGCAACTGTTGGTCTATTTGAGAATCTATACTAACCAGATTTTGTTTTTAAAAAATGTCAAATTAGTTTTTCAAATTAACCATCACATCTCAGTCAGAGCTCAAAAGTGGTTGTGGTATGAAGCATGATGATTCCGAAACATTCAGAAAACTGAGCCCAAGTTTCTGTCTTTTCCATAATTTATGACTCCTGTTTCCTTAATCTGCCAGCCTGATAATTTTCTAAGGCAGGCTTACATGCTTAGCAAATGTTTTGTTCATGAATGTATAACTATATGTGGACATGGGAACCTGAAATGACTCAGAAGAAATAACCTAAAGAGTGTAAACAGCATGGGAAAATAACAGAAATATACAACAACATAGATCCAGTTCTGGGTAAAATTACAGTAGATACTGGGGATATTGAAGAAAGAGGATAGAAAGACAGGGTTGACTATGGGCAGCTAACACCAGGAATGTTGGACTCTCTGTGATAGTACAGTGTCAAAAGTGTAACAGCAAAATTAATTTAGTGACATCTTAAACAAGCCACAGTGTTTTTTCAAGTAATATAATATTTGCTCTATTTATTGATCACAAAAATTGTCTATTAAAAATTAAACAACTCAAAAAGTTATATTTATCTGCAAGTAATTAGACTACCTGCTGAAAATATCTATAACACTTTCAGGAAGGTTGACAAAATCTAGAGTACACAAAAATATAGCACAGCAAAATGCACACATGAACAAAATGTGACTCATTCTCAGTTGATAAATCAAGTAGTAAACCATGTAGTGGACCACTGAGATAAAGTCAACAGTCCAAGAACAAACCACGATTTAAAAGACTCAATGACAATGGAAAACGGGGTGTTTAAACAGGTTACAGCATATAAATCCCAGACATTTACTCAGAGTAGACTTCAAGGACTACATGTGAGAGCTTTGTGAATCTCAAGATAATTATGCTGAGGAGAAACACCTTAGCAAACAAGGCCTTCTACCTGATTTTCTTGGCAAGAAATGTTGGACTGACCTGTACTAGCTGCTCTTAGCAGGACGTACTTGTATTCTGCAGGCTCTACTTAGCACTGTCTACTCTAGGAATTGGAGGATTTATTGAGTGCAAAGGTCAGAGAAGAGATCTGTTGGCACCTGGTAAGAAAATCCTTATAGTGTACATAGTAGTACCATACCTCCAGTTAGCTATGTGGCAAATATCAATACTGCCATGGCTGTCAAATGGAAAATCCCAGTGTTTCCATCCTACGACTATTTGGCAAGAAGGGGACTTTTGTAAGGACACTGAATTAGCCTATGTTTTTATTATGTTGGTGATTACATGGTTTTAGACACTGTTCAAATACACCTGTTACAGGGGCATCTTTGATTGATTATAAACATTGAAAAGCACAAGTAGTGTCACTTGACTTGTCAGTTGCTTTGTTAATTCCAGATTCTTTCTTCTGCCAGAAATCCTCTTTCTAATCTTCTACTGACAACTTCAGTAAAAGCATCGGTTTCTCACCTAGACCTTCTCTGACATCCTGAGCAATGTGCATGCTTGATTATCACAGTCTTAGAACATAATCCTATTAATACTGTATTGAACAAAACTAAATATAGGGGAAACTTAGAAAGATGACTTGATAATCTACTCAGACAAATGGAGACAGATGTTAAAATTAAGCCACATCCTCCTGTCAACTGACTCTACTTTTAATTTCTAAATATTTTCTGTCAGTAGTCCCCAATGTAAGAAGAGAAGTCTAGTTATATAAAGTATGTTTCTATTGAGTTTTCACTACATATTCAGTGTATAGTCATAGAAAATATTATACAACATTATTCCCTAGATTTATCAATGCCACAACAAACAATTCAACCATTTGATCGAGAAAATGTCTTCATGTAGAATACTGCTGGTTGCTAAACTCTCAGAATTAGCTTAGGAGAACTTGATGTCTCTGCAGACAGCTGACATGTAGCTATGTATTTGAAATGATGTTGACAAATCATGGTGTGAAACTATCTAAGATTATAGCCCAGATCTTTGGATATAATGTGCAATGGTTTGAATATGCTGGACCATCTAAGTGCCACTATTGGGAGGTATGGCCTTCTTAGAAGAATTGTGTCACTGTGGGAGTAGGCTTTGAGGTCTGCTAGTTATCAAGCTCTACCTCAGGTAGAAAGTCTCCTTATACCTACCTTTGAATAAAAATATAGAGCTCTCAGCTCCTTCTGTACCAAGTCTGCATGCATGCTGCCATGCTTCTCACCATGATGATAAAAGACTGAACCTCTAAAACTGTATCCCAATCCCAATTAAATATTTTCCTTTATAAAAGTTTTCTTGGTCATTGTATTTCTTCACAGCAATAAAATCTTAACTAAGACATAAGGAATAGGGCCATGTTTAATAATGTACCTAGCACAAAGATATAAATGGGCACAGTATAGGAACTACTCTAAATATTAAGGAAGAACTTATGTTCACATTCACTATCTTTTAACAAGTCTCAATAATGATTTGTTTCATTGACTCACTATAAAACCAAGACACATTTCCATATTCTGTGCAGTCAAAGGGCAAATGGGGTTATAATGAATAGTTTTTCATATTCATCTGGTTATTTTGCTGACAAGTAGAAATATTTACATGTGTAATAAGTTAATGACTCTCAAATATTAACCATTTGACTCAAAATTGTTACATCAATGTATTTTCATGCAAATATAGAGCTATCACATAAATATAGATGAAAACACTATAACATAATTTTAAAGTACTATAGTGTTTTATTTGCCTTTCTGTTACCTGAGTATTTCCATTACACAAATCTTTTCTTCACTCAAAAGCCAACTTCCACCATTTCAAACAAACTTTTAAACAATTTAAATGTATTTACTAAAAAAGAATATGTTATATTGGGGCAGAATATATCACAAAGCACTAAGTTCTTAAGATGATCTTGTGATCAATGAAAATTTTCATGCTTATGAACTTAGAAGACTTTCTAAACATTCATATGAGTCTAACATATGCCTAGACAAAAGGAATTAAAGAACAATATTGCAGGTAGAGTGTTCTGGAGAAGGTGATACAAGAGTATGTGAAGTAGAAAGAGAGGCAGCTGAGCACTCTATTAAGCGATAGCTGCTTCTCTGAAAGAAAGCTGCCATGGCACACCATGAAGATAGAAACATGCTGGGTAAAAATACAGAGATGAGACAGGCCCTGCTTGTTATGCATTGCAGCCAGATATGGTTATTATCACAGCTAAACACTTGCGGATGTGCTCTTGAGAATTCTCTCCCAGGGGATTGATGTTATATCTCTTTGCTTAACACACATCTCATTTACTCCAGAGGTTGTCTATTGTTGTTGTTTTAATTTAATTTAATTTTTTACTTATTCACTTTATGTCCTGCTCACTGTCCCCCTCAAGGTCTCCCCTTCCCACAATCCTCCCCACATCTCTCATCTCCGTCTCCTCTGAGTGGGCAAGGGGCCTCCTGGGTATCCCCCCCATCCTTGCACATCAAGTCTCTGCCAGGCTAGGTGGTAACAATGATTATAAGAAAAATAAAGAGAAAAATTAAGCACATGAATTTAAATCCTTTCAGATCATTCCATGTTATAAATATATTAACTCATCACACTGGATCTCATAAATGTGTATTGTATTACCATCTATCTACTCAAAATAATAGAAAAAAAAATCTCATCTAAGCAACATAGCAAATATAAAGAAGCACCCCAGAAGCAAACAATACAAAATTCTACCAAATGTAAGGTGAGATGTGATCAAGACAAACAGGCTTACAACAAAACAATAGTAGTAACATTAGTAGTAAGCTAATCATAAAGAGAAGACTCCTGAAACTGACAATAGGGAACAGACTTCAGTTCTGAGTACTGCTGAGACAAAACATCAGAGAGAAATATACAATTAATTTTATTTAACATTTGGGAGAGTACATTTTAAAAAAATCTTCACAGAGGAGAATGTACTAAGTCAATTTGTAAATAGAGGCATTAAAATTTTAATATAATGTTTGTATTTATATCAGTTGAGGGGCAAGTACTAAGACTCTGTATGTATTTTGATAATCTTGATAATGCAGGAGAGTCTGAAGTCTATGTGTCCTTACTGATCTTGAATATATAGTTTAATGGAGCCTATTAAATAACTGTGTATTCACCTAAATATCTACAGATTATTACATGATCAAGGTGGTAAAATATCTTCAAGAGAACATTTTACTTAAAAGACACATTTAAAGATATTGTCTAATGGCAAATTTAAAAAATACTGTGAAACCATGCTGTTGGGAAATCACATGGATGTTAAAATGTGCCATGTTAGTAACAATGTTGCAAAGTGAAGTTGTGTATGTTCCAGTACCAGAGGAAAGAGTACAGGATGTGTAAGATGACAAGGAAATCAGAAGACAAGAAACTGCTAATTTTTAGTGAAGTTTCTCATGTTTGTCATTTTTCCCCAATAGAAGTCATCAAAATAATAATTTGTCAAATTAAGACATTTATGTCTTAGGACTATATTTGTGAGAAAGAAAGTAATATAAACTATAAAATAGTCAAAATTTTCTCAACAAACATCACTTTGATATGACAGTGACGGGATTTTTTTTATACTGTTGTTTACATACATTCAAGTAAGAAAAGATTGTCAAGAGAAATCTTTGGCTTTTTGTCATGGTCACACATTTTAATTATGTGTTTGATGTAATTGTAACTGCAGAGAGATTGGTCAGCGATTCTGCTGTTCCTTCAAAAACTTGATTCTGTTTAATATATTCTTATTCTTTAATCAGTGATTCTGGTGGGGTGCTGTACCAGCTATTTAGCCATTAACATAAGTTCATTTGAATGATACTTACATTCTTTCCTTTAAAAATTGCTTATTTTAAATTTATCTATATTTTTACTATTATAATATAATTATATTCTCTCTTGAATCCAACTATAAAAAGTATTTTTGCTATGAGCCAAGGGGATCTTCCCAAATCCAATCCAAGTACCCTTAGGAGCATCACTCAGAAAGGAGCAACTTAGAAGCCAAAGATTTACTACCTTATCTGTTTTCTTGTGGGACCAATATTCTTCCTATTGTCTTTATTTTACATATGCATATATTTTCTTCTCCTAACATTTTATTATGAATACATAAAACAAGACATAAAATTTTATAGTCTATATCATTTTATAGCTATCATCCAGAGTTTTAAAATGTTGTAATTATAGTCACAAAAATAAAAAGAGAAATGCTTAGATTATAAAAGACATTTTCTTAATTAAAATAGAACCACATGATATGATATTAATTAATAAATTTTAATCCAATAAATAATAAAACTAATAAATATTAGTAAATAATAATAATTTTTAAGAAAATTATTTGTCATCAAATCAGTAATTTTAAAGATTACCAACCAAATTTGATGATAGCTAGTATGTGTGAAATCCTACTCAGGAATTCTATACTGCAGCATGTGTTCCTCATCTTGAGCTATGTGGCAAGTTCAAAATCAGTCTGAGATATGTAGGAAAGAAAGCAGTCAAACAATAAAGAGCATCTTCTTGTAAGTTTACTTCACGGTTTTGCACTGTTTTTATTTGTTTGTTTGTTTGATTATGTTTCTTTGTTTGGTTATTTTGTTTATTTGTTTTTGTAGAGAGAAAAAAATTTTGTACAGAGAGAAAATTGAGATTATTTATGGAAAATGTGGAAGTAGACATTAAAAAGAAAAAGAAACCCTATCAAATATAGTTTTAACCATGAAAATTATGTTAGGCCTGGGCAGTGGTGCAGGTTTTGATCTTGATCTCAGCACTAAGGAGATAGAGGCAGGTGAGTCTGAGTTCAAGGTATGCCTGGTTTACATGGTGAGTTTCAGGGCTACAAAGAGAAACCCTGTCTTGAGAAACCAAAACAACAACAACAAATGTCTGTTAGGATTTTTTTTTGTCATGTTGAAAAGACATTATAATAGCTTTGTTGTCTTTAAGAATAAAGAGTGTATGTGAGAAGAAGCCCAGTAATGGCTTCTCTCTCAGAAATGATGAGCTGATCATATAATTTGTTATCACTTATTATCAAGAAAAGGCCAAACCAAAGAATGCCTAAAGAAGACTTACAGCTCAACAAGGTAGAAATAAAATTACTTCCTTGAAGTAATATTATACAGATTATCAGAATGATTAAGACCATCTAACCAGAGGACAATTTCAACACATTTGCAGCGATTTCTTCACAAATATAAATACACTTACACTTCTATCAAGAAACCATATATTATTCCCCTACCAAACTGGTGGTTCTGTGACTATTAACTATCATCACAAATTTAATCACATTTATAATTCTTAGAAGATATAATTCTGAGGTTATCTTTGAGAGATTTTCCCAGGTTTAATTGAGAAAGGTTAAGATCTAGGGATGAATAAAAAGAGAACGGGAATCCAGCTGTGTACCAATGTAGACCTCCTTCTGCTTCCAGGGTGTGGCTTAGCTGCCCCATTCTCCTGCTAACATGATTTCCATGCTATAGTGGATTCTACTCATTCAACTGTGAGCTAAATTAAACTTCCTTCCCTTGTCTTTATCAAATACTTTGACACAATAATGAGTTAAGTAACTAGTATAGGTATTTTATATACTATCTTCTTCAGAGGCAGTTGTTTCTAACTGTGAAATCAAGAGACACAGGAAACCCTGTGTCATGTGGGCTCATAGCCCTTAACCCTACCACATAAATGAGGAGACAAAACTCTAAGGTTTGAGCAGAGCAATCTAAGATTTAGTAAATATATATATGCATATATATATATATACATACATATATATATATATATTCACATTTTTACACAAGAGCTATGAAGTGATTTGTCTAAAAGTAATATTGCAGTTTCTTGTAGAAAGATAAACAGGTTTTGTTACAGCCAAAAAAAACCCCAAACAACAACAAACAAACAAACAACAAAACAAAAACCAAGGCTTAAAAAAAGGCTGCCCTAACTTTCTTATCCTAAATAGACTCCAGTGATTCTTTGTCTGTAGCCACCATGGAAACAATTTTTATGTAATTGCTTCACCTGGTCAGTAGTAGAGCCACTTTTCAAGGCTTAAGAATTTTTTAGAATAACATTAAAGAAAAGAATTCTTTAGCAAAAGATAAGCATTTTCCATAACAAAAGATCTGCCTTGAAGCCTTACTGTTTAGGGCAAGAGCCAAAGATAAGTAAGATATACCCCCACTGTGGAGGAAGTAGAAGATGGTAATCTATTTTTGTGGGTAAAGAAAAAATAACCCATACATCTTCTGGGATTTGGGTTTATTTGGATTAAATAACCCATACATCTTCTGACTATGGAGGGAGAAATCTGTGGAGTGCAGATGCATTGCCTTTCTGCAGGGCTTTAAGTACTAAACTCAGTTCAAAGAAGAAAATCTTGAGCACAAAGGGGACTTTGGTGTATTATAATGCACAGAAACGGTAAAGCCACATTCTCAACCAATCAAATGAGTGCCACACTAGAGGGGGTTAAGATAGAAAACAAGAGCTGACAACTTATTCACCAAGGGAATGAGTAGATGATACAACAATTTATTTCCACCTGTAATGGCCAGCATTTTTTATACACAATAGGGAAATGACATTCTCATAATTTTAAGGTGGCTTCTGGAGGAAAGAGCATGATGCAGCAGAGGTGTCTTTCATAAATGTCAAGTGGATACATTAAGGGATTATAGGATACACTGGAGTCATTAGTAAAGCATGATTATTGAATGCCCTTTTGAGAATAATTATTTTCTCTTCAAATGGAGGATTCTTCCCATTGTTCAGCAGAACAGGAGGAAGCCTAGCCAAGATCTTCTTTGCCTTTAATCTCACTAGGTACCATTTAGCCTATTAGGGTTTCTCTTATTTGCTCTGTGTTCTCTTGAGTAGAGCCAAGCAGCAGCCTGTGAATCTCTTGTCTAGAACAGGCGTTTGATGCCACACTTGCCTGTTCAGTTTCCAGATTCCTGATGATTCTGGCTGTTCAGTTTCTTCAACGTGGAGTCATTGAGAAAAATGTCCAGCTTTCAGTTCAGGGAAATAGTAGACTGCTCATCATTTTTCTTGTTTAAATGTGCTGTTGCTGCTAGGGTACCTCCTGTGACTTGTCTCTAGTTCCTAACTTTGATGCTAAAGGACATAGGACAACAGCCTTTCTTGTGGTATAAATGCTGTAGGGGAAAGATTCCTACCTCATTTTCTCAGTCCTGCTTCTAGTTTTGATGTCTTTGAATATGTTGATCTATACATTTATTCACATGTGGAAAAGACAGTGGGTAAGCAATATTTGTTCACAGTTTCAGAGTGCTGGGACCTTCAACGTTTATCCACATAATTACTTAAGCAGAAAAATTGATGGGGTTCAGCTTTTTTTACTCCTGAATCAGGACTTGAACAGGACACTGAAAAATAAGAATGTCCTATAGCTTAGGAACACTGTCTTTTCTAGAATATGACTTCTTTTTCTCCTCTCAGTGAAGATCTTCATAACATAGTAAGCCAGCCATTATTTTTTAGTAATAAAGTAACTTCTAGAAACTTGACTTTCTATTCAAAACAGGGATAAAATGCCAGCAACACAGAGGTCTTTGGAAGAAGCATGAATCTTAAAGTGTGTGTTAAAGTAATGAGTGACTATGCTTCCTGAGCTGCATTCAGAAAGTGAACCTGGGAATATGAGGTTGACTGTGGGTAATTACCTGTAAGTAAATGATAGAAGACTACATTTATGGATTTTGTTTCAGACAACTGTGTTTCTGTCATCTTTGGAATCCTAACTCCATGCCATGCATCTCTGGATCAATTAGAAATCTCTGGATCAATCAGAATGACCCATGTTATTCTATGATGACTAACCATACAAATCTTAGTTGCTAGAAGCAACAAAGAATAATGCTACCATGTAGGTGTGTATGAAATAAGGATTCAGAATAAAGCATGTTACTGTAGAATATCCTGGGGTTCAAAATACAATCACATGAAGATTCAACTGTAAATAATTGGCTCAAAATTAGGGAGAACAGTTATACTGCTGACTTAAAACTTTTGGTGTTGTATATATGCGTGTAATATGTGTGGGCAAAAGGATCCCAAGGGGACACCAGAGGGAGTTCATTCTCAATGGAGTTGGTGCTTGGGATTAAATTCAAGTCATCAGGTTTGTGTGACAAGCTTTTTGTATACTGAGACAACTTGGCCCTGCTGTTGACCTTGAAATGTTTTCTGAACTGAAAAACGAGGAAATGGGTTGTCTTGTCTCATTGATTCTCTAGGTAGGATGCAACCCTGTTAATACATTAAATTCAGTGCAGTGATACTCATATTTGATTTCTGCCTTCTTTAAATGTGAGTACATATTTGTAGTTTTTTAGCCACTACATCTATGATAATTTGTTACAACAATTAGTGAAATAGAAGACTCATGTTTCTGCCCATTTGTTCTATGAAATCATGGGACAGCTAATAAACAAAAGAGAAAAGGGAGATGCAATCAATTTAAAGTTCAATGCAAGAAAATACTAAAGACACAAAAATCCAGGTGCACATTCTTACTCACGCCTTTTTTAGAGAGTAGATGTGTTACATGGTTCCTGAATGTTGCCCATGGATGTATCAGAATAGATAGAACCATCATCAGAGAAAATGAAGGACATGTAAAATTAACACTATCAAGGGACATCAACAGCTGCAAAGACAGGAAAAGTTCAAGTATAAAAGAAAGGAGATAAGGGTGAGCAAGAGAAAGGGCAGCAAATGTTAATGCTGGGAGTATTTTTCTTTTCAGAGCACATTTTCCTTGGTCTATACTGCAGGAGGCTACTTGGAGGACACTGTTGTGTCATACATAGCTCAGTTTTGGAAAGTTGACTGGAACAACACATAAATAATGTTTTGTTTTGTTTTTTATTAAAAGGACACATAGACAAACCTACAGAAAGAAAAGCTAAGATCATGTGGGATAAACTGACTCTGATGGAGTATACCAACTACCCAACTGTAACTTCATTGTGTTTATTATGTAGAGCATAGGAGGAGAGTTAGCTAGGAAGGCTGAAAGGTCTTTTTAGAAGAACAGTATCAGTCTATAACCATCTGGGAGTGATTGATGGGAGGAAGTGGCAGATGATGATTTCTCTATATGACGACATCCTCCCATGAGACAGAGAAAGCTTTGCCAAACCCCTGAGCCTGACATAAAGACAGCTTTGCCAATGCTCATAGGTCTGAAGAATTGGTCCTTGCAAATAATATATAGTCAGGCCGAATTTCATCCTCTTCTTACACATGCACTCAGGGTTACTTGGCTCCCCAATGGGCATCAAAGGCAATCTGAGTAGTGGACTGGTGATGAAGATTTATGCCAGTCTGAGAAAGGTACTGCACTTCATTGTAAATGATGCTGATATGGGTACACCACTCTTGGAGTCCTGAAAGCAATTTGGTAAGGGAAAACTATATTTAATAAGTCTGAACTTGGAAAGATGGCGTTGATAAGAGGAGATTTTGTCTTAGTGTGATACAAGGAATTGGCCAAATGACATCTGTGCATTAAATCATTGCTTTCTGTCATGTGAACACCAAACTCTTCCCAAAATAGTTAAAATAGTTTTGCCTAGAATATTCTGTCTTTTCTCTGATGTTTGACTCTCAGATGTGTCTCTGTTGTGACACCCCAGACTATATCACTTACGAGTTTTCTGAAGCTGTGATGTTCTATGGTTTTGTAGTGCTGTGCCCCTCCTCTGATGGACATCTGTGATGTTCACCTTTAATTTCTGCTTGCTTTTGTGGAGCACCTACCTACAAGATTGCCATTTTGTGCTCTTGCAAAGTCGAATATGGTGGAATAATGTGTTGGCCAAAGCAAATCAGCAAAAGAAATGCATGTCAGGAGCATCACCATCACAGCCAGCATAGCTTTTACTGCATTGCTACCTTCCTGGACTTGGGTTCCTTAGTGCCTTCTTCCAAACAGATTGCTGAATAGTACTGAAAGCACAACTCACCTGCAACCATCTGTGAAACACTTAGTGTTCATAAGAAAGGGTGATGGCTGTCTTGAAGTCATAGATTTTTTTTTTTACTAGTCACAAAATATACACAATGTATACAATATCAACACAATATAGCCTTATCTGAAGATACAGAATGCTCACATTGGCTTAAATATAGGGTGTTCTTTGGTTACTGCAAAGAAAGAGTGCAATGTCTCACTCATAAGGTTTGTTGTGAATAGGGACATATGGGTTAAAATAAACATTTACATTCTATTCTTTCTCTTTTTGTAACCTCTCTTTCTTTTTCAAATTTTCACATCTCTTAAGAAATATAAGATAAAAAGTTTTTAAAATGGAAATGTTATCAAGGGAGCAAAATTCCTAAAAAAAGAGTATTTCAAACACTTTCAGATAAACATTTTACTTACAGTTATTCTAAGAAATTCTATGCAGGACTGCAGTGCTAGCCTGATTGTATCTCTATGAAATACTGGCATTTATGAGGCCAACATAAACTCAGTATTAGAATTCTGAGATCATTCTCAATCTTTGAGATAAAAGGAATAACTCAACAGAGTTTAAATGGTGGATATCAGCAAGTTCTCAAAGAACTGAGGGCAAAGGCTGAAGATACACAGTTTTGGTATTTTAGATAAATAAATGTTTTATCCAAAAATCTCGATTTTTATGTCTTTAGTTGGTTTTCTAGGATTCTTTTTAATAGTGTTTGTGAAAAAGTTAGTAGTCCTGCCTAGACATAATAACAAGTACAACAGGTCATAAAGGTAAAGGCCTCAAGGTTGAGTTTCTTGCTGCTTAATAAAGGAACTAAAAGCCAAAGAGAAGTGGCTGGAATCAGAGAATATATTTATTGAGCAATGTGTTCTGAATTGTGTTAGTCAGTTTTTGTCAACTTGACACAAACCTAGTCATACTTAGGAAAACTGTCAATTTAGGAACTATTTCACCAGATTGGTCTATGGGGATATGTATGGAACATTATTCTATTCTATTTTATTTTATTTTATTTTTGACTGATGATTGATTTTGCAGGGCCAATCTAACTGTGATTAGTCCCATCCCTGGGCAGATAGACCTGATCTATATGTAAAAAGTAGCTGATCATTTCAGAGTAAGCTAGTCAGTAAGAAGCATTCCTTGCCTCAGGGTTCCTGCTCTGAATTCCTGCCCTGGATTCCCTTGAAGATTGACTATCACTTGTAAAATGTATCACTTGTAAGATGTAACTAAACATTTCTTTCTCAAGTTGTTTTCAGCTGTGGTGTTTACCATAGCATCAGAACAAAAAAGCCACTTTTCACCACCATATCAGTTCAAAAAAATTGAAAGATAATGACTTACTTTCTAAACTATCCATGTTGTATTTATTAACCAAGCGTTTATAGCCTAGAAATGGGTGCATATCTGTCTGATTTCCTTATAAGTACTTATGTAATGACATGTAAATATCAAAATCTTTTAGCTATATCCTTGGGATATTATCATTCACTATATTTTTGGGGAACTTTAAAACACTATTCAAAGTTCATTTAATTGGACATTTTATTAATTTACATTTCAAATGTTATCCCTTTTCTTAGTTTCCCCTCGGCAAACCCCCTATTTCAACAACTTTACCTGACTTCTATGAAGGTGCTCTCCTACCCACCCAGCCACCCACTCCCTCCTCAATGCCCTGGCATTCCCCTACACTGGGGCATCGAGCCTTCACAGGACCAAGGGCTTCTCCTACCATTCATGCCAAATAAGGCCACCCTCTGCTACATATGCAGCTGGAACCATGGGTTCTTCCATGTGTACTCCTTGGTTGGTGGTTTAGTCCCTGGGGTCTCTAGGGGGTTTGGTTGGTTGATATTGTTGTTCTTCCTATGGGGTTACAAACCCCTTCAGGTCCTTCAGTCCTTTCTCTAACTCTACCATTGGGGAGGGGTTCCCATGCTCACATCTAACCTATCTGTTTAACAGGAACTGTGATAAGGAAATGCCTCCTGTCAGGAGATGTTCTGGCCGCATTTATGAAAATAGTAATTGTATGTTTATGCCTTTGAGTGCAGTGTTATTTATGAAAAACTATTTCTCTTTTAATTGCTTGTATTAACCTAAAAAACCCTGAAAGTTGGAATACACATGAATCAATGTAAAAATATTTTTGATAAAAATACATGAATATTTTAAGATGAGAGGGCATTTTGACTTATTCTGATTTTGTTCCTTGAAGGCAAAAATGTGGCTTAACCCAAAAACATACAGTGGAAAAAAGAAAGAATCTTCAACAAATGGTGCTTGTCTAACTGATGGTCTGCATGTACAGGAATGTAAATTGATGCCTATTTATTATTTTGAACAAAGCTCAAATCCAAGTGGGTCAAGAACCTCAACATAAAATCAGAGACACTGAATTTAATAGAAGAGTGGGAAAGAGTCTCAAACTCATTGGCACAGGGGGAAGTTTCCTGAATAGAACAATAATAGCTCAGGATATAAGATCAACAATTGATAAAAGGGACCTCATGAAACTAAAAAGCTTCTGTAAGGCAGAGATACCATCAATAGGACAAATTGGCAACCTAACAGATTGGGGGAAAAAAAGTCTTCCCTAACCCAACATCTCATAGTGAGCTAATATTCAAAATATATAAAGAATTCCAGAAGTTAACCTCAAAAAAATAAAACAAAACAAACAAACAAACAAAAACCACCAACAGCAAAAAACCAAAAATCCTTAGTCATCAGGGCAATGCAAATCAAAACGACTCTGAGATTCCTCCTTACACCAATCAGAATGGTTAAGATCAAAAACTCAAGTGACATTTTGGTGAGGATGTGGAGAAAGAAGAAAATTCCTCCATTGCTAGTGGGATTGCAAAGTGGTATAACCATTCTGGGAATCAATATGGCAGTTCCTCAGAAAATTGGAAATAGTTCTACCTGAGGACCCAACTATAACACTTTTGGGCATATACCCAAAAAATCTTCATCTGCTGATAACAAGAACACATGGTCCACTACGTTCATTACAGCCTTATTTGTAGTAGTCAGAAGCTGGAAACAACCCAGGTGTCCCTCAAATGAAGAATGGATATTGTAATTATGGTCGGTTTACACAATGGAATAGTATTCAGTTATTAAAAACAAGGACATCATGAATTATTCAGGCAAATGGATGGAACTACAAAATATCACCCTGAATGACTTAACCTAGACCCAAAATTTCATGCGTGATATATACTCACTAAAAAGTGGATATTAGCCAGAAAGTACAGAATACCTAGGATTCCACCAACAGATCTTATGAAATGTAACAAGCAGAAAGCCCCAAACCAGGATGCTTCAGTCCCACTTAGAAAAGGGAAGAAAATAATCACAGGAGGCAGGGAGAGGTAGGGAACTGGGTGGGATAGAGGAAAAAGAGGGTAAAAGAGGAGCGGGAGCAGGTATGGGAGTGGGGTGCAGGAGAAAAGCCCTGAGGGCCAGCAGAGTGAATGGAAATATGCAGCCTCGGAATGGGGGATGGGAGGTGGTTGGTGGACCATTGAGAAAGTACCAGAGACCAGGGAGGTTAGACTCTCAGGACTCAATGGTGGTGACCTTAGCCAAAATGCCCAACAAGGAGTAGAGGGAACTCAGAGTCTACCTCAAGTAGATAGACAAGGCCTCAAGTGAAGGGACAGGGTTACTAACCCATAGTCAGTGTTTCTGACCCAGAACTATCTCTGTCTAAAAGAATTGCAGGGTTAAAAGTGGAGAAGAGACTGAAGACAAGAGTCTAGTATGGCTGTCCTCTGAGAGGCCCTACCAGCAGCTGACTGAGACAGAAGCGAATACTTACACCCAACCATTCAATGAAGTCGGGGGTCCCGATGGTTGAATTAAGGAAGGATTGTAGTAGCTGAAGGGGAGTGCAACCCCCAGGAAGACCAGCAGTCTTGACTAACCTGGACCCCAGGGAGCTCCCAGAGACCGAGTCACCAACCAGGCAGCATACACAGGCTGGTCTGAGGCATCCCTGCACATATGTAGCAGAGTACTGCCTGGTCTGGCTTCACTGGGACAAGATGTGCCTAATCCTCAAGAGACATGAGGCTCCAAGGAAGGGAGAGGCCTGTTGGAAAGGGGTACCCTTTAGAAGGCAAGAGGAAGGTGTTGTGGGGTGAGGAACAGTGGGAGGGAGGCCAGGAAGGGAGGGGGGCAACAGGAGGAATGGCAAATAAAATAAAATAAAATAAAATGTGGTTTAACCAGACATGATGGTACATGACTTTCCTTCCAGTCTTCAAGAGGCAGAGGCAGGCAGATCTATTTAAGTTCGAAGACAACCTGGTGTAGATAAAAGTTCCAATATAGCCCAGCCTGTACTGTGCAACTTTGTCTCCAAACAAACCATAAGGCTTAGTAGTCTCTTACCTGAACCAGGTTTTGTTCCATGTAAGGAACAGAATGATTTTCTTTAGATTGTACATTGTACTGTGCCAGATACTCAGGAACGCTGAGTACTTTCTCCTGTTGGCATAATTTTCTTCACCGATGATCAACACTCATGTTCTAGTTATTGAGATTCCTTCTCACTTCAAACTCATGCCACTTCAGATTGGCCAACAAGACCACAGGTGTGGTTTTTGGTTAGGGTTCTACTGATGAAATTAGTTTCTGAGGTGTCTTCATGAATGTAGTTTTAGAGATTTTATTTTTACTGGTGGAAGTCCCCAACATGGGTAAATATAATTTATTAGACTCTAATAAATAAGTTATCAAAGTTTCCAAGAGATGAAAATTCGGTAAAAAAAAACTGTGTTCTTAATTACATGCCTTAGTTCTTAACTATAGTTCTAAATTACAGATTACAAGTCTAACTTCAGCCCAGAATTGGATGTTTATAGATGAGATTTATTTTCTAAGCAGAACTACCAATTTTTAAAATATGCCACTTCATCATGATTTGAGTCAGGAGAACAATAAATTCATTGAAGGAAAAGATACTCTTATTGAATTCTTAGAGAACATTTGATGCCAATAGAAGGATAAGAAAAATAATTTTAATATTCCCCAGGCTCCTGTGCTATACTCCTTTACAGGTCTTTATTTTACTTCATTTGTGTCCATGGGAGGCCGCACTGCTGGAAGCATAAACAGAAACAGAGGCAAAGACATCAGGATATTATTATTAGAATAAAGATAACAGCCTTGCTTTGTCTCCCAGATCCCTAAGGTGAAGTCTATGAAAACACATGAGGAGACAATGTTACAATCAGGTTGATACCACTACTGAATTCTGACTAGACAAAGCCATGGTTTGGTATGATCTTATGGACAACAAAGAAGAAACAAATTTCAGAGTACTTATCAGTGAGACTCATTCTTCTAAAGTTTACTGATCTCTGTTCTTATCAGCATTGGTGTAATCTTATCAGCAGTGGTCTCAATGCCAAGAATTTTGAGATTTTTTTCATTCAAGTTTCTATGTTTAACTAACATTCTACTATTATAAACTGCAGATGAATTGAATTGAATTAGCTAAAGTTGTGACTCAAAAAATAAACATTATAACTTGTCTCTGGCTGGGCAGTGGTAGTGCATGTCTTTAATCTCAGCACTCAGGAGACAGAAGCAGTCAGTTCTCTGATTTGAAGGCCAGTGAGTTCAAGAACTGCTAGGATACATAGAGAAAACCTATTCCCACCTCTCAAAAAAAAAAAAAGTTGTATCTGACTCTTCTCCAGGGTCTTGGAACTCTTTGCCTCTTACTCAGTTGCCTTGTCCAGGATCCATAAGAGCTTTTGCCCTGTCTTACTGATTCTTGCTTTGTAGTGTTTGATTGTTGTCTCTTAGAGACCTGACCTTTTCTGAAGGGAAACAGAAGGAGAATGTATCTGGGGGAGAGAGTAGGTAGAGGAAACTGTGGAGAGTGATAGGGGGTATATGTGGGTATTGTGACTATAAGCAAAGGAATAATGAATAAAATAAATTAGAAGCCACCAAGAAGAAAAATGATAGGGCAATGAGCCTATAAGCCTTTTAGTGTTTTGAAAGATGTTATGTACGATGGAAGGAATCTGGAAAACAAATTGAGGGCCTCTCTCAAAACTCAGTTATGCTGTTACAGTGTGCATGACCAGATGCTCCTTCATGCAAACACAGTCCCTGCAAGACATACATATTTTTTGCAGAGATGATCAGTGAATACAGAAACTGGGCATTTAAATGTGGATAACTTGGATGGAGGTCCTGGAATTAGGAAACAAGAACAAGCATGATATTCTTACTCCAGAACAGAGGAGACAGTGATATCTGAGAACAAAACTAATTATGCACAGGAATGAAGTCAGCACATGCATTGCAAATATCAGGAATGTTGTGTAACTGGATATTTGGAATAAATCATTAGAAACAAACATAAGGCCAACCCTTCAGAAACAGCACAATCCATTAGCTTAGCTCATAAAATTTAACTCTTCAATTGTTGCTTATGAGATCTTTATAGTATGAGCATTTTTGACTTCATGGTTCCTTTAGAGAAATTTTTCTAATATAGAAATGAATCAGCAATAACTTCCTAAAGTATAAATGGCTGAAGAATATGGTCTATCAGAGAAGAATACTGACTGATGAACAGGTAGATGCTAGACATTGACATCCATTAAGGTGGACACACATTTATCCATTTACTCACTCAATAATTCAACCTCATAGGAGACTAAAAATATGCATTTCAGTCTTGGTTTTACCCTGATGTTAGATACAGCCTTACCATTCTTAAACAGATAAAAACATCTCAAAGCTTCTTTGCCTAAACTTCACATAGGAGACTGCATATTTTTGCTATAGATGGGAATGCAGAAGATAACTTTTCACCAAAAGTTAGTAACCCAATTCACTTAATAAGAGCTAAGAAGAGAACAGCCAAAAGATGATGAAGCAGGGACTAAGTACCCAGATTAACCAACTCTGGCTGAAGTTGTCAAAGAAAACAATAGGAGAGCATGGCCTTCAAGAACAGAGTCTATTAAGATATGGCAGAAGTTGACAATTATAAAAGTGATTTGATTTTTTGAAACTATTGATGTTATCAAAATAAAGATATACCAAGGACTTGTGGTTTCTGTCATGTTGTACCTGGCTGTATCTCTATGAACATACTCAGGTATCTCCAGCACAACACGTATCAATCAGACAGAGCTTAAATTGTTTCTTACATAAGTTAATATTAGTTCAACAGAGCTTGCCAATATCTTAAATGGACATTTAGCAAACTAACCAACTGAGTTAGCCATGTGCTTTTCGTGAACTAGTACTGATACAGAAAATGTTAGAGGAAATCCATGAAAAATGATAACATTATATGGTTTTGACAAATATAGCTGTGTATTTGAGATACTCAAATATTTATATATACACTTATATCCTTGTGAATATATCAAGATATACAAGGTGTATAAAATGTATCTTTAATGAATATTTATATTAAATATAAAAACATACATTTATATCATATTTATGTTGGTGTTTGCTTATTTGGCATTGCTACGTATCTTATTTAGGCATCTGCACATCTGTATATGGCGTTTATTAACCATACTAGTTCTTCTAACACTTAAACAGCTGCAGAATCTGAGGTATTCCTTTTATATGGTGGAATCTGAGGTATGCCTTTATATGAAATAGCACATTTGTTTTCTTGTATTGATGAATTCTCTTAACTCTGAACAGTGGTCAAGAGGACAAAATCATTGCTATCAATTTTTAAAATATTCAAAAGTAAAATAATACCTGTGCCTAAGAGTTTTGAGGACAGTAATAAACACACTGTCTGGAAAAGCCCATGAATCACCGTTAGTAGATACAAATCCAAAGAAAAATGTCATTTAGCTTTGAAGATATATCCTTTAAGACAACATAATAGATTATAAGACACAAATTCTAAACCATGTACTAAATATTTAATTTTGATATATCTAAAAACTCAAAATTACACAAAATTCTATATAAAATTGCTTTAATTTTGTTTATAGACATATAAAAATCAACACAGGGTAAAAGAACACTATGAACACATTGGCCACAAAGTGCAGAAAGATGTTTTAATTAATTCATGTTTCTCATAAAAGACAACAGATATCTGTCTTTAAAATGTTTACTTTTAAGTTAGACTTTTCTAGAAATGAAAGTGCTTCATCTCTTACCCCAGGTTTTCGCTGCCCGTCAAGATAATCGGTCTCTATTGCAATTAACGGTTTCCATTCATTCCAGCACACTGCTCTGGGAACTATCCACTCACATTTCAGAGAGCTGCTGAAGGCCTTGCCCTCATCTTGGCTTGACTTTAGATTTCTCTCCTCACCTAGCCCTCTCCTTGGCCTTACCCTCCTCCTTTCCTCACTTCCACTGAACTGTCAGGACTCAAAATACGGGGCTGTAAAATCCTTGTCTGTGACTTTAAAGAGGATTTCACTTCATCACCATCAAAGAGAATCATTTACAAGCCAGGAGCAGTCAAACCCTTTAGGACTGTTATTTTCTCTCCAAAACATCAACATTATGTGAAATGACAGAGAAAGAAATAGGTTTAATCATGTTTTCTCTCTTAACTGGATGATAAAGGCTCATACTGTGCAATATCTTATTCTTATGTTTTGCTAGTCAGCATCTCAGAAACCTTATATATGTATGTACATATAGTTCGACAAAGATAAAGATACAGATTCTGGAGGTAATCATATAAATCTCATGTTGCTAGCAGTAAAGCCCAAGGAAAAGCAAATAGCTATAACTTATTTTATAGAGGAAGAATTCTGGAGGATGACCACAAGGCTGCCATCATCCAGTGGTACTGATGTCTGCGTTGTTGATTCAAGTGTGACCAGGCATTTCTTTGAGTCACAACACACTAATATTTTCATCTATAGTGACATCTGCAGAGATTAATGTTTAGGTGAAGCAACACAGGCAGTTTTCCTGATCCTTGGGAAGACTCCTTGTAAATATTACCAATATAGTCTATTGTGAACTTGCATACTGAGGTCATAGCTTGTTCCTAATGTTATCCACCTTCACCTTGATGGGAACTGATCTTTACAGTCCAGATACCTTCTCTTGCCACAGTGACAACTACAGGAGACAATTGTACTAGACTTCAAAATGTCACAAGTGATGGATATAAGAGTGAGTACAGAAAACTTGGTCCATTTTTGGCTTATATAAAGGACTTTGTCTTCCACGAACACCCAAAATTGCATTTTTAATGCCAGGCACAGCGGTGCATGCCTTTAATCCCAGAACTGGGAAGGTAGAGGAAGGCAGATCTCTGAGGTTGAGGCCAACTCTGTCTACAGAGTGAATTCCAGAACAGCTAAGGCTACACAGAGAAACTCTGACTCAAAAACTAAAATTGAAAAATTACATTTTTAAAATATAAAAAAATAAATAAATAAAAAATAAAAATAAAGAAGGTACTTTGCATAAGGGCATCCTGTTCCCAGTTTTAAAATGTTTATGTATTTGTATTCTGGTGTGGAAATATTGTCATGCCATCATTTTCTGGGAATATTAACACAAAAATAATGTATTCATTTATAATTTAAGTTTTAACTTTCGAAAATTGAAGCTATTGATATAATCACCATGTGAATATAATGCATTAAAATACAATTGCAAGAGGTAAAAGGGAGATGGCTGTGCAGGTAAAAGCATTTGTTTTCCAAGTCAGAGAAACTGAATTAATCCCAGAACCCACGTTAAAACAAAACAAAACAAAACAAAACAAAAGCTGGATTCAGTGCTGGGCTTGCAGAATCCTAGTACTTCTATATTGAAATGGGAGATGAAGCTGGGGCAGTTTTGTAGATGTTTGCTGTCCAGCTGTCCAGGAATATATGGCACAGTGACAGAAATAATGGAAGACACCCCTCAAATCTAGGTCATAAAAGCAGAACTGATTCCACAATATCTCCACAGGCACATCATCACAATTGTAAACCACAGATCTCTCTCTCTCTCTCTCTCTCTCTCTCTCTCTCTTCCTCTATCTCTCTTTTCCCTCCCTTTATCTCTCCCCATTTCCTCCTCTGTCACTGATAGGAAAATATAAAGAAAAAGTACAAAACAGGTCTAATGAGATGGCTTATCAGGTAAAGGCTTTTGCAATGAAAGCCTATGAGCTGAGTCACATCCATCGTGAAGGTTGTCCTCTAACCTCTTTATGCTCCCTATGGAACAAATCTACATTCCTATGTTCATAAACACACACACACACAAACAAACACACACACACACACACACACACACACACACACAGGGTAGAGAGGAATTAAAAAGAATAAAAAAGTCAATAGTAAAGTCAAAGCGAACAAAATAAAAGCTAATGGGGAAAAGGACAAGATCTAAATGTAGGGAAGGTCATTTGGCCAAGAGGTTTCAGGCAATTACAGAGACAGTAATATACATTACTATGTAAAAGTCACATATTATTTGCATGCATCGTTGTTTTGGTACACATACGTCATACATGTGTAGGGATATAAACATGCCTGTGAGAACACAAGCACAATATGAAGGCACCAAAGGGACACAAAGGGACATGTACTAGTTACTATTCTCATTGCTGGGGCAAAATAAAAGCAGCTTAAGCGACTGAGTTTTGGTTTTGTTTTATTATAGTTTGAGGAATATAATCCCTCTTGTGGTTGAGAAGCAGTGAATACAAAGCAGAATTCATCACCAGGGAAGCATTTCCTCCAGGACAACACCATTTGCCTAGTGCTCATAACCTTCTAAATTGATGCGATTAGCTGAGGACAAAGTGTTCATATGCATGAGCATATGGGGAACATTTCATACAGAAAAACCACTAGGAAACAAGTAAAAGGAGAAAGAAAAAGATAATAATTTTGAAAAATATGCAATTTCTATATCAGCCCATGGCTTATCTGTGACTGAATTAGTGTGTGTTGTGTATGAGAAAGACAATATTGACAAGAGAGGTGGTTTTATATTGGGGAGAATCAAGCTTTCTTAAGGTAAGGGCTTCCACCAAAACACTACTCAAAATCTGGGAGTGGTGGGGATGGTGAGGTAAATTCAGAATGGTTGAATAGCCAAGTGTTCAGACAGTGGAAAGTGGAAGTCAAAATGCAAAGTCTGATAACTACATGAAGAAGCCCATTTTGCTCAGCAATTATCTATTCAAATTAAATGAGTTAGGCTTTGATTTTTCAATAAACTCTAAAACCCCTAATTTATTGTTTGCATTGCATTAGACTGGTTGGGAATTTTTTTCTAAAGAAAACATTGAAAAAATCCTGTTAATCTTAGTTAAGTTTTATTTGATATTATAAGTGTAAGAATGGAGCATATCTGGATATAATGGAAAGTTGGAGATGAAAAGCAGTAAAGAGAACCACAGAGGGTATGCTTATAGACATCTGTATACATTGTAAAGAAATATTTACCTGTGCTGCATGACATGTCTGTAGTGTATATTGCTTCCCTTCATATACTGCACTGCCCCAAGAGATTCTCTCTTTAAACATGGAGGTGAGTGGAACGTGCCGATGTATGTGGTAGACTCTCAGTTCTGTGGTGATTATTCCCAGGCAGATTAAGGCAGTTTGCCCCAGTAATGAGACCATGCTATAAAACGTTATAAAGATGCTGTAATAAAGAACCATAGATGTGGCTGTCATGAACCCTCCTTTCTGACTGTATCTGCTCTCAGTGAACCCAAGGTCTGTTCTCTCATGGTACAGAAAGCAAAAATGAAAATGTGTTAGAGGAAAATGGGAAGGGGTCTTAACATAATTTTTTTTTTTTTACAATATCAAAGGTCATTACAGAGAACTCAATAAAAAAGATGCATTCTATTATATGAAAAGCCAGATAAGTTCACCCCAAAACTGTTGGTCATGAAGATGTCTGCAAAAGAGAAATCTAAATTTCCAATATATGAAGATTACTAAATGTTATGAAGCTTCCTAAAATAAATCAAAATACAATCCTACAAAATGCTTTCTATGGAAACTCTGCCAGCTTTTCAGAAATAGTTTTGTGCACAAGAATCTGCACTTAATGAAATTAATTATCTTTGAAACAAACAAAATTAAATAAAACTTGCTTTTTATCCATTAAAAATGTGTTGACCTAACACTGAGTTTTTATAATAGATTCTAGAAGGAACTTAAGAACATTCATAGTGTTGTTCAGCAATGTAATGGGGCTGTTTTCCAACAGCTAATAGCGATGTTCATCATTCATTGTCTACTATACTGAGATTTGTGAGTATGATCCTTGCATTAATATCCCACATGAGTAATAAAGCATCTGCATCTATTCTTGGCAATGTTTCTACTTGGGCTTCGAAAGTGGGATCAGTTTGTGCTACTGACAATTTTATGAAGGAAACTAGATTAACTTGCGGGGTTTTTGTTGTGATAGTGGTTGTTGTCAATAGCGGTAGTAGTTTGTTTTCCTTCAATGCATGCCTTTGAAATCTTGGATGGGGAGCTATGTTATTTTCCCTTTACTATGAGAATATTGTTCTCATATAGCTGTGAATATGGATGGAAGAAGTCAAAGCATTCCAATGACAAAAGGCAGTGATACTGTCAACAAGAAGTGCCTGAAGAATTGGACATGTATGCTAAAAATAAACCATGAGTTCTTTCTTAATATTTATTAACTTGAAATGATTCTTTGAATAAAATTAAAATAATAAAGGAAATTTTGGGATGCTATTTCTAATACTTTGGTCAGTGTAATAGTCTGAAAGAAGTTTGAAAGAAGCAACTATATCTAGAATACATGTATACACATATCCAGTTTGATGTTTCCAGCCAAGAAACCATTAATAATTTCCATCATTTCTGTATGTTTTGTGCCTTTTCTCTTACTTCCTCTCAGCTCAGGTAGCATTATTCTACTTCTGGCATTAATTTTTGATTCTCCTTTCCAAGATTTTATAGAAATAGACTTACACAGATGCACTCATGCTTCATCTGGATTCTTCTACTTGTCATCACAAGCTAAGGTCCTTCAATTTTATTTCATTCTTCAACTGTGTTTGTAAAAGATTATTCATCACCTCATTGTAACACATCCTCTCAATACTGAGTGAGATCTCATGACAATAAACCACAAGTTTACTCTCCTTCACTAATGGACATTTGAGATATCGTCTATTTATAAACAAAACTTCAATAAGCATTCATGTATTTAGTAAGAACTATTGTTATGTTTTTTGAAATCTCTTTTCCCTAGAAGCAGAAAGATTATTAAATGATATTATATTCAAATTTCTTTAAAACAGCCAAATTACTTTTTTGAAGGAGAAATACCATTGTATATTCCCCCCAAAGTATAAGAGGGCTCTGGTTCTTTCTTCTCAATGACCACATCTATACTGTCTTTCCATGAGATTTAAAATATCCTGAAAGTGATCATCTGTGCCTTCTTTGTGTTTGACTAGCTTCCTAATGGCTGATACGATTGAGAACATTGTGGACATTTGAAACACTTTGATTAATTTCTCAAGAACTTCATACAATATAATTTGATGATTTCACTCCCAACTCTTCTACTTAATTCCTTCTATATCCCCACAAACTCCCTATTCTTTCTAATTTAATGTGCTTTAAGAAAATATTTACCAACTCATCCACTCCAATACGTGTTGTTTATGTACTGCTGGGTACAAGGCCATCTAGTGGTATGTGGTTGACCTACTAGTAGCCACACTCTTAATAATAATCTCTCCCTCCTCCAGAAGCCACCTACTCTCCATAATCCCTTGCTTTGGAAGGGGACCATGAAACCCTTCTCACCCCATGTTACAGTGTATACTGTCTTTGTCTTGTACAGATCTTAATGAAAGCAACCACAGTCTATGCCTTTATGAGAGTAGCTGTTTTCTGTCATATGTAGAAGATCGTATTTTGCTCTGTCCTTTCTGTCCTCCGACTCTAACAGTATTTTCTTTCCCTCTTCTAAGATGGACCCTGGGCTTTGAATGAAGGGTATGACAGACGTCCCGGTGTACTGAGTGCTCCCAGGCCTCTTATTGCCTGTACTTTGACTAATTGTGAGTTATTGAAGTAAACACCATCCACCGCATAAAGAAACTTCTCTTATGGGGTATGAAAACTGCTTTAATCTGCAGGCAGGAAGATTTGACTATACAGGGCATTTTGATATGTTTATTTATTAAACTAATTGTAGTATGTGACATCTGGAGACTGTTAGCTCCTCACCCATGGGTTCTTGACAATATTTACGTAACAGACACCTATCTCTTCCTATGAAGTGAGTCTTATATCCAATCACACAGTGGTTGATTATCCTGATAGTATTCATGCCAATATTGCACACATGGGCATATCTTGCCATACCTGTCCTTATTGTACTTTACTGGGTTCACAACCAGTTAGGATTGATATTTCAGTTATTGAAAATACAAGGACAGAAATGGAATAGCTTTGTGATATCCAAAGGCAACAAATAGAAAGGACAAAAGTAAGATCTGGAGACAGTGTAGCTGTCACCACTGGAATCTTTGAGTTTTTCCTAAATGTGGGATTTGGTCTGAGCAATAATAAATCCAAATCATTTTCATTAGGGTTTGTTACCAGTAGCCAGTTACCTCAGAGTGGTTAAAATCTTGTGGTAATATGTGCTGTAATTCAGTCATGTATCAAAAAACAAACAAAGCAAAACAAAACAAAAAAAAAATAATGATTTGGTATAAATACTATAAAGAAATAGATATTCCCTCATTAGACAATTCTGTCTTATTCTTTCCCTCTGCTGAAATCTGTCTGTTTGGATGGTTGAAGATATACTTTAAAGATAAGATTTTCACAGCAATCCGTTAGGATTTACCATTAGTTTTCTCATGGGCTTATGAAGACAGAGCTGCTAAGGGGTTCAGATCACCTTTTCTCCTCTATTTTTTGTATACTTTGTATAATAAGTAAGATGTGTGCATGGAGCCTTGAGATCAATTTTTCTCACCCTGTACATGAGTTGACTGCTTTTCCAAATACCTCAGAGAGTTGACGTGAACATCTAGTAAGGAAACAAAATGAAAGCTCTTTGAAAAACAAGAAAGCATTTCTACTATGAGTTTGGAGAATTGTTAATTATTGATGCTATTAAGCCTAATTAGGGCCTACCCTTAAATAATTTATCTGATTCTATAGATTGTGTTCCGTGAAATGTTCTACCATTCTCTAAATAGCAAATGTACTTTGTTTAAAGACTAAAAACAAGAATGTTTGCCAGGGTATAATTTAAAATTCTTGCTACAAAGAGCCTTTTTGAATACAAATAGGGTTTTGCATTGAGAATGAACATGAGTCATTGCCTCAGGGCAGCAGACATTTTTAGGATATTCTTTTCAAAATTATGCATAAAATTACAAAATTGGAAACATTCTGTCTTATACATGTTTTGTCTTTAACATTTTAAACAAAATTTATTCATTTATTAATATCTATGACAGCAATTTAATCTGTGGCTTCATGCATCTTCTTCTTGGGTTGGATATTGCATAATGCCTGGGTGTTCATCTTTTTCATATTTTAATTATATGTATTTTATGCTATGAAAATATCAGCACCCACTTTAATAGTCACACAAATATTGTTATAATTTTTCAGAGATACTTATTTCCTAACATCTGGAATATTTTATATTGTTCTTAATATGGCCTTTTCTATTTATTCAAATATATGAGTGCTAACTGTTTAAGTGGGTTATAGAGTTTGTTGAGATACACTATATTGTATAAAATAAATTATTTAAAATGTAACACTCCTTAAATTGAATGTTTCTTGAATTCTGAGAACTATGGCCCTTACATGATCCAATTCTGATATAATGCAATAATACGAAAGTCAACTTCAGAGAAATTAACGTAGTTAAATAAAATAAAAATGAATGTAATTAGTATACCATAGAATCATTCAAATAAAAACATCTACTTTGAGCTTATAACATTGATTTTAAAAAGAGATTATGACAGGTGTCATTGCACACCTGTAAATACTGTACTCAGTAGAATAACCATATCATCTGATGTTTAAGAACAGGCTTAGATACAGGTGACTGAGAGGCAAGCTTGAGCTACATGAAACCTTTTATAAGAAAAGTAAAAGATGAGATGAACAATTACTAAATACACAAGAAGTTGTCTTCCATGTTTCTCTGTTACAAGTGTTAGATGAATAGTCTACAAGTAGATATCAGTTAATCCGTGTGTACAAGAAATTATTGGTCTTCCTTCACAGCACCGAAGACTCAACCATCACTTGAAAATATGTGATTAAGCAATCACTTGAGAGGATAGTAGCTACAAATTCTAGAGGTTGTAAAATTTCTAGTGATAACTATTTTAAAAAATCAGTGATAGGAGGAACATTTGTACACAGAGAATTTTATTTTTTTACACTCTCTGACAAGTATTCTTATTGCTGAGTCAACAAGAAATCTATTTTAGAAAATTACATGCAGAACTTTAACTTTTACTATGTCTTTAAAGCTAATTCAGATATTTATATATGCCTTGTATGGAATATCCAGGTCCATGTCACTATAAATTTCTTCAATGATGTTACATTTCTGAGCATACTTTGATCAGTGTAAAAATTCTTATACTTTCTCATCACATCCCATTGTGGAGTCTTTTGTTCTCAAGGGCTTGCAAATTTTATCCTTCCAGGCCATCATTTCTTATTCCCTCCATATACACTGAACAATGCTTTTTTATGTAAGGTGACTCAGTTGAGTCCGGGAGGTGAGCCTGCTTGCCTGTCTATACTGAGAAGTGGTAAAGAATTGTGGCTAATGAACAGAGTTGATATGACACACAGAAAAATCCTCTTTATAAAGATTGGGAACATGTATCTCTCCAGGCTATTGACTTACAAACTCGAAGCCATTTCAGAAGATTTAAAATAGGGTTGGGTTTGTTTTTGTGGTTGTGGTAATGGTGGTTCGTGGTTGTTGTTGTTGGATTTTTGTTTTGGTCATCTTTTCTTTTTTGCTTGCTTCTTTAGAGAAGAATTGGTTGATAATTTATAGTTAAGTGGATACCACAGGGATTGTAAACTAGTGAAAAGTATTTTTGAGACTGAGAATTTCTTTTCCAGGACTGCATTTTGGGGAATTGAATGCAGCTGTTAAACTAATTCCAAATCCATATATGGATTTCTGTCACCTATGAAAGCCAAATCTGAAAAATTTAGAAGCTTAGAAATTGCTTTCTATCTGCATTCTTTCTATTCACATATGTGGTTCTGTCCAGTAATGTTGAAACTCGGGATATATTTTATATTTTTGTGTTTCTTCTGGGGGACTAAATTAGAGTAAAAGTGAAATGCAATATTGAGAGAAATTTTCCTTTCATCTTTTGCAATTTGTTATCTCCTCTTGTTATCCCTGGTCAATGAAATTTGAAATGTACTCCCATAACTCTTTGCCTATTCAATGTTTTCTTCAACAATGATGATGTCTAATCAAGAACAAAAGGGTTTTTATTAAGATTATTGTCCATTTGTGCCAGGCAGTGGTGGCGCATGCCTTTTATCCCAGAACTTGGAAGGCAGAGACAGGCGGATTTTGAGTTCTAGGTCAGTCTGGTCTACAGAGTACAGGACAGCCAGGGCTGTACAGAGAAACCCCATCTCAATAATAAAAAAAAAAAATTATTGTCCATTTGTGTTCTTTGCTTTAGAATAAAAACTATACAAAAAAGGAATTATCTATCTTGTCATGGAATATGGAGATTTAATGGGGATCAATTTTTCTGATGTATCACTGGTGGCTCTTTAGCCTTTGATTCTGTTTTTTTTCCCCAAGGATGTTTGTCTAGGAAACACAACTGATAGAAATCACAGATGACAATTCCCTCCATCACAGTCAATGAGCTTCTATGATTCCTGGGATATATATTTACCTCTCCCAAAGAAAACTGCAGCATAAGAGTTGGGGGTTCTTTTCAAAGCTTGGTGTGTCTCAGCACTAATACAAACCTACAGTGTCACAGACTCTCCAAAATTATTTCCTCTGTGTGCAGTTGAAGAGGTAAGTGAGACACACAGTCAAGACCACACTGTGTAGGCTCACAAGTGGCCATTTTATTTGCCTTGGGCCTGTACTTCTGTATTCTCTATCTGTAGCATGAAAATTTGACCATTTGTTTCATTAGCAGAAAACAAATGAAAGTCTCAGTCTCTACATAGCTGTGGATATAATGTCTACTAAACTGTAGTATGCATAAAAGACTTAAAGAATTTGTCAAATAATGAATACACAAGTGAATGAATGATAAAGGAACCACAACCTTTATCTGGATATATAATAAGCTTTATATATTGGTAAGCTTGGCAATCATATTTTATTTTACAAATAAATTTTTATACCAACCTGAATGAAGCATCACAGGACTCAGTGATCTACAGTGTACATTTCATATTGAGCAACATGAGTTGCATTTCACTCACATCTATTGCTCCTTACATGAACTTGAACAAAATGTTTACAACCTTCTGGTTAGTGAATTAGAAGAAATAATCTTATAAATGCCTATTTTTTCATACTTTATTTACATTTCAAATGTTTCCTCCTTTCCAGATCTCCCCTTTGGAACCTCCCCATTCCTTCCCCGCTCCCCTGCCAATATGGGGGTATTCCAACAACCACCCACCCACCTATTCTCATCTTCCCTCCTTGGCATTCTCCTATACTGGGAGAATCTAACACCCTCTGGCCCAAGGGCCTCTGCTCCCCCTGATGTCTAACAATACCCGACTGTGTCACATCTGTGGCCAGCACCATGGGTCCTTTCATGTGTATTCTTCGGCTGGTGACCCATTCTCCCAGAGTATCTAGGGGTCAGGCCAGTTGCCACTATTGCTCCCTCCCTGGGGATGCAAACACCCTCAGCTCCTTCAGTCCCGTCTCCACGTCCTCTATCTGGGACCTCACACTCAGCCCTACAGTGCTGTGATGTGACTCTTGGGTATTTCGAACCTTTGGGGTAATAACCACTTATCAGTGAGTACATACCCTGTTCATTCTTTTGTGACTGCATTATCTCACACAGGATGATATTTTCAAGTTCCATCCATTTGCCTGCAAATTTCATGAAGTCATTGTTTTTAATAGCTGAGTAGTATTCCATTGTGTAAATGTACCACATTTTCTGTATCCATTTCTCTGTTGAGAGACATCTGGGTTGTTTCCAGTTTCTGACTAATATAAATATGGCTACTATGAACATCATGGAACATGTGTCTTTATTACATGTTGGAGCATATTCTGGGTACATGCCCAGGAGTGGTATAGCTGGGTCCTCAGGTAATATTATGTTCATTTTCTGAGGGTCTGCCAAACTGATTTCCAGAGAGGTTGTATTATCTTACATTCCCACCAGCAATGGAGGAGTGTTCCTCTTTCACCACATCCTCACCAACATCTGCTATCACCTGAGTTTTTTACCTTAGCCATTCTGACTGGTGTGAGGTGGAATCTCAGAGTTGCTTTGCTTTGCATTTCCCTGATGACTAAGGATGTTGAACATTTCTTTAGGTGCTTCTCAGCCATTCCAGTTTCTATGGTTGAGAATTCTCTGTTTAGCTCTGTTCCACATTTTTTGATAGGGTTATTTGGATATCTGGAGTCTAGTTTCTGGAGTTCTTTGTATACCTTGGATATTAGCTCTCTATCAGACTTAGGATTGGTAAAGATCTTTTCCCAATCTCTAGGTTGCTGCCTTGTCCTATTTACAGTGTTCTTTGCTTTACAGAAGCTTTGTAATTTTATGAGGTCCCATTTGTCGATTTTTGATCTTAGAGCACAAGCCATTGGTGTTCTGTTCAAGAACATTTCCCCTGTGTCCATGTGTTCGAGACTTTTCTCCACTTTCTCTTCTATTAGATTCAGTGTATCTGGTTTTATGTGAAAATCCTTGATCCACTTGGACTTGAGCTTTGTACAGGGAGATAGGAATGGATCAATGGATCAATTTGAAATCTTCTACATGTCGACCGCCAGTTGAACCAGCACCATTTATTGAAGATGCTGTTGTTTTTCCACTGGGTGGTTTTAGCTCCTTTGTCAAAGATCAAGTGACCATACGTGTGCGGGTTCATTTCTATGTCTTCAATTCCATTCCATTGATCTACCTGACTATCACTGTACCAATACCGTGCAATTTTTATCACTACTGCTTTGTAGGACAGCTTGAGGTAAGGGAGACTGATTCCCCCAGAAGTCCTTTGATGTTGAGAATAGTTTTTCCTATCCTCGTTGTTTTGTTATTCCATATGAATTTGAGAATTGCTCTTTCTAAGTCTATGAAGAATTGAGTTGGAATTTTGATGGGGATTGCATTGAATCTGTAGATTGCTTTCTGCAGGATGGCCATTTTTACTATATTAATCCTGCCAATCCATGAGCATGGGAGATCTTTCCATCTTCTGAAGTCTTCTTCAATTTCTTTCTTCAGAGACTTGAAGTTCTTGTCATACAGATCTTTCACTTGTTTGGTTAGAGTCCCACCAAGATATTTTATATTGTTTGTGACAATTGTGAAGGGTGTCACTTCCCAAATTTCTTTCTCAGACTGTTTATCCTTTGAGTATAGGAAAGCTACTGATTTGCTTGAGTTTATTTTGTATCTGTCCACTTTGCTGAAGGTGTTTATCAGTTGTAGCAGATCTCTGGTGGAGTTTTTTGGGTCACTTAAGTACAGCATCATATCATCTTCAAATAGTGATGTTTTGATTTCTTAATTTCCAATTTGTATCCCTTTGACCTCTTTTGTTGTCTGATGGCTCTTGCTAAAACTTCAAGTACTATATTGAATAGATAGGGAGAGAGAGGGCAACCTTGTGTAGTCCCTGATTTTAGTGGGATTGCTTTGAGGTTCTCTCCATTTAGTTTGATGTTGGTCACTGGTTTACTGTATATTGTTTTACTATGCTTAGGTATGCTCCTTGAATTCCTGATCTTTCCAAGATCATGAAGAGATGTTGAACTTTGTTAGATGCTTTTCAGCATCTAACAAAATGACTATGTGGTTTTTTTCTTTGAGATTGTTTATATAGTGGATTACATTGATGCATTTCTGGGTATTGAACCATCCCTGCATCCCTGGGATGAAGCCTACTTGATCATGTTGAATGATTGTTTTGATGTGTTCTTGAATTCGGTTTGCAAGAATTTTATTGAGTATTTTTGCATCTATATTCACAAGGGAAATTGGTCTGAAGCTTTCTTTTATTGTTGGTTCTTTGTGGGGTTTTGGTATCCGTATAACTGTGGCTTCATAGAATGAATTGGGTAGTGTTCCTTCTGTTTCTATTTTATGGTATAGATTGACGAGTATTGGTATTAGGTCTTCTTTGAAGGTCTGATAGAATTCTGCACTGAACCCATCTGGCCCTGGGCTTTTTTTTTTGGTTGGGAGACTTTTAATGACTGCTTCTATTTCTTTAGGGGTATGGGACTGTTTAGATGTTTTATCTGATCCTGATTTAACTTTGGCAATTGGTATCTGTCTAGAAACTTGTCCATTTCCTCCAGATTTTCCAGTTTTGTTACATATAGGCTTTTGGAGTAGGATCTGATGATTTTTTGAATTTTGTTATATTTGTTGTTATATCTCCCTTTTCATTTCTAATTTTGTTAATTTGCATACTGTCTCTGTGCCCTCTGGTTAGTCTGACTAAGGATTTATCTATCTTGTTGATTTTCTCAAAGAATCAGCTCTTGGTTCTGTTTAATATATAGATATAGATATCTATCTAGATAGCTAGATATAGATATATAGTATCTTTTATATTCAACTTGTTTGATTTCAGCCCATAGTTTGATTATTTTCTGCCTTCTACTCCTCTTGGGTGTATTAGCTTCTTTTTGTTCTAGAACTTTTAGATGTGCTGTTAAGCTGCTAGTACATGCTCTCTCCTGTTTCTTTTTGGAGGCATTCAGAGCTATGAGGTTTCCTCTTAATACTGCCTTCATTGTGTCCTGTAGGCTTGAATATGTTGTTTCATTTTAATTAAATTCTAGGAAGTCTTTAATTTCTTTCTTTATTTCTTTCTTGACCAAGTTATCATTGAGTAGAGCATTGTTTAGGTTCCATGTGTATGTGGGCTTTCTGTTGTTGTTGTTGCCACTGAAGACCAGCTGTATTCTGTAGTGATCTGACAGAAGGCATGGGATTATTTCAACCTTCTTATATCTGTTGAGGTTTGTTTTGTGACCAATTATATGATCAGTTTTGCAGAAGGTTCCATGAGGTGCTGAGAAGAAGGTATATTCTTTTGAGGTAGGATGAAATGTTCTATAGATATCTGCTAAATCCATTTGGTTCATAACATCTGTTAATTTCACTGTGTCTTTGTTTAGTTTGTGTTTCCAAGATCTGTCCATTGATGGTAGTGGGGTGTTGAAGTCTCCCACTATTATTGTGTGAGCTGCAATGTGTGCTTTGAGCTTTAGTAAAGTTTCTTTTATGAATGTGGGAGCCCTTCCATTCTGGTAATAGATGTTCAGAATTGAGAGTTCTTCTTGGTAGATTTTTCCTTTGATGAGAATGAAGTGTCCTTCCTTACCTTTTTTGATTACTTTTTGTTGAAAGTCGATTTTATCCAATATTAGAATGGCTACTCCAGCCTTTTACCTGTGGCCATTTGCCTGGAAAATAGTTTTCCAGCCCTTTACTCTGAGGTAGTGTTTTTCTTTATCATGGAGGTGTGTTTCCTAGATGCAGCAAAATGCTGAGTCCTGTTTATGGATCCAGTCTGTCAGTCTATGTCTTTGTTTATTGGGGAATTGAGACCATTGATGCTAAGAGATATTAAAGAATAGTGACTGTTGCTTCCTGTTATTTTTGATGTAGTTTTTATGTTTGTGTGGCTATCTTCATATGAGTTTGTTAAAAGATTACTTTCTTCCATTTTCTTAAGTGTAGTTTCCATCCTTGAGTTGGCATTTTTCATCTATTACTCTTTGTATTGCTGGGTTTGTGGAAACATACTGTGCAAATTTGGATTTGTCATAGAATATTTTATTTTCACCATCTATGATTATTGAGAGTTTTTCTGGGTATAGCAGCCTGGGCTGGCATTTGTGTTCTCTTAGAGTCTGTATATGATCTGCCCAGGATCTTCTAGCTTTCATAGTCTCTGGTGAGAAGTCTGGTGTAATTCTGATAGGTCTGCCTTTATATGTTACTTGCCTCTTTTCCCTTACTGCTTTTAATATTCTTTCCTTGTTTTGTGTATTTGGTGTTTTGACTATAATGTGATGGGAGGAATTTCTTTTCTGGTCCAGTCTATTTGGAGTTCTGTAGGTTTCTTGTATATTTATGTTCATCTCTTTCTTTCAGTTAGGGAAGTTTTCTTCTATAATTTTGTTGAAGATATTTACTGGTTCTTTAAGGTGGGAATCTTCACTCTCTTGTATACCTATTATCTTCAGGTTCTATCTTCTCATTGTATCCTGGATGGCTTGGATGTTTTGGGTTAGGAGCTTTTTGCATTTTGTGTTCTTTGACTGTTGTGTCTATGTTTTCTATGGTATCTTCTGCATCTGAGATTCTCTCTTCCATCTCTTGTATTCTGTTGGTGATGCTTGCATCTATGACTCCTGATTACTTTCCTAGGTTTTCTAACTCCAGGGTTGTCTCCCTTTGTGATTTCTCTATTGTTTCTATTTCTGTTTTTAATTCCTGAATGGTTTTGTCCATTTGTTTGATTGTGTTTTCCTGTAATTCTTTAAGGGATTTTTGTGTGTCCTCTTTAAGGTCTTCCAGTTGTTTACCTGTGTTCTCTTGTGTTTCTTTAAGGAAGTTATTTATTTCCTTCTTAAAATATTCTATCATCCTCCTGATATATGATTTTAAGTCTGAGTTTTCCTTTTCTGGTGTGTTGGGCTATCCAGGACTTGCTGTGGTGGGAGAGCTGGGTTCTGATGATGCTAAGTAGTCTTGGTTTCTCTTACTTGTGTTCTTGCCCTTTCCTTTTGCCATCTGGTTGTTTCTGGTGTTAGCTGGTCTTACTCTCTCTGACTGTGGCTCATCTTTCCTGCAAGCCTAGGTGTCAATACTCTTTGAAGACCAGTTTTCTCTGAGAAGAATTTGAGTTTGGAGAGTTGTAGTGGAGGGTCAGCTCTGGGGTGCAGACAAAAACAAGAATAATCCCCAGCTGTCCCCTGTTTCTTGTGTCCTGATGGCTCTGCAGGGGTCCCTCTTGGTCCAGTGAATTTGAAAAGTGGTGGTCTTTCCTGTACTTAAAGGTGTGTCAGTGCTCCTGGTATACCAGCTCTCTCCTGGCACTGTTTGAGTATGGAGCCCTGTGTCACAGGATCTGCTCTCCATCCAACAGAAGAAACCAGAACCCTGTTCCTCAGATCCTGTGCCCTGGGAATTCCAGATGGGTCCCTCTGAGCAGTCAGGCTTGCCCCCACTCCTGGGAGGCTAGCTTTGTCCCAGTGCTATTTGGATATGGATCCTTAGTGGGTTAGGCAGAGGTCTCCTACCACAGATGTAAACTGGAAGGCTCTTTCATTCTGGCTGTTCCTCAGTCCCTGTGTCTGGAGCCTTGTGTCACAGGATATCCTCTCACTGGTTTTTCTACACTTCTGGGCTGTTAGCTTTCTCTGGAGCTGTTTGGTTATGGAGTCCTGGTGGCCCAGGCAGAGGTCTCCCACCACTGATGGAAACCGGAAGCATAATTGCCTATTTTTGAGTCAGAGAAAATAGCATGGCAAACATTGTATTCAAGTATCTTACTCTTGTTATTTTGCTTCTCTGAGTCATATCAATAATCACCATTTAAAGTACAGAGAATAAAAACAATTTGCATTGTAAGTGCCTCAGTTTTTATTTCTAGGTACTGAAGTTTCACTGACACACATCAATGTAGGATTAATAGATCTCACTCCTGTCTGCTGGGTCTCCAGGCAAGCACAGGAGCAGTGAGTTCTACCCTGTCCTGTTTGCCCTCTATATTCAGGTCCACACCTCAACCTACAAACCCAGAGGCTTGCAGCCATCAGGGACTACAAAGTGAAACCCCAATCCCCTACCTGCTGGTCCCTCTGAGCAAACCCAGCAACAGAGAATTCTGCCCTGACCTCTCTGCACTCTATTTTCTGGCCCATAGCTCCACTTTGCATCCCTGGATGCCTGCTGCCACCCAGGACAACCAGTTGCAATCCGCCAGCCCCAAGCTCCTGCCTGGTGTGTCCCCCAACAAGTTCAGCAATCCTGAGGTCTGTGTTGTCCCCTCTGCAGTCCATATTCCCAGTCCACACTTCCACCTTCAATCCAATAGGTCTACAGCCATCAGAGACCATCTGGTGAGATCCCTACCCCAATTATCTGCCTACTACTTGTCCCTCTGGGAAAACCCACCAGGGTCAAATTCTGCCCTGCCCCCCTCTGCACTCTTATTTTGCAGGCCACAGCTCCTGGGAGTCTATGGGAGTGACGGTACCTGAGACTCCTGGCAGTGGGGTATATAGAACTTGAAGTTGCCACCTCCTGTAGACAGGCAGGACTCCCAGTGGAAGGATAAGGACACCAACCCATCCACAAAACCTTTAACCCAAAAGTTGTCCTGTCTACAAGTGTAAGGACAAAGGTGGAACCAAGATGGAGGAAATGGCCTACCAATGCCTGGCGCAACTTGAGACCCATCTATGGGAAAGAACACATACCTGACTTTATTAATGACACACTCTTATGCTTGCAGACAGTACCATTGCATAATTGTCCTTTGAAAGGCTCCACCCAGTTGCTGATTGAAACGCATACAGATCCCCAGCCTAACAGATGGAGCCTGGAGAGCCTTGTGGCAGAGTTGGGATGGGAGCACTATGGAACCCAAAGAGAATAGGAACTCTAAAAGAAGACCAAAAGTCAGTCAATTAACTTCGATTCTTGGGGGCTCCCAGTGAGCAAGCATCGGCTGGACCTTGGCTGCCCACACATATGCAGCAGATGTGCAGTTTGGTCTTAATGTGGGTCTCCCCACAACTGGAGAGGGAGCTGTCCCTGACTCTGTTGCCTGCCTGTGGATTCTGTTCCCCTCACTGGGTTGCCTCATCTGGCCTCAATGACAGAGGATTCCTGTAGTCACTGGATATGCCAGGGTAGGGTGATTGGGAGCTCCCCTTGTTGAGAGAAGAAAGGAAGGGGAAAAGTTGGAGGGGTTGTGTGAGCAGCATTGGGAGGATGAAAGGCGACAATTGTGATGTAAAGTAAATAAGTAAATTAATTAATGAAAAGAAAAAGAATTCATATATCTCCTTGAATTAATAGTGAAGTGTCTTTTATGCTTTGGAAAAGTCTCCCAATTCTTGATGTTTTAAACCTTGTTTCCTCTGCTTTCGTCACACCCCTTTTCTCATGGCTCTCCACTTTTTCTTTTTTCTTTCTCCTCCTGATATTGCATCATCTGGCCCTCTCATTCCTTTCACATAGGAGGCTGACATGCAAACTCCTCCTTCTGCCTGTCTTAAATTCTTTGCTGTAGTTTTCACTAAACACATTATCTTCATTATTTTTGCATGACAATTTAAACTTGTTTTTATGAGGTTTTTGCCTGCATGTATGTATGGGCAAGTTGTACAGGCCTGGTGTCACAGAGGTCAAAAGAGGGTGCTGAATTCTCTGGAACTAGACTTATGGTGTTTCTAAGTTACCAAGTGGGTGGTGAAAAACAAGCCAAGATACTTTGCAAGAGCAACAAGTCTTTTTAACCACTGAGTCTTCTCTCTGGCCCCCGTAAATCTGCTTTGTTTTCCAAGTTTGTTTTTGATATGTGATGTGAACTTCTTAGACCCATTGAATTACTAATTGTGTATTCAATTCTAGAATTTTTGTACTTTAGAGTTTCACATTTTATGGAAAAAATTTTCAACTTCTTTTATTTCTATTACCCTATCTACACAATTATTTTAAAGCCTCTTTGCACTGTGTTTTATTTTAAGATCCTGATGACTTATGATATATATAATTTTACCAGCAAGTTTCAGAGGGTTTCTGCTTTAGTGACAGGTATTATTTTTAGATATTTTTATTAATTCCTTGAGAATTTTACACATAAATTATCAATTTTGATCATATTAATTCCAATTGCCCCTCCCCAACCTTTTCTGAATATTGCCCCCTTGCATTTCTTTGCTCAACCTCATGTATATTATAATTTTAAATAGAATATGGAGAAAAGAAGTAGAGACAAAAGTACAATGTTATCTCACTCCAGGGAAAGCTCACATTTTCTCTGGCAGATGATTGGATACAGGAGCCAAGCCATTTGGATCATACAAATCCAATCTTAGGAAATGAGATTATGGGAAGTTACTCTTAAGTTTTGGAGTATTTCTGTTTGAATAACCATTTGAGAACTCTGCCCATCCCAATTGGGATTTTTCAGGTCACTGTCTCCTTGAATGACCTCCAGTTTCTCTTTGTCCATTTAGACCTATAAGATAGTTTGCAACATTTTCATTTCTGGGTGGGTAGAACATTTCTTATAATGTACAGATCTTAAGAGACAAGGAGTCCTTACTGATAAGCAACATTTGTGCATCATTTTCTCTGCTATCTTAGTGTAGTAGGTTTTCAATGTGTGACTAATTCTAGTATCTTCTCTGGATGAATGAGGTCTCCCCAATCCACAATAGGTGCACTCAAAAATTTTCCACTGTAACTCACTGACTAACTGGCCCCCAATATAAAAGAAAAAAAATGAAATATCACTTAAATTACATTACATACTTCTGAATTATACATAAACTTGGAAGTGATTTTACTAGCTATCCCATGGTATGATGAGGAATAAAGTATAAACAATAGCAATTTTGAGCATTTTCTGAAAAAATTTTTATTCTAATCTACAATTTTAAGCAGAAAGCAGCAAAATGCCTTAAACTAGTTGTGCTGCACATACCTGAGGTCCTAGCAAACAGCCTGACAGCATAGTAAGTCTCTGCACTAAAAAACAATAAATAAATGCATCAGCACTTATCAAGGTAACATGGAAATGGTTGCGTGTCATGGGTGCAGAAATAAACAAAAATGAAAGCCACTGCTAGTATTTCAAGGAATCCTGAGTTACTTGATATATTTTCTACATGAGATGAATATGTTGTATTAAAACCATTTTTATCCAAGAAAAGCATAAAGAAAAGATACAATGAAAGATGAAGACATCTGGGGAAGGTCTTAGGCAGAGCTTGGGAGAGGGAGGGGAGGAACAGTGGAAAGTAGCAAGAAGAAAACATGAACTTGAGCTGTACATGCATCTCTTAACAGTTTACCATGAGGCTGGTGAATAAGGTGGAGAGAAAATAGTATCAGTGATGGATTGCTGATCTGCTCTATCTGGACTATACAGCTCTTGTGTTTCATGGAGAATAATGGACACAATTCTAGCAACCTATAGATTCAACCTGATGGAGCAGCAAGTAAGCCTGCATCCCCTTTAAGGCCTTCGTGACTCACCAGAACAGTTCCTCTTTTGTTCTCCTTTAAGGTCCCATTCAGCCTCCAGCAGCATCCTCTTCCTTAACGACAAACAAAGGAACAATTCAACAGAAGTCAGGGACTGAACAAGTTGTCAATCTATGTAAACTAAAATTTGTTAAAGATGTAATTCCAATTACAAATCTGGACACACTATTTGAATATGTGAGAAAAACTGTTTCCTTTTCGTTAATCCTTGATCAAAACTGTATTTTTTAAACTGTGTTTCTTCAGGAAAGGTTTCTTCTGCATAAATGTAGACCAGGGATGTCTTTTGGACTGTAATAGTTTAGACCTACAAATGGTGATTCCCCTCCTTTCAGGTACTTGGCATCTTATCTAGATATATTGTTATATTGTATAACTGAATTCACTTTTAAAGCATGGCATTAATTTTCTAAAACACTTTAATAAACAAATCACATAAATATATTAATCAAGAAAAACTGTATATGAACACTGTGTACACACTATACACACAGTATTCATCTTTTCGTATAGCTGACATCGGCAGACATTTCTGTGCAATTGTGTGTGCATAAGTGTGGGCCTGGTTGATATAGGAGCTGATTCTAATCACATTTGCTCCAGTCCTCTAATAAAATGTTGTGACTCTGCTGATTTCATTTTCCTGCATAGACTTCTTTAATTTAATGTTTTTAATTGAAGTGAAATTACATCTCTTTGACTCTCTTTCCAGCCTCACTCAGTAATCCTTTCTCCAACCCCCTCCATGTCACTCCATTCCCCACATGATAGTCTTTTTTATTGTTTCTGTTATATAAGTACAAATGTGAAATACGGTATAAGGAAAAATTTTAGTGTGAAATTTAAATAATACATAGTGCAAGTATATACATATACTTCAGCCTAAAATTGGGAAATGATTAGTGATTTACTGATGGAGGCTACCTGTATGGGAATGCACTGTGACCATTCTCCAACCACAGTGATCAAATTCTTTTAGCCTAATCTAAGTGAGAAATGTGTTTGGATTGAAACTACATTAAACTAAAGTTATATTGTAGACAGTGAGATAAAGTAACAAGTGGGGTGAGGGAGATTGGGAAGAGAAGATCTGTTGCATCCACAGGAGATGGAGATGGAAGGCTGAAGCAGGTGTTCTGTTGAAGAACTGCCGATAAGTCTCAGGGGTTTGGAGGAACAGAGGGAGAGGTGAAGATTTGCAGTCTGTGCATTTACTTCCCTGCCCGTAGCCCATTATCTTTTATAATATAAACAATAAGTTTGTAATTTTGGAATAAGCACTGAAACCAGAACCTTATTATCTTCTTGTTTTATCACAAAGTTAAGTTATATTTGCACATATTTTACATTATAATTTAGCAATATGCAAAGATACATAAACTCACAACCTTTCACTGCAGCTGTTTATCTCAAGAAAAATGTGTGTAAAGGGTAGAAATAAGTAGAAAGATGATGGTTACATGAACTATGAAGACTCCACTTATGGAAACAGCCATGCAAGAATATAACATATAATTAAGGTGCCATGTCCACAGGCAGATGAGGAAGTGAGTCTCTGGAGATTGAATAGTGACCAGTGTGCCGACTTCAGGACTGTAATTATTAGCACACTTTGATCAGATCATTTTAGGACTTTAAAAAAGTCATCAATGAAAATAGAAAAAAGAAACCAGAGAGCGAAAAGCTGTAGGCGGTGGCTCTCCTCACTGTTTCTTGAAATGATATTATCTGCTCATACTAAAATAAAGAAAAACTACTGTATAGCCTAATATGCCAGCTCAGCTCAGAAAGGCTAGATTTTCCAATCTTTTTTCTGAAAAATGTAATTTTTTGTTTCTTTGTAATTCACCCACCTCTGCAGTAACTCTTCCACACAGTCTCAGATCAGCTGAACAAGAGCACTCTGGACAGTACAATGATTCAGTTGAGCCTGGCATATTTTCTTTGTATTTTTTCTTCTTTTCCTCTAACACTTGGAAGCCAATTATGTACACACTTCCCTGATGTGCCTTGTATAATAGCTGGAATAAAGGAAAGAAAACCACAGTTGTTCTTGTCTATACTTTTTGGCAATGTGCAGGACTCATAGTCCTCCTAATCAGAAGGCTCACTGGGCTAAGCAAAGGAAAGAAGTACATTGGAGAGCTACAGCTTCCAGTTGCAGCTCAATGTAGCTCTAAAAGGAAGGGAAGTAACCTTTAAGATTAAGGCCACACAGGTAAGCACAATACAAAATAGAGTGATTATCGCTTTCTCTGATTCTCTAAAATTGACCAAAGTATAGATTGAGGCTTAAATTACGTTCACAATTATATCTGGTTTTTAACCACACTTAACTACTCCATTTTTATTCCAGTATATTCTACACAAGCTACATAATGACAAAATTCCCAGTGCATTCTGGGGACTTGGCAACATGCTTGTCCTCAGAATCACCTCCAGTAGTTCCAGGAGATCATATTATTTCTTCTTATTGAATATGACCAACTCTCAGGCTTTCATAACCTCAGTCTTTGGACTATATAGACTCATTCTGTGTGCAAATGTGCACACACACACACAAACACACACACACACACACACACACACAAACACACCACAACTATGTGGAGACAGAGCAGTTTTAAGAATGTCTGATATATCTTATGATACTTGGAACAACAAAACTTGTTTTATTTCCTTCCTGCTTTCTATTAGTCAGGATTCTCTAGAAATACAAAAGCACATTTAACAACCTTATAGAATGAATTTGTGTGGGGGCGTGTGTGTGTGTGCATGAGTGCACATGTATTTATATACATTTAATGCAATATATATATATATATGTATATATATATATATATATCCTATAAGTCCATAATTCTCTCTATATAAAGATTTATTAGAATTGCTTACAGGCTGCTGTCCAACAAATCCAACAATGGCTGGCTGTGACAGAAAGTCCAAGAATCCTGTAGCTGCTCAGTCCATCAGGCTGGGGGTCTCAGCCCAGAAGGGAATGGATATGCTACAGAGGAGAGGGTAAGCAGGCAAAGAACCAAAGCTTTCTTTGTCTATATTCTTCTATAGACTTCCAGCTGTAGGTGTGGCCCAGAATAAGGGTACGTCTTCCAACCCCATGATCTGGATTGAAGTCAATGTATGTCTTCTTACCTGAAGATCTAAATTAAAGGTATTTGTCCTCCTACTTCAAGATCTGGATCAAAAACATGTGTCTAGACTAAAGGTGGATTCACCCACTTCAAACCAAGCAAAACAAATCTCTCATAGGTATGTCCTCCATTTTAGAATTGTAGCTCATTCCAGAGGTAGTCAAATTGACAATCAATAATAGTTATCACACATTCAGATAATTACTAATAGTAAAGTGTTCCTCCGTGCCAGTTATTCTTGCTAACTTACAAATTAAAGAATGCCCTGTGAAGAGTACTTCTCCCCACTGCAGTGTTTTCACTAAAGGGAATCACCATTCAGATTTTTATAAATCAACTGGGAGCCCATACTTCATCTACAAAAATCAGTTCTAAGTAAACTAAGAAGAGTGCCTGCTCAGGGGCTTGGGTGGCGCACCTCCCCTTCTAAATCTTAAATTCGTTTACTCAACTCTGTACCCAAGAATGTGTATAAGTCCTAAGAACAAACTCTTCACTAGATAGTCAAAATGATAAAAGACTTTCAGTTGTTATTTTGAAATGATTTACTTTAACCTAACATTACTTTTCTACATTGTTTATTTACTCCGCTTCCTTAATTCTATGTCAGTGAGGGTAGCTAGTATTTTTTTTTTTACTGACAAAAAAAAAAAATCCATTATAAATATGTCATCTGTAGCTGAACCCAATTAACGCTACTCTATCGGCCCTGGTGGTGGCAGCAGTGGTGCTCCGAGTCACTATTCGCACCAGTGCTCTGGGTTCCACAATGAGAGACATACACACTCAGCCTTTATATTTAAACAGCTCAATAACTGGGCCTCTTCCTAATCTCCACGTGGCTGATGTATTTTCCGATAAACTTATCTCATCACCTACTAAAACCTATATTCTATCTTGGCTACACCAAACCCAGAACCAGACCTGCAGCCCTCTCAGCCTGAGTTCTCCAGTATCTATATGATGGCTATGCTCTCTATCGGGCACCTCTCAGGTGCGGCATCTTCTCCTTTCTAAGGATCTCTCTCTTCCTGCTCCTTCCTTAGTTCCTTGCCCAGGAATCTTAAAGTCTTGCCTCTGCGCACTAACTGGCCACTGGCAACTTTATTTATCAAAAAAACCCGACTGGGGGCAGGGTCTCTCAGTATCTTATATTCAGACATGAGGATTCTTGTGCAATTTTGGAGACCAATTTAACATAATACAGCAATCATCATTTATTACATGTATTATAAAGATAAATACATTTCAGGATATGTGCACAAACAAAACAAAACAAAACGATGCATTCTCTTCTCAAAAGCAATCACAGTCTAGAAGGTACATGAGCTCAAGCCATGATGCAAATATTATAAGGGTCGCTTCCCTTTTCAACTGATAGGCGTAGAATGGCCTTCCAAAGACGGCTTCATCTTCCTATCCTCCTCTTCCCTCCTATCTACTCACTAGAGCTCACCACCAGCAAGTGATGAAACATGAGGTCGCCATCTCTTCTACTTCCCTTAAAAGTACATGACAAGACCTACATATTTCAGATGTTAGGAAAGGGAGAAACAGCACACAAGTGACCCATCTTTATATCCAGTCATACTGTTTCTATAAATCATCTTTCATTACTCTATGAACCTCTTTTATCAAACTTATCATAAAAACATATCATCTTCTGATTTGGCCCTTAATTTCCTAAGGCTCCAATGTCACTTAAAGTTGATTTAAAGAAGTAGCTATGACAATCTCTTGTTAATCTTTCTTTTGCTATATAGCCATCAATTGTAAACTACTTGATGCAGAATTTTATGGTAAATTTAGTAATGGAAATCATGTGTTTAATACATAATTGGAGGATGTTCACACCTGGAAAGCCTGGCAACATTCAGTGGCAATTGTGATAAATCCTAACAGTGTAATAGGATAAGGCAAAGAAGAACAACTGACATGAAATGACACGAAATGACATAGAACAAGGCAACTGGAAAGACCCAAGAGAATAGAACAGATTTGAAGAACATATGTGTTATGCCAAGATACACAGAAGCAGGATCACAAGGAAGTTGCACTAAAATGTGGGCATTGGCATCGAGTAAGAGGATTGTCTTTTCTTCTAGGAATAATAGAACAACTGAATTCACATTCTCAGTGACTGCAATAAAGTAAAGGATAATCATCTATGTAGATCACTTAATTCATAGCATGGAAGGATAGAGAAAAAGTGTTAAAATGAAATACAGAAATAAGACAGAGAATTGACTCTTGTCAGACTTTGGGCATGGGTATGGTTTATAAGTTTACTGAAGTATATTTCAATAATCAAGCAGATCAGTGAGAGAAAATTATAAGGATTCATAACTGCTCTAGTTGTTAAGTTCTGGGAGTCTTTATTTCACACAGGAAGTTAATTGTACGCTGTATTAACTTCTTATCACTTTAAGTACTACTTAAGACTACTAATTTATAGAAAGACCCCACACCAAAATAACAAACTGCATAGTTCACGATCTGTTTGCACCATCACCTTGAAGCAGGGAAGCAGAGAGGGAGAGAGTGGCAGAGCAAAACCTCATGCTGGAGAGTGACAAGAAGTGAAAGCTGGATCTAGACCCGCAGACCCTTTCAATGGTGTCTTCCAGAGACCATCCATTTGAGATTTTACAACCCCCAATACTTGGAATAAAGCCACTAAAACATGGGTTTTTAAGGGTCATTAAAATATCCAAACTCCACAATATGGGTCTCAAAAGAAAAGGCTGAATTCATATTGCAGAGAAGGTAGATATCTACCTCCAGGAATCAAATGCTAGTAACCTTGAATATATAACTGACTGATTAGGGTAAGGGTAATGTAACCAAAGAAAACGTCTCAGTATAGAACCATTTGATAAAATGGTGCTTATATGTGTGGAAAATAGATATCTATAAAGATTCATAAAGAAAAAATCCGCAAAGATATGAGAAACAATAGAGAACCATGCTATTAAACAGAAGAAAAGAAACTCCACTAAAGATATGAATTATTTCATATGCCATGTATCCAAGAATTCTACCCATGAAGAATTAAACAAAATCCTTGTCAGAATATTGATAAGGAGTTTAGATTTTTATATTCATAGTATCCATGGAAGAAGTCAAGAAAAATGGATGTTCAGAGACATTTGTATGATGCAGTTGGTTAAAGATTAGAAATTTATATTTTGATTTGAGGTAGGAGATTGACTGATGTATTGAGATGCAACAGAAGTTGAGTATAGGTGAGAGGGCAGCAGCAAGCTGTGACTCAGAGTGAGATGATGGGGTACATGTAGGGAGCACTCGTCAGTTGTAAAGAAGAGACAATTCAAAGAATATTTCCAGCTCTCTCCCAGAACTATCATATAAACCTGCCCTTCTACACTGAGTTTGCTGCAATTCAAAAGTGTTAAGGATAAATATACTTTCAAAATAAACATCATAAATTTAACTTTAAAAGTAGCATTCACTTGGATACTTGAGGTAAAAGGAGTATGCGGGTATTTGCTTATTTCTCTTTCTAAGAGATCATGATACAGCTTACCGTGTTATTCTCAAAAAGCCCTATATTACCTAGCTTGAAAAACAATTACATAGCTGTAATTATCAACTGACTATGAAATTAAACAACTAACAATAAACATTGTCTAGGACCCAATTAAAAAGAACTTAGCTTACTAATAATTAGCGTACGTTGTTTTCAATGCTTCTGTTATTGCCTGATCAGGTCTAAGTATGAGTAAAAAATTAGAGAATAAAAATGTGTCTATATCTTAAAATAGCAAATAAATATGCACTTAAATTTGTATAGTTAAGCAAAAGCTTATAAAAGGAATTTTAATTGCTATTAATAGTTTGCAAGTAACTATACATACACTTAAATAGAGCCACATTCCAGCCAAGATGATAAACATCCTTCACAAGAACCCCACTCAGAAGATGTCATCCAATTTTAACTGGATGCTACCACCTGCTATATAAAAGGTTTCAGGCATTTATTCTTATTTATCTATTGATTTTGCTAGTTAAACAGTCTGGTAGATAAAAAACAAAGGGTTTCTGATCTCAGAATTTCTAACTTCCATTTATTAAATATATGGCAACAATCAAGTATAAAAAGAAGCCAGAAATAGTTCTCAAGTATTCATAAATTATTTGCAAAAAATCTACCTTATCTAGTATTGAGGAACCCAGAGAATTGTGTTCAAAACAGATTAGGAAGGCTTTTCCTGTTTTAAGTGGTCTGCAACAGCAATCATACAGACAGACTTAGCATTTCCTAGCAAAATGACTAAGGTTGTGCAGGAGGACAGAGGAGGGACCATGATTTGGAGGCAAAAAACTTCATTTCTGTTTATAAGTTGTATTTTTTAGGATCCTGGTAAGTGCCCCTGTCTATAGTCCATAATAACATTTTCTGTAAATGCTTGAATTGATCTTGAGTCAATGTTTTCATAATCAGGGATGAAGAATAAAGCAAAATCAGGAACATGTGGCTACTAAGATACAGAGAGTTTGATTAAATGATCACCAAGGTAGACTTCATAGATCTTTTGGCACTGGCCATGAAGAAGAAAGGCAGGCTACAGTTGCTAGCCTGAGTTAACAGTCAAACTTTCTTTTTTGTGGAACCTTCAGCCATCTTAAGATATTTTAAACAACTGAATCAGGCACTACTAGATTACTTAGGCTTCTCTTCTACCTAATGTCAACTGCTCACAAATTTTAATCACATATAGAAAACACATTCACAGTAATGCCAGGCTTACTGTTTAATTAATAACTAATAATTCAAATAGCATATAATTTGCCTTCACAGTGATAGCAAAGTTTCTGAATTTTAAATATCTTTTTTTTTTTTTTAACAGAACCAAAAGAAAAAATAGTGGTCCAAAGTAGATCTCTTTCTATTTTTGCCCAACAACTCTACCTTATCTGATAGAAAACTACTCATTTTTACATTTATTTGATACATATGTGCTAAATAATTAGATGACAATTAATTGTTTAAATACAATATGCATTTTTTAAAAAAATACCTTTCAGGAAATGTTCCAATTACTTTGCTCTTTTTGTGAGAGATCTAGTTTGCGGAATGTAGGGTGACATTACCTAAATGAAAGCGACGCAAGTATTCCTGCCAATTCCAATTCTCTATGTAGAGAGCATGAAATGGGAGTTTCTTGTTTTCTTGGAGACTCAGTTGTGTCATGTGTTTTTCTGGAAACCGTCTTATGAGAGGATGTTTTGCTAATAACAGACACATGATGTTTTTCTGAAAGCTGACTGATGAAAGAGCACACGGTGTTTTGCTGGAGCGGATGCTTAAGTGGACACATGATGTTTGAAGAGTATAGATATAACCCAATAGAGAGTGGGCAACACTCTTGAATTGATTTGCCTTGCAACTCTTTGCTGGTCTTCATTGAGTTTCACTGACACTGGTCTTCACTAGTGACACTCTTGCATTGGTTCAGCTTGCTTTCTTTGCTGATCTTTGCTTGTCATGATTTCAGAAAGAGAAACACACCAAAGAACTTCTAATGGTATTCCATCTGCTTCTTGTTGCTTCTGGGGACTCATGCCAATCAAAGGAGCCTTGAGGTTCCTTCTGGTTCAAGCCACTGATACTGATTTGTGTTTGGTGTTTTGCTAGTGGAATGAACTGCTAATAAGAAAGATTGGCATTTCCTCAAATAACTATTTCTAAACAGGTCAACAACCCCCATTTCCTATTAACCTTTTTTTTCCCTACCTCTGTTGGGTGGTTGGGCTAGAACAGAGGTTGAAATGTTAAGGAACCATAATTAATGTAAGTTTTGAAAAAAATCTAATCCTACAAGAACCCATAAGGATAATAGCTTGCTGTGCTCAAGAATCTCTAACTGCTAATGCTGATCTGTTTAATATAAAAGGACCTCTCTTCGTAGCACGGCTCCAATATGTTCATTTCCTGTTGAGAGGCAACAGCAGAATGTTCTCAGACAGTTAGACTCCTCTTCTTCCCCCAGGGCTCCTCCTGTCACAGAAAATTCCCAAAAATTCCATCTCAAGAATGCTTTAAAATTAAGTATGTAGACTATCTGTGGTTCAGTTTGGGTGCCTCTCACTTAGTTTTAGGGTCTTCCCAATATGTTAAGCAGTCACCTAAAAGGTGACATATAACCAGAGTGGCTTTGCATAGGACTTGTCTCATGCACGATGGAAACCACACTTTTTTTTTTAATTTTATAAATTATGCAATCCATAACTATTTCAGAAAGCTTTGTTATCTGCAGGATCATAAATAAAATATTTTTAAAAATTCACATTGTGATGCTAGGTAAGACAATTCTAGACTTATCTATATATTTAATTATTTGCCTTTACATTACTCACTCTAAATAGATTTCTCTGATTTAACTATAGCAACAAATTATTCTATCTCATAATCTCATCATTTTTTATGCCGCTTGCATGGGTTTTGGGGTTCCACAAGTGTGCAGCATTTGTTGTGGAACTACAGCAGAGAAGCCTACTAAGGGGAGAGGAAGACATTCTTAATATTTCTTCAGTCTCCTTTCATATAGCTTCATATTCTTTACTCAGTATTTTCATTTGATTCTCAAACCTTGGAGATCATAATTTCAGTATCACACACAGATACTGCACAACTCAGAGTTATTATAGCACAGGAAATTCAGATTAGTAAAAACACAGGCTTTGATTCAGTGATACTCTTCTTTTAAAAAAAAACATAGACCAGTTATTATTCTTGGATAACTATTACTCCAAATATCATATATTGTGGATTATTGACATGCTTAATGGAATCTGTTGTTTTGTAAAGTCCGCATGCTCTTTTTTGGTCAAAGTTCACCCTCAATTATCATCTCTTATCCACTTCTACCTTGCCAAAGTCCCCTTTTCTTGTAGAATCTTCCTCTCATGTTCATGCCTTCTCCTCTCTCTTGTTTAATTAAGGGTAACATCCTCTTTCAAGGCTTAGGAAAAAATAAAGTAGGAGGAATCAGAATGAAATGCAGGTGCTGGACACCAGGATGGATGCTATAAAATGGTGTTTCATATACATGACACAGCTGTTTCACCCTTGTTAGAAAATAAATCTGAGGTTCATCTTCAAACTTGCCATGAGCCAACCAAACTTATGTCTAGTGTCAAGTGAACAGAAAACACTTAAACCCTACTAATGCCCGATAATTTAGGTATTTGCTTTTGTAACCAGCATGGCTTAGGGATTTAACTAAGTGGTTTTGGTAGGAAATGAAGAAACACCAGATGCAGAGAAGAGCACAGAAAGGGAGTATGGTCCTCTGACAGAGATATATCAACCTCACTACAGAAACTTGGAGTACTTGGAAGGGGTAGTGGTTAGAATAAAAATAGCTCCCGTAAGCCCACAGGGAGTGTCATTTTTAGGAGATGTGGCCTTGTTGGAGTAGATATGGCCTTGTTGGAGGAAGTGTGTCACTGGGGATGGGCTTTGAGTTTCCAGAAGCCTAAGCTAGGTCCAGTGTACTTTGTCTTCTTTCTGCCTAAGTATCTGAATATAGAACTCTCAGCCTCTCTTGAACACCATATCTGCCTGAGTGCTGCCGTGCTTCCTGCTTTTATAACAAAGAACTAAACTTCTGGACTGTAAAATAATCCTAATTATGTTTTTCCTTATATGTGTTGCTTCGGTTATGGTGTCCCTTCACAGCAATAAAATCCTAATTAAAGCAGGAAGAAAGTTTAATGTATTCTGCTGAATAACGAAATAGGTTGAGATATTTGCATAGAGAAGGAAGAGTCTCAGGATTTGAACATCAGGGAGGAAGAAGTTGTGGTGGACATTTTTTTTTTTTCACACACTATCAACATCTGCACAAGGACCAGAGGAAGATTTTTCCATTTCCAAGGATCCTAGGCATTGGGGTCTTTGACACGGCCTGCCTACCCATGGCAATAGGGCACATACACTCACAACCTCATCTGTGTATATCTTTCTTTTCTTTGTATCTTAAAAGTTTGGGATGACTCTTCATGCTTAGTCCAGGGACAAGTTAATATTACACTTGGTACCAGACTGTAAAGGTGACAAGAAGAAAAGAACAATTTTCTAACAAAACCCAAAGAAATATTCTCACAATCCCTCCCACCCAATTTAACTAAGCTATACCCCCAAAGGCACTCAGACTCAAAATTTAGAATAAAAAATTACAAACAGCCAAGTTTGCCTTCAAGTTATCTAATTGTGTGTGTGTGTCTGTGTGTCTGTATGTAATTAGATTAATTAATTTATTTTTATTTGTATGTCTGTGCATCACATATGTACTAGGTGCCTACAGAAGCAAGAAAATGGCATTGGATGCCTTGGAACTGGTGTTACACACCATTGTGAACTGTAAAATGGATGGTGGAACCAAAGTGGGTTCTTCTGGAAGAGCAGCCAGTACTGCTAACTGCTCAGCCATCAAGCCAGCCCACGTCTGAGTAATTTGAAAATAAACATGATATTAAACTTAGAGACAAAAACACCTGTTTTGTTGAGAAAAGAAAAAACACAAGTGACTTAGTGTAAACAATTGTTTACTTTTGATCACTTAGTAATGAGTAAAGGAGAAAGGGTCATGAATCAGTGTTATAAAGATTTTTCTCTTATTTCAGGATGATTCCCAACTTTGAAAGGTGTGAAAATAAATTGTTTTCTTTCACTACTCTGAGCCTCCAGTACTCTTATTTTAGAATGAGGACTCATTCCTCTCGACAGGAAATGAACATACTGGAGCAATGCTACAAAGAGAAGTCCTTTTATATTCACACCCATGGACTCACTTCATCTGTGGCTACTTGCCTAAGATATTCACAAGACCTGACCCATCAACACTCTGTTACTAATGGAGGAGTTTCATAAGGTCTCAGTGCTCCCAGAGGAGCTAAAGACAGTTAAAAGTTTCAGGACAGGAAAAATCATACTGCTTAGTGATGTGGCCATGGTCAAGTAAATACTCATAGTCAAGTAAATAACCTTTCACCATAGTTATGCAGTCAACTATGCTCCTAGGAATGTGTTTTTCTGTTTAGATTTAACATATAGGAAGGCATTCTTATTCCTGTGAAATGTTCACCTGATATCTCAGAAATGCTCACCCAGTTCAATCTTTGGCTCAGCCACACTTACTAATTAATTCTAAAAATTATTTAAAATGATTTGGAGGACACATGTCAGATACTTCAAAATTGCTTTTAAATTGATAAATCATATTAAAAGTTTATGATGAAAATAATTGAAGTTATTTAAATTGAATTTGAAGTTATTTATATCTCTTTTAGTTAGAATTGTCCAAAGGAATACAACAGAACATAAGATCAATTTATGTGCAGAGAACCTATTGATATTTTAATTGAAAAATAATTCAGTTTCATACAAATTGTTTTCTATTTTATTAAAAAATAATTTCAGAAATGGCACAAAAATTTAATGAGCTTCCTTTCTGAGTTTGCTTATATGTGCTGAGAGCATCTTAAAACTGGAGGAAAGATGGCGCCAAAAAGACTCTTCATGCCCTAGGGTTCCATTGCTCAGGTTATAAAATGGCTATAACCAGAATATTGCAGCTGAGAATTACATGAGTTTATTAAAAATAGATTTCCAACTTGAGATCTTTTCCAATGAGTCAGACTATTTGCATGCCTTGTTTGGAACCTCTGACTTAAATAAACCTTTGAGGCCTTTCTTTTGCATGGCCCGATTTGGATACCTTTTCTTTGGGCATATTTTGTGCCTAAATACAGGAAATGTGGATTATTTCCCAAAGACATAATTTTGACTTTACAAGTAGCAGCCTTCTCATGTCTCTCAGTACTCAGTCTAATATTCAAATTGGGGTTTAATTATTTCATGTTCTTTATTTTAATAATAAATACTAATTACACAGATTATATTCTTATGCTTAACAGATTATATATGAGGAAGAAAGGAGAAAAAAAAGAGGGAGGGAGAGAGAGAGAGAGAGAGAGAGAGAACCCAGTTATGCTTGCCTGATCTCGTGTTCCAATGCTGAAAGGCATGAATCAGAAATTGTGATGTACACAAACCTCTGACACTTCTGACTCTTCACTCAGCAGCTCTTCCACTAAGATGCTTCTGTTTTCTCTCCTTCTCCCTTCCCTTCCTTTGTTCCAATGCTTTTTTGTTATAACTTTATGTTTGATTTGCCAAACAGTTTTGAAAAAAATGTATCCCCTTCTCCTGAATAAACGTCTTACCTACTTGTATATTATATATAATCTATATAGAAAGCTTTATATTTTCTAATTTATTTATATTTGTTTTCACATATTATTTCTAAAATATGTAAGTAATAAAATGCACAGATTTTAAAATCACAACTTTACAAATCATAATTATATGTACCTGATTATTCATTATCTACAAATACAAACAGAATATAGAAACTTTCATTTCCAGCAGATGAGATAGTAATATCTTGCTCTGAGCAACATCTCTGTCTTTGTTATGGTTTTATTACTGTGATAAAACACCATGACCAAAAAACAAGTTGAAGAGGAAAGGGTTTATTTGGCTTACACTTCTAGATTATAACCCATCACTGGAGGAACTCAGTACAGGAACTCCAGAGGGCTGGAAAATCGAGGCAGGAACTGATGCAGGGGCCATGGAAGGATACTGTTTTCTGGCTTGCTTACCCTAGCTTGGTCAGCCTGACTTCTTATAGAATCCAGGAATACCAGGCCTGGGATGGCACCACCCACAATGAGCTGGGTCCTCCCCTAATGGTCACTAATTGAGAAAATGACTTAAACCTGGATCTAATGAAGGCTTTTTCTCAACTGAATTTCCTTCCTCTCTGATGATTTTTAGCTTGTTTCAAGTACACACACACACACACACACACACACACACACACACAAAAACAGCCAATACAACCTTTATCCATAGGCAATGACACTCTACAATCCAAACTACCAGAAACCCATCACCTCTGCAATAGTATATGTAAATAAAATTTAAAATGAGTTTTTCTCCCTTTAGTTTGTTTCACCATTTTTTGTTTTGACATTTTGGTATTTTGTGATTATTAATAAAGCAACAGAGTATTTCTTCTCTCTTACTTATGAATTACTTTTTCTCAGCTAACTTAATGGGGGGTTAGAATTAGTATCAGTCTTTGGTTCTATAATCTGTAGTCCAATCAATTGATTTCCACAATTATATTCATTATTTCCTTCATTCCATTCTTTTTTCAGTTTAATTTTGTAGTTACTTCTCTTCTTAATTTCTTGAGATACAAACACTTATAACTGTTTTTAAATATTTTTTAAGTTTAATTATAGGCATATATTCTTAGATATTTCACTTTAAACATATCTTTATGTAACTCTCCAAAGGTTATGGTTCATATTCTTATTACTTAGGACAAATTAATTCTTAGTTTCCTAGTCGATAATTTTTTTAACCCTGAAAGTATTAATAATGTCCATTTAATTTTCCAAATTTGTCATCATTCTCTAGCTATAGTTTGATATTTATAATGCATGTTATGATAATACAATGCACTACATATGACTTCAGGGTTTTAAATTTAGTATTGTTTAATAATAAAATTATATCTTATCTGAGTACATATGAAATGTTCACTTAGGCTGTGAGTTCTCAAGTTATTAAATGATTGTGTTTATTTCCCATTATCACTTCTTGTGTGTTAGAGTTACAATTAAATAGTCATGTTCATTGTGTTACTGCAGCTTGACACTTTACACAAACAAACTTTGTATAATTATTTATTCTTATTCTTAGTTTATTTACCAACTCATTTTTTTAAACTAAGATTAGGTAGAAGAAGAAGACGACTATCAGTTGTATTTATGTATGTGGTTAATATTTTGAGTGCTATTTTCAATATCTGGAATTTTTTGTTGGGTGAAATTCCATGTGGTCATTTGAATATTCTGTGAAGAGACCTCATGACCAATGCAAGTCTTATAAAGGCAAACATTTAATTGAAGCTGGCTTACAGTTTCAGAGGTTCAGTTCATTATCACCATGGCAAAAATCATGGGAACATGCAGGTAGACGTGGTGCTGGAGGAGTCAAGATTTCTACCCAGTATTCTGAACGCAGCCAGGAGGAGACTCACTTTATACTGATCAGAGATTGAGCATAGGACCTCAAAGCCCACTCACACAATGACTCACTTCCTCCAATGATGTCACACGTACTCCAACAAGACTATACCTCCTAATAGTGCCACTTTACATGGACCAAGGATATTCAAACCACCATAGTACCCTCAGTCTGAAAAGCATCTTTTCATTTTTGTTTTTATGTTATTTCATTCTGATTTGTTTGTGGTGTATCTCTGTGTGGATTATGGCTGCTTGTTAGTTCAAGTTTTTTTGTGATAAATCATATCAGTTTTTTATTTCCTCTCAAATGTCCCCATTTTGTTTTTATTTATGATGAAAACATCAAAGGCTACTCAGTTCTCTGTGGGGTTAAATCTCTTCAATACTGTTTTCTGTTCTCATTCCTGACAGAAATCCTTCCCTCCTTACCTAAATGTCCTTGCATGAAATGTGTTCTATATCATCCTTAATTCAGTGTTTCTTTTCTTTTCAGTATGTTTGGCATAACGTTCCTTGGTGCATTGTGCTTTATACTTGCTGGTATTTCCTGAATTTCTTTTGGATATCTCTCATCTGTGATATTGCATTGGAATTCTTTGTTTAATATTTCTTTGAATCTTTTATACTGATCTTTTCTTCTAAATTTTTAAATTTATTCATTTGAAAATGTGTCACCAACCAGGATAGCTTCCAGTATCTTCTCCCTTTCTACATTAATTTGAGTTTCCTTCAAACTCTGATGATCAGTGATATTTTTCATTTTTTGGTTTTAATAGGATTATTTTTTATAGGTTCCAAATATTTCCTGAAAGTTCCCTTCCATTTATGTCACTTTGTTTTATAAATGACTTACAATTGTACACATTCCTTCTATATATTAGAAACTCGTACCACAGAACTATAGTAAAAATTAAAAAGACATTGTACTTCATCACTTTTCAGTTGAGTGTTTGGTGTCCCCAATCTGAGGTGTCACAAAGCTATGTACCAACAAAAGATTTCAAATTGTATTATTGGGAATGCACGTCCAAGTGAAAGTGAGTGAAAGGAAGTTCATAAATAAAGAGTTTTAATTCTTGCTTTGTTAAACTATACTGGGAGATAAGTACTCTTTTTATCCTCTTTGTAACTGTTGGAATAAAAATCATATTAAGATAACCATTGCAGTGAAGGTAAATGTCTGTTAGGTTCTCAGCACTTCACAGGCAAAGTAGTCTATCAGAGTGGCTGCTATTTCTTTCTCTGAACTCATTCTGCCAAATTTGACATCCTCTTCAGGGACTTGGAAAAGGCGGTATTGTTTGATTGATTGCTAGCTACAGAATTTTGAAGGGAGCATGGAGTGAGACCCTCAAAGAAGAATGAATGAATTCATGCAAGAAGCTACTAGATGTGCTGGAGAAACAACTAAGTAGAACATTTCTTAACAACAGTTAAGTTAATCAACTTTTAAATGACATTTTTCATTTAATTTTTCCTGTATATCACAGTACTATGGAAGTAGTCTCTGTGATATTTAATTGTAAGTATGGACAAGTCTCCAAGACAGTATAAAAGATGATGCTAAGAAGTTCTCCTGAATTTATTTCTTAAACAATATCATAGATGTTGCTTGCATTTCCTGTCATCTTTTTTCAGAAAAAAAAAAATTCAGATGTATCAGTCTAAAATTAGGCTGACAACCTAAGTAAGGAAAAGCACTAATGATTTTTAGTCTTGGACTTGATACTTTGGATAACAGATTTGAATCTCAGGTTCCATTCTGTAAAGAAATTAAATATTGAAAGATCACTAGTGCTTTTGTGTAGTTTCTATATTTGTGTAAGACTGTTTATACTATACAGCTTAAAATCATAGTGTTGACATCATTTAACAAGAATTTAATGCTACATTCCATGAAAAGCTAACAAGAAAAGATTAGTTAAGTCTCGTGAAAAAATATGCAACTTTCGCACAAGACTACTGTTAGAAATTTGCCGTGGATTTCAATATACTACTCAAAAAAGTTAAACAGATTCTGGATTTGTTGCTCTGAACCAGCCATCAAGTAAGTAGATTTTAAATCAGCTAAAGAAATAAATCAACTGTGCACATTCCTGTGTCAGCCTTCCAGTACGTGTGGCAGTTGTTAATCTAATGTATTGATAAGGAAGAAAAATATTGGGTCAGGAGTAGCAGGCAGTAGCTAGAATGAACAGTCTGCTGAGTGGATATTTGGCTCACACAGAGACACTTAAGCCTTCACCTCCTCCATGCTCAATGGTAACGTCTGGAGGGAGCCATCTTTCAAGCACATTCACATACCAGAAGCTGACTTACAAGAACCCTCACTGATTGCGGATGCAGATGAGAATCAAAGGACCTAAAACAAGGTCTTACAAGGGAGCTGACAAATCAGAAGTTCTTATAATTACAGGGAAGGAAAAAAGGACAACCAGGGAAGACCCACTAGAAACTCTGGTTTCTTTCATGAATGATTGAAGGATCAGGACGCTGCTGAGTTCTGCAAATCTCCTGGTAATTAGGGAGAAGTAAAGTACCATGCTTGCTGCGTCTCTGACAGGCTTTCCCCACCCCCACTTTGCAACGACTTTGTCAAACTAAACTCACTCATTGTTCTTCTACTTTTCAGACTGGCTGTTGAGTTAATCAGTCAGTCACTGGAAATAGACTTGCAACAGGTCTCCAGCTCTCCACTTAACACTTCCATGCTTTTTCTTATTTGTCATCAGATGTCTATCCAATATTCTGACTTGAATTCAGCAGCAGACAATGGTACAATTCTTGACTTTTTCTATTTTCACCAATTCATTTGTAAACAAATTATGATTCTAAATTCTAGCATATCTGATTTGCTTTAAAATAAACTAATAATATAAAATCCCTTGTTATCCTAATGAAATCCATAACTGATAACAATGCTTAAAATAGACACAACATCTGTTCTAACACCGGGAGTAACTGGGACCAGTCAGCGGGACCCAGGCACTCAGGAACTCCACTCCACCAGTGGCACAGTTTCCTTCTGGACTGGACTTGCGCCCTAAGCAGACCTTGGGAGCAAACTTCACATTCAGTCCCACAACACCTAGAGGAAGCTCCACTCCCAGGCATTCTAACATGCCCAAGATCATAGGTTCAGAGGTGAGGAGGATACAACCTCAATCCCAACATCAGGAGTAACTGGGACCAGCAAGATCCAGGGACCAGGAACCCCACCTAATCAGTGGCACAAGTTCCTTCCTGTCTGGGTTGGTGTCATGAGCAGACCTTGGATGCTTACTCTACAGCCAGTACCACAGCACTCAGGAAGCTCCACTTCCAGGCACTCTAACACACTCAGGATCACAGGAGCACAGGATCCCAGGACCTTGGTCATACCAGGATCTCAGGGTCCCAGAGGCAGCTTGACTCCCAGTATCTCTGACACACCCAGGATATCAGGATCACAGGATCACAGAATCACAGGAACACAGAGACAACTGGTCTCTGAGAAGTTCTGATACAACCAGGATCACAGGAAGGACAGGCTCCAGTCGGATTCAGCGAGGGCAGGTAGCATTAGAGATAATCAGATGGTGAGAGGTAAGCCTAAGAACATATAGAAACCAAGGTACTTGGTATCATCAGAACCCAGTTCTCACACCATAGCAAGTCCTGGGTAAACCATCACACCAGAAAAGCAAGATTCGGATCTAAAATCACATCTCATGATAATGATAGAGGACTTTAAGGAGGACATAAATAACTCCCTTAAAGAAATACAAAAGGACACAGGAAAACAGGTAGAAACCCTTAAAGAGGAAACACAAAAATCCCTTAAAGAATTATAGGAAAACACAATCAAATAGGTGAAGGAAATGAACAAACCATTCAGGATCTAAAAATGGGCATAGAAACAATGAAGAAATCACAAAGAGAGATAACCCTTGAATTAGAAAACCTAGGAAAGAGATCAGCAGTCATAGATGCAAGCATCACAAACAGAATACAAGAGATAGAAGAGAGAATCTCAGGTACAGAAGACACCATAGAAAACATTGACACAAAAGTCAAAGAAAATGCAAAAATCAAAAAGCTCTGAAGGCAAACCATACAGGAAATCCAGGACAAAATCAGAAGACAAAACCTAAGGATAATATGTATAGAAGAGAGTAAAGATTCCCATCTTAAAAGGCCAGTAAATATCTTCAACAAAAATTATAGAAGAAAACTTCCCTAACCTAAAGAAAGAAATGCCCATGAACATACAAGAAGCCTACAGAACTCCAAATAGATTGGGCAAGAAAAGAAATTCCTCCCATCACGTAATAATCAAAGCACCAAATGCATTAAGCAAAAAAGAATGTTAAAAGCAGTAAGGGAAAAATGTAAGTAACATATAAAGACAAACCTGTCAGAATTACACCAGAGTTTTCAACAGAGACTACGAAAGCTAGAAGATCCTGAGCAGATGTCATACAGACCCTAAGAAAACAAAAATGCCAGCCCAGGCTACTATACCAAGCAAAACTTTCAATTACCATAGACAAAGAAAACAAGAAATTCCATGAAAAAAACAAATTTACACAATATATTTCCACTAATCCAGCCCTACAAAGGATAAGAGATGGAAAATACCAACACAAAGAGGGAAACTACACCCTAGAAAAAAGTAATCTTTCAACAAACCCAAAAGAGAATAGCCACACAAACATAATTCCACCTCTAACAATATAAATAACAGATTAGTCACAATCACTTTTTCTTAACATCTCTTAACATCACCGGACTCAATTCCCCAACTAAAAAATGTAGACTAATAGATTGAATACATAAACAGGACCTAGCATTTTGCTGCATATAGGAAATGCACCTCAGTGACAAAGACAGACACTACTTCATAGTAAAAGATTGGAAAACAATTTTCCAAGCAAATGGTCCCAAGAAAAAAGCTGGAGTAGCCATTTAAAATCGATAAAATCAACTGTATCCAAAAGTTATGAATAAAGATAAGGAAGGTCTCTTCGTACTGGTCAAAGGAAAAATCTACCAAAATGAACTCTGAATTCTGAACATCTGCTCTAAAAATTGCAGGCAATATAATAATAATATATGCTTAAAATACACAAATATGGTACAGTTCAGGTAAGCAACACATTCACAAGGATAGATAGGACTCAAGGGATTGTTTTCTAAAGTATTCTTAAACAGTGATTATAATTGAAATGATTATAATTTTATAGGATTTTCCAAAGTCCATTGGTACAATTTTATTTGTTGCTAATGCTTTGAATTCTTTTATTTTCTACATCTGTGGTTTAACTATTAAAAACTTAGATGTCCTGAAAAAAATATCCCATATTTCATTCTTTTCAGAAATAGTCACTACAGAACTAGAAATATTTAAGGGGTAACTTCAGCAAGTGTTATAGGTATCTGATGAGTCCCAGTGTAATGACCTTGGGAAATGCAAAGGAATGTTGCTCTTTACTCAGAGTGAAGCTGACATATTTTCAAGGGAGAAAATTTGAGGCATTTGATTTTTATGTTCACATTAGGGAAGTTAGTCCTGTGTGTTTTAGAAGATTAGTATTTATTTTCTGTGAATTTACCCAGGAGTTGTCAATTTATTTCTAATTATATGTGACAGTAGCAAGGTTTTCAAAGTCTACTGAAAACAAGTAACATTAAACTTGTGACTTATGAGATTATGTTATGTGTGCTATTTTGAATGAAGTCAACTTTCTTTTGTCATTTCAAAGGAGAAAAAATGAAGGGCCTATAAAAGTGTAAGAGTGAATTTTTCAGAAACAATTTCCAATTGCATAATGTTTTTACAAAGTGATTTAATTTATTTTAATCATATTTATAATGTGAAAGTATAAAATGATAATAATATTGGCTTCTAAAGTTCTAGCCAAAAAATAACATTTTAATTATAATAGAAATGTCTACAAGTAATTTCATAATTTATTAATCTGTATTTAATTTTGACATATTTCTCATAATTCACCATTGTATATAATACTGTGATAGATATCCCACAATACATACATAAATTTGTCAACATAAATTCCTAGAAATAAATTTACTAGATAAAATTTTATGCACAATTTATATTTGGTACTTGTTGGTAAACTGTTCATTAGAAGTACTGCATTGATTTGTACTGTTATATGGAACATTTCTCTAAAATTTTCTAACAATTAAATTTTATTATAAGATGAAAAAATTAAAAAATAGAATTAAGGAGGCAAAAACCCAATGTTTAAAATAAGCATACTACTCTAATGCTAAAGAAAAAGTTAATAAGTTAATAATTTAATAAGTTTAGTATTCAATAATGTACAAAGATTTTATAATTACAGCTTTATAAAATGTACCAAAGCAGCTCATTCTAATATCAAAATTAAACCAGCAAAGAAAAAATTAAAACCACACTTTATGTATAACAGTAAAACTTACTTATTAACAACATAATAAAGTAATGTAGCATAGTTTTAAACAGACAAAGGGGAATTTTTCAGACTACCAAATTCTGCCCATAAAAAATATTATCTATATTAATTGTATTCTAGCTTTGATGTTAGTTTATCTAGTGATAACTATTTTAAATATATTCTATTGTCTATGATTTTTAGTGAGAATCACTGAAATTCCAACTGATGATGCTTCAAATACCCCACAGCATGAATTTTTAACAGTTGCAAACTCTTGGTAAATTTTCAAACAAAATGTAATATTTCACTTATTTACATAATCTTGCATTCTTGGGGAAATTCAGTAAATATTAAATCTTGAAAAATTGCTATAGGTTTAAAGATTATGTAGAGAATTGTTTTAAAAATACATTTCTATGGATTTGAATTTTACACTAATGAATACAAGCAAGTATATTTAGTAATTCCTTTTAGTGGGGCTTTGTGCCACCCTGAGCTATCAGCCTGCTTCTCTTGAAGTGGAAGTATGTCTCTTACTGTGATGACAAAACCTGTGCTGAATCCTGTCTGTTGCTGAGAGAATGCACTGGGAATCCTGTTAGACTCTCCCAGACCTACGCTGAGAATTCTGTAAGACTCTCTCTTAACCCTACACTGGGCAGTATGTGAGACCCTTCTAGACCTATCCTTATATGGTTTTGAAGCCCAAATTTAACTATATATACTGCTAAGGAAAAAATTACTAGGTAAATACCAACAGTAATCAATTATTTCTGGTGTAATAACCAATTTCTAAGGCTTGCATTTACTTGAGATTATAGGTGGAAAAAAGAGTAGCTGCTTCTGGTTGAAGAGAATGCCAAACTTCATGACAGGCTCAGGACAGAGATCCTGGGAGTATGGGTACCCTCAGCTGTACACATCCTTGACCACATTAGGACTAAGACAGTGCTCAGTAAATTCTCACTGAGGATTTGTGTTAAAAGAATGACAGCTAAATAGTGGAGTGCCTACTGACCACATTGCTCAGCTTTGTGCCTGGAGTTTTTGTTCCAATTGCCAGGGTGACCCTAGAAACCCAGGGATGACCTACATTCTATCTATGGAATGATAAATGTCATAGCCACAAATTTATCTTTTGTTTAAATTTCAAAAAAAGCTTGCATTCATCCGTTGATTATTGTGGGATTTGGGATTTCGTGCGCTGATGTTTTCACTAGAAAGCACAAAGTTAAGGTGAAATAAACGTGGTAGAGTTGCGTCCTGCTTGTAAAACTCAAGTGGGTTTTATTCACTAATATATTTGCCAGATGGGAAGCAAAAAACTAAGAACAAAATAGCAAACAAAAAATACTAGTCACAATGGAATCAAAACTGATTCACAGATTAGTAACCTTTGTTCATAGAAGTCTCTGCAGGAGAACTCACCCATATTCACCATTGTCCTTTAACCCAGCACTACTGAACCAAGTTGAATGCACTCTGTGTTTCAGCATGAGAATGTTTAATAACCGGTCAATCACTTCAGCCATTGCCAGTTTCTCTCAGAATGAAGCAATAGCAAAATACATGCATTCAAAGTTCACAATAACGGACTTCATACAGAATTCTTAAGAATTCTCAGACTTTATGGGTTCTTATATCAGCATTATTTCAGGGCTGCTTTGGATGAACCCAAACAAGAATGTTCCAGAACACTTGACTAATTAGCAAGTGAGGGGTCAGAAAAGATATGTATCTAGGAGGTCCATGTCGTGGAGATCATTCCCACTTCCTCTACAGATGCCACAAGGTTCTTCTAGGCTGGGGAAAGTAAATAGTAGTAAGCTGAATAGAAACCTGTCCTGAATCATTTACTCAGAACATGGAGAAAATATCACTTAACACACAGAAATTTCCTTGCTTTAAAATGACTGAATATTTTGTCCTCAGAGAGAAAAGTAACTAATAGTCTTTAAGTGAAAGGCTTTGCATCTTGTTTTATTAATAAAGTATTATTTTTCTTCTAAGAATAATGGTAGAGAAGCACTTTTCTCCTAAGCCACTATCCATCAGCTGGAGGAGGTATTCAGAGCAGTTCCCTGTATTTCAGCTGATTTATGGTTAATGCTGAGTATATTTCTTGATGACTACAAGCATGAGCACCTCTGGAGAACCACAAAGCTTGATGTCTGAGATTTATTTTTCTAGCCAGATAAAACTGCGAGTATGCTACAAGCAATTAAAGTACAGGCAAAGCCTTTCTTCCCATTTAGATCTTTACAAACTTCAAAAATATATCACCATCTTTCCAGCAGAAAATGGTCTCCAGCTGGGAAGCTGTGTTAGAGTAAGACAGTAGGAGCTGAGGCCAGTTAAGGCTGCCCACAGACATCATTAAGGGGTTTCACCAGCCGAGCACTGCCAAGATATTTACACCCCCAAATATGGCTTGTGGTTTGACTCAGTGTCACTGAACAAATAGACATCAGCCTTGTAAATGAGTTGGATGGTTGCCACAATTCTCGCTAAAACTGCCTACATAGGAAAGCACTAATAAGAAAGGAAGAAAAAAATAAAAACCGAAGTAAGACATTTGTAGGATTGAATGGCTGTTTTATTGGTCCGTGCTAGAAATTCCAATCTTATAAAATATTCATCTTGTGTCCATGGGTGTCAGGGACCAAAAGTTTATACTGGATTCTGATCCATTGGACTCCCCTGCCATATGAAGAATTTATGTCAGTTTTTACTGAGATGATTAAATGGAATGTTTTGCATAACGATTTCCCAAATAGCTGTTCCATAGTTATTTTTTACATTTTCCTTCACCATCCACACATGCAAATTGCTTTCTACATTTGAACTGACTTTGAATCAATGCTAAACATCAAGATGTAAGATGTAGATCTGGGGATGATCAAAGCATAATGCACATTAAAAGCTTCCTCAAGAATGGCTTTAGTCCCTTTGTATGATTTTTACACAATAGAAAAAAATAAAAGTACTACTTCTTTAACCTCTGTCTCATTCTGTGTATCCGTCTCTGACTCTCTCTCTCTCTCTCTCTCTCTCTCTCTCTCTCTCTCTGTGAGTACTTCCCTTAATCCCTCCCTCATCTTGCTATCTCTTTCATATTTTTGCTTCCTTCCTCCTTCTACCTTTTCCTCCCTCCCTCCTTCCCTCCCTCCCTCCCTCCCTCTGTTCCTTCCTTCCTACCTTCTTCATTTCTTCCTTCCTCCACATGTGTTGCTAAGGTTTGAATGCAATGATTCCAGATGAAGTGTTAGCCACTTATAACTGATGTATAATCAGAAATATTTTTTCTTTAAAAATGAATTTATGGAAGTATTAGGTCTCAAGAATATTTCACATTGCATTTAAGGTGACTGATCACTTCAGTTACTAGTGATGCTCCTTCATATTATTTATGCTTCATGCCACTAATGAACTCAAAACAACTAGAACTCAAAACAAGTACTAGTTAATAGTCACTGGAAACTTCCTTTTTATTAAAAACTACAAAAAGAAAACTTGTTTGAAAACTATGGAGATAGCTGTGTTGATAAACTGTTTATGGTGTGAGTACACTGATTTCAGTTGATACCTAAAACCCATGTACAAAATATTGGGAGACTTATAAATGGTTTTCATCCTATGAAGAGGCTGAAGAGACAGGCAGATCCCTAGAGATCACAGGCCAGCCAAACTGGCTGACACTCACTTGACAGTGAGAATCTCTGTCTTGAAAAAATAAGAAAGGCATGTTGCAGGGGAAATAAAAACTGAGGTGATCCTATGATTTTCATACACACATGTATGTATTTTCATATATACATGAATGTATCCAGAAGAATCTGCATATGGAAAAAGTATGAACTGGGAATATGTATTGGCTCTATCCCTCTGTATGAAAATAAGAAAGACAAGAATCAACTTTCTTTCCTCTGCTGTTAATCAGTATCTCATTCTATGCTGATCTGTCTCACAATAGACTACAACTTTGTATCCATAGGACTTCAGTGCTTACAATAAAGAACTCTGTTTTCTGCTCATAACTTTAAGAAATAGAGGTGTGAGTTCTGTTTCTGTGAGCATAAAAGCAGTCATAATAATTAAAAATAAATTAATGAAAAAGGAAGAGCTGGAAAACCAAGAAGTCAAGGCAGCCAGACTTCCAAAGGCAGTGATGGAGATAGAGACACCAAGAAAACACTTATTTAAGATAAACATAATGTAAAACTAGTATAGTTTTCACAGCACATTAAATAGCCCTACCTAATCCCTACCTGATACAGCAGTAGTCTTTTAGACTAGCTCAGATTCACTCTCCCTGCTGGTTTCAGAAGAAAACAGTAGACTTTGCTTTTGACAAAACTGCTTACCAACCTGTTTGTCTTGACCTGACAGGTTTCCCAATTCTCTAGCACAAAGGCCTTCCCTTTTTCCTTAACTGAAAATCATTCTAGACCACCAAGGCAGTGAAAACAGACACAAATCTGCTACCAAGGTAATATGTAGTAGTAGAAAATAACTAACTCATCAAAAATCTGGAAATTATTCTAGGCATTGGGGATTGGAAGAATAAGGGCTTCTGCAAATTGCCACATATGCTGGAGTGTATCACTCATTTGATATGGAAGATACATGACCAGAAAGATCTAAAATATTCCAAGCTGTAACCTTACCTAACCTAGAAAAAGTAACGACTAAAGCAGGTGGGGTCTCCCCAACACATGCCCAAACTGTTGTTTTCCTCCGAATCTCTGTTTCTTTCTGCCTTTTCCTCCTGACCTCACACACAAGGCTCTCTTTCCTTCTCCCTCAATCTCTCTCTCTTTCCTTTCTCCTGCTCATCTTTTCTCTGCATTTTCTCCTTTTATTTTCATTTCTTTATATCATGTGGTTAAAGAAGATTCTATTCATTCGCAGCACTGCAGAATAAGAGAAAGTCATATTTTCTTTCTTGTATAGAATCTAGATTGTGTGTGTGTTCTTACGTGAAAGTATATGAGAGACAAGGTGAGTGAGAGAGAGTAAGGTATCTAAATGATCGGGGAAGCTTATGAACTGAGGTGTAAAAACAGTAAAAATCATATTCATGTTCAGAATATATCACAACAGAAAAAGAAGTTATTTTACAGGAGGAAAGAGGCAGTAGAAGCTTCAGGGAGATAAATGGGGAACTGCTGAGCAAATAGAAGCAAAATATAATTGTGTACATGAATGAAATTATCCCAGGGAAATTCATTATATTGTATGTTAAAAGTTAATTTAAATTGAAGAAAGAAGTCCTGTCATTTACAGGGAAATTAATGTAAGTAGACAAAGGCAGAGACATAGCTATGTAAAGCATTAATAATAAACACAAATAAAAATTATATACAAGTGTCTAATTACTTCAACTTAGAAGAGGGGCTGCATGAATGTCATAAATACATTACAGGGAGGGGATAGCATCACAATGAAGCCCATAAATTTGCTAAATTAGTGTTTTTTGAGTTGCAATTATAATAAAAATATAGAACAACTGCTAAAATATTACATTACTTTTTTCTATATTATTTAAAATGAATAACAGTAATTTAGATGCTAAAACAGTGGGCAATTTATGTATAAAACTGATTTTTGACCAACAAAATCATAAATGTGTGCTAGGATGGATGGGATGGATGGATAGAAGTTTTGAATACCATTGAAGCTAACCTGTATTAATTTATAATAGGTTTCATATATGAAATAACCACATTTGCAATAAAACATCAGTAAGAAACTTAAAAATGTAGAACACTAACAATATAATCAAAATACTAACAGTAAAATATTTGTTATAGGTAATAGAAAAAACAAAAATTAAATTCAAATATGTATCCCATTATTAGTGATAGCTTGCTAATCATTGGATCACTAGACCTTACTTTTTGTAATAAATTTCATTTTGATGTAAATAAAATATATCATTTCACTCTTGTCAGAATTGCTATTATTGAGAAAACAATATATCAACAAATCTGGTGACATTCCAGAGAAAGAGAAACACATTCCCCGTTGGAATATCACAGAGTGTAGCCACTTTTGAAATAAGAAAATAGGCACCTAGTACTCTATATAATTCCCATATAGACAAGGTATATTCTTCCTACATATTCACTATGAGGACTACAAGACAACAGTTCATAGAGATACTTAAATGTCCATGTTCATTGCAGAAGTACTCACCAAGATGGAAACTCAAACTTTCTATTCATCAGTAGATGAATGAAGAAAGAAAATGAAGTACATATACACAATGGAGTTCATTCATTCTCGAAGGAGGGTAAAATTACACCATATGCAAGAAAATAGATGTAACTGGACATGAGGACAAGCCAATGGAGCCAGAAATGGACAAACATTCCATGCTTTCACATAATTCATGAAATTTATATTTAAATATATATTTTCTATCTTAACATATATATGACATTTCTGTAGAAGGGAGACTCTTGAGAGAGAAAAAAGTTTTGGAAGAAGAGTAACTAGAGATGGTCACTGGATAGTAAATGTGAGCGTAGTATGAACATGTCGTATTGATATTCAATATTCCTTACATTAAAGAACGCTGTAGATTGGCTTGTACAGACAACACCTGATTTTAGACATAATGACAAGATGTATCTTGCTGGCAAGGGACAACCAAAAGAAAGTTGAGCTAGCCAGACAAAGAGACAGTTGGATTAAAGACTCTTAGCAAACCTAGTATAAACTGTTTTAAACCTAGTATAAAACAGTTGCTAGAGGAAAATGTCACTTTACTAAGAAGATAAAATTCTTATGAACAATCATGCATTTGACAGCAGTGATCAAAAATAAGTAAAGATGTTTTGAAAGTGTATTTTTAACAATAATATTGGATGGTTCAGTATTTCGTATTAAATAATGGATTTAACAACTAGTAAAACATCTGTGAGTGAAGAATGCATGCTGTATTGTAATGCTAAGAGAGCTAACAAACGTAGTTTGGGTTTATATGGAAAGAGAAAGTTATTGAGGTATATTTCATAAAATTTTGTGCAATTACAAGGTATAATTATTTTACCTTTACTGATTATGAAACTGCCACAAACAAGTGACTTATCACATCCAGCACCTCATAGAGCCACCATAGATGGTAGGTGGTTGGCAAAAACAGCTAAATCTACTTAGCAAATTCAAGTACAGTGCACAATATTACAATCCACAGTCATTACCTTAAGCATTATGTCACCAGCATATTCGGTTAAAATGTTCACCCTTTGATAAATACTCTTTGTCTAGTCTATTTCCTTCCCCTTTCAGTCCCTAAGACCAGAATTCTGTCCTGTGCTTCTTCTGCAAGTCTAACTCTTTTGCTATCCACATAAAAGAGAAATTGTACTTAGAGGTGGGATTGCGTAGAACTTGTCTTCCTCTGTCTTGCTTATTCCACCTAGGCTAGATCAACCAATGTTAGTAAAAATGTCAGAATTTCCCTCCAAGGTAAAGCTGAAAGATACTTTGTTGCTTTTGTAATGTAATATTTCAAATTTTCTTTATGTCTTTTGACTTCAGCCATAAAGAATGGCTAAAAAATTCTTGTGTCCTAAGAATATGTGAGTTAATATGTTTGCCTCAGATAAAGCTCCAGTTACAGGCTGAAGAAATAGTTTGCCTCCATTCTAATTAAAGGAACAAAGTATTTACTAAAGTTACTCAAAGGTAGAGGTGTCATTGAACAAACCATGCTAAGGTGAGAATAACTCACGAAGACTGCATCCAGTAAACTACCTGCTCAACTGCACATAATACCCCCACCAACTGATATTGCTTATATTTTAGTGAGGGGCTTCCAGAGTCCTGCAGCTTTCAAGAGCATCCTAAGCCTTGCAGATTTCCTTAGCTTCTTGAATTTTATGAGTCTGTTTCCAGGAAAGAATAAATTTGAAACTGATAATCACAAAACAAGTGATATTTCAAAGTAGCTTCAAATTGTATTTCTCTGTTTATTATTGATATCAAGTAGCTTTTCATATAACTGTTATATATTTGTGTATCTTTTTTGAAAAATGGTTATGGAGTCACTTTGCCCATTTTTAATTAGATTGTTTTAGGGGGTTGCTTGTGGTACTTGGGTAGAGGCCCTTGGTCCTGTAAAGGTTTGATGCCCCAGTGTAGGGGGATGCTGGAGTGGTGGGGCTGGAGAGGGTGGGTGGGTGGGAGAGTGCCCTCATAGAGACAAAGAGGGGGAGGGAGAGGTTGGAGGTGGAATGGGGGTTTGTGGAGGGGTAACTGGGAAGTGGGAGATCATTTGAGATGTAAGCCAAAAGCATGATTAACAAAAAAAAGAAAGAAAATCTTATTTATTTCTTTTTAACACAGATTTGTATATATAGTTTCATTGTATACTTTTTGGATAATGCTTCTTTATGTTTTTGTTTTTTTAAAATAGAATCTTGATATCCCATATTGCCTTCAAACCTACTACATAGTAGAGAATGGACTTGAATTTCTGATCTTTCTGCCTCCACCAGCCAAGCGCTGGAATTATTGGCTTTTGTCAATAAATCTTGATTATGATGTACTAGGAGACAAACTCAAGGCTTCATGGACCCTTATATAGTTTGAAAATTAATCTCTTATTAGTTATATAACTGTATAAATTCTTCCATTCTATGAGGTGTTCTCTTTTCCTTCTTTCAATTGTCTTGTTGCAATGCTACACATTTACTTTGCTGCAATCCTATTTTTATTGTTCCATAGTTACTTACTATTTTGGTATTAAGCTTAGAGATCATTATCTAAAACACAATTAAGATTGATTTCACTATGTTTCTCCTAGGAATTCAATGGTATCAAGTTTTATTTTTTTTTTAGAATTTACTTCATTTTTAATTTATTCTTCTGTGTGGTATAAGAAAAGACTTTAATTTCATAATTTCATTTTTCTCAAATGTGTAACCAATTATTTGAACACCATTTACTGAAATCTATTAGTTTCCTACTGGATATTTTATTACCTTTTAAAAAGTTAGTCAACTTAGGTCTGCACTGGTGGCTCATAGATTGTGAATGTTGGTTGCTCTTGTAGAGGAACAGGGTTTGTTTTATAGCACCCATACAGTAGCTCATAACCATCTACCACTCTAGTTCTAGGGGATCTAGGGCCCTTTTATATTCTCCTCTGGCACTGCACACAGATGGTGCACGTATATGCTATCAAGTACATTACAGTTGCATGCGGTGGTGTCATAGCGGGTGAAATTTTACATGGAGATACTTTATGTGGAGGACAAAATGTATACAGAATAACACTTTCTAGTGATCAAGTTTTGTTGCAATTCACTAGAAATGTCCACACCATATGAAAAGCAATGACAGCTACTTGTCATTACCAGGTATGTAGTCTATATTTAAAATGGTTTCCATCTTATTGTTTTTATGAGTTTCTTCAGTGTATAAACAAGTGGGTTTCTGATTCTTGTGTCACCTCTTGGGTTCTTTTCTTTCTGTTTATTGTTTTATCCTATTTCAATGTGTTTTTGTCTTATAACATTTTATTCAAAGTTAAAAAGTAGATATGATTCTGGGAGTGGGTATGTTAGATCTATGAGCAGGTATGAAAAGGTGGAGTGAGAGGGTGAATATGATAAAAATACATTGGATTCATGTATGAAATGCTCAAGTGTTAATAAATAAAAAAGAAAGGAAGCATCAGGGGAAGGAGGGAAGGAAGGATTACTTGGGAAGAAAGGGGAAAATAAACCAGAAAGGAGATAAAAGTATTTCTTAGGGCTATAGTCGTATAGAGTTAAATGAAGTCTAAGATTTTGCAATACATGGAATCATGGAGTGGGGTGCTTAAGACAGGACAGTGTATTGAGAACAAATTTTAGTTTTGTGAGAGTTTGGGAACTTGTTAATAGGAGAGAGAGAGAGAGAGAGAGAGAGAGAGAGAGAGAGAGAGAGAGAGAGTTGGTGAACACCACAGGGCTCAGCAGCTAAATTATAACTAACAATAAAGCATATTTTAAAGAAAAATTGTTTAAAGAAATCTACAAACTATGCTATTGTATTTCAAAACAGCTCAAACATTTTCCAGACAAGATCTCCAAAATGTCTAATGCTGTGTCTGTGTGGTTTCTGTCTATAAAATTGACTTCTTTACACTTGAATCTAGCTTTTTTTTTTTTTACATGAAGAAACATGGTATTTAATCTTGTACTTTTGAAATATATTAGTTAAAGTATAAGCAAAGCTACTAATAGAGAAGGGTAAGTAGTTTTAATGAGATAAAATTTTATTTATTTCTCATGTACTGAAAAAATCTGTCTGGACTCCCAGAGCAGGCACAGACAGGTGTTACCCTCTGAGCTAGCTCACTATACCTACTCTCAGCTGACCCTCACCTTCCTGGTTAAGCCTCACTTACTTGTTTGTATCTTATCTGCATTTTAATATCGAAAGGAACAAAAGAAAAAAGGAAAGAATAAATATCTCTTTTTTAATGAATACAACTTGGAGGATGGAGCTACAGTTTCCCTTTACCACCTAGAATCTTCTTGTGTTCTTATGGCAATGACTACACCTATTTGAAAATACACATTTTCAATGGAAAAGGTAGAAATAGAAGAAAATTAATATCTTCTTCCAAAATGTGTTTGCATTTACTACAATTTCTTACTACTGTGTCCTGATCTCTGATCCTAGATTAGCAGGAAACAAATCCGCTCTGGGAATTCTTCATTCTCTATGGTGATTCCAAGGCTCTACTTTTAAACTTGAGTAACGCTTCTTTGGAAGTTATCACTCTGTGATCTTGAAAGTTTGGAACATGATTTTTAAATAATTTTATTTCCAGCTGATAGGATAATATTTTCTAATGAAAAATTGAGTTAAGAGTATATATTTCATGCTATTTTATGATGAGATAATAAGATTCCATGCTCACTAATAGTAATAATAGAAATATATATAATAATATAATATATATGTAATAATATAATAATAATATAATTAATACAATAATAATAATAATATCATATTGGGAATCCTGTTAGAAGTACAAAAATTTTCCCTTATCCTCCTTCACTTAAATAAATTCACTGAATCTTAAATCTGAGCATCACCTTTTACAGGTTTCACTGGACAGAAACTTTTATGACAATTTTATTATTCTTTATTAAATTGTACACTGCAAAGAAGTCCTCACTATGGGACATTTCAATGAAAGTATACTCTGAAGCAGTACCCAATTATCACTACTCAATTCAATCTCAATAGCAGCAGAATGTTCCTGCTACCTGCCCCAATGTTTGGTATTCCAAAATGAGAGACACACATACAGCCTTTTTATTTTGATATGTCTGAAAAACAGCTCTATGGGTGGGACAATTCCAAACCTCCACATGACAAATCCACATTCTAATACTCCCTAGTTATTATTTACTAAAACCTATGTTTTATTTTAGCTGCTCTAGACCCAGACATGCAGCCCTCTCGGGATGGGTTCCCCTAGTTTCTACATGGTCACTATGCTTTCTCTCCCAAGCCTCTTAAGAGTGGTATCTTGGTTCTCTCTCTTTTATCTTTCCTCAGTCCCTTATCCAGAATCCTAAAAGTCCCTCCTCTGTTTCTCTACCCAGACATTGGCCTCCAACAGCTCTATTTACCAATCAAAACCAACTGGGGACAGGATTCCCTCAATGTGGATTCTCTTGTAATATTTGGGGCCACAGATTTAATTAGAACAAACCCACAACAATACTCCAGTATGTTTTGAATATGTAGAAAGAATATTTAGTCCAATATACTTAAGACCTACAAAGCAACACGTTGTGTGTGTGTCTGTATCTGTGTTTTGTTATATTCCAAAACAGCACTTAGCCTCAAATGGAATGATAACTGGGAAGCCATTCTTGGCATTCATGGCTCAGTGTGGCAAAGGCAATTTCCACTGAACATATTATTTTCTATTCACAACAAATAGGAGCAAGTATTGCTGTACTTATTACTTGATTCTAAGAAAGTCTCAGTTGCTGTTTTTCAGGTAAAATTTATTTCTGTTAAATGATGATTTAATAATTGAAGAAGTTCCCTAACATTGAGTAAACCTTTAATTAATTTAGTTAACCCAATTGCTCTGGCCAGAACTTCAAGTACTATATTGAATAGATAGGGCAAGAGTGGAGAGCCTTGACTTGCCACTGATTTTAGTAGGATTGCTTCAAGTTTTTCCCTACTTAGCTTGATGATGGCTATTGGTTTGCTGTACATTGCTTTTATTATGTTTAGGTATGGGCCTTGAAATCCATATCTTTCCAAGACTTTTAACATGAAGATGTGTTGTATTTTGTCAAAGGAGTTATCAGCATCTAATGAGATGATCATGTGTTCTTTTCTTTTTCTTTAGGTTTATTTATGTAGAGGATTATGTTGCTAGATTTTGGGTGGGTAGGTGGGGGAGCACCATTGTATAGGCAAAGGGGAAGAGGGAATAGGATGGGGGATTTATGGAGGAGAAACCTTGCAGGGGGACAATATTTGAAATGTAAATAAATAAAATAACCAAGAAAAAATAATTAAGCCATGTTAGGCTCTAGTAGACATTGGCTGTTTACTCACATGAGTTTGTTTAATCATGTTCAATAAGGTAAAAGGCAAAGGAAGTAAACATTCTGTGAGGGTGGCTGTCACCACAGGAAGCAGACTTGTTCTATTCCTCTGATGAGAACTGAAATTCTATGAATAGAACCCAAGAACCCAGATTGATATTACTACATTTTAAAAATTCTAGTTTTGAATTCATTAAAATATGTATGTGATGATCGATTCAGTTCTTTCAAGTAAGTTGTCTTCTTAGCCACTAATCTCTGTGTGTCTGTGTTCAACAATACAGTAAGTCATTAAAAAGAAAATAGTAGGATTTGTTAACTTGTTAATTTTTGGGTCCTTAGAATATATAGTTTTGTGGAGCAAACAGAAAAAAAGGAAAAAAGAATGAAGGAAGAAAGGAAGGAAAGAAGGAAGGAGTAAAGAAGGCTTTGTTCTATCCAAACTACTTACTGCCAAGTAAATGTCTCTATTTTTTGACATCTTACTTAATAAATTCATTGTTTATATCTAAAGAAGCATTTAATGTATTTAACAAAATTATTTATAAACTAACTCTAATTAAGAACTCATTTAAAAATCATTAGGCAGACTCACAGGATTAAGTTCAAAGACCTGACATGATGGCGATCCATAAGGATTTTCATGACTCTTAGCATGAATATTCTTATTCATATACTTAGCAGCTAGAATGAACACAGGCACATCGATACCTTTCCTGACTTTACTAACTGTTCAATTTTATGTATATTTTCTGGGTCACATTCTTCTGTCTTATCATTTACTGAAGTTTCAATTCAAAATATGCTTGGTTAAGTACATATTGTTCTATTAAATTCAACATATTTTAATTTAGCATTCTAATTTTTCCATACTTTATATTTAAGTCTAATTAGCCACATCACATATTGAATAAAACACAGCCTGTAGTATTTTGAATCTAATAAGTAAGTTTATAAAGAAATAGAAAGATTAAGGCACCATGGCTGAGAAGACAGCTCAGTGGGTAAAGACAATACTACTGAAGCCTGCTGACTGGAAGCTACAGAAACTGCATTTGAACCTTACTGTTCTGTCTGTGTTGGGAGACCTCTGCCTGGGCCACCAGGGTTCCAAAGCCAAATAGCACTGGGAGAAACCTAGCCACCCAGGAGTGTAGAAAAGCCCATGAGTAAGGATAAGACGATCAACACTGTTCAGCAGGACTCGCCCAGAAACCTTGGGACACAGGGACTGAGGAACAGCTATGGGAAGGAGCCTTCAGGTTTCCAACTGTGGAGGGAGACCTCTGCCTGGACCACCAGGGCTCCATAACCAAATAACACCAGGAGAAAGCTAGTCTCCCAGGAGTGGGCAAGTCTGTCTGCTCAGAGGGACCCACCTGGAATCCCAGGACACAGGGACTGATGGGTGGTCTTCTGGTTTCTTTCAGTGACAGGGGAGCAGTTCCTGTGACACAGGGCTCCATACTCAAATAGTGCCAGTAGAGAGATGGTATCCCAGGAGTGCCGACACACCTTCAAGCATAGGCAAGACCACCATTTATGTTCAAATTAAATGGATAAAGAGAGACCCTTGCAGAGCCATCAGGATAGAGGAACCAAAGGATAGCTGGGGACAAGATCCTTCTGGTTTCTGTCTACACCCCAAAGCTGACCTTGTATCACAGTACTCCAAACCCAAATTCCTCATAGAGAACTGGTCTTAAAGGAGTATTGACACCAAGGTGTGCAGGAGGGAAAAGACACAGTCAGAGAGAGTAAGACGAGCTAAAACAAGAGATAACCAGATGGGTAAAGGCAAGGACAAGAACATAAGGAACAGAAACCATGGAACTTGACATCATCAGAAACCAGCTCTCCCATCACAGAAAGCCCCAGATACCCAAACATACCAAAAAAGCATGACTCAGATTTAAAATCACCGCTCATGAGGGTGATAGAAGATTTTCAGAAGGAAATAAATAACTACCTTAAAAAATACAAGAGAACACAGGTAAACAATGGGAAGCCCTTCAAGAAGAAACACAAAAATCCCTTAAAGAATTCCAGGAAATCACAATCAAATGGGCAGAATTACAGGAAAACATAATCAAACAGATGAAGGAAATGAACAAAACAATCCAGGAACTAAAAATAGAAGTAGAAACAATAAAGAAATCAAAAAGGGAGACAACCCTAGAGTTAGAAAACCTAGTAAAGAGATCAGGAGTCATAGATGCAAGCATCACCAACAGAATACAAGAGATAGAAGAAAGAATCCCAGGTGCAGAAGATACCATAGAAAACTTCGGCACAACCATCAAAGAAAACACAAAATGCAAAAACTCATAACCCAAAATATCCAGAATATCCAGGATACAATGAGAAGACAAAACCTGAGAATAATAGGTATAGAAGAGAGTGAAGATTCTCAATTAAAGGACTAGTAAACACCTACAAAAAAATTAGAGAAGAAAACTTCCCTAACCTAAAGAAGGAGATGAACATAAATATACAAGAAGCCTACAGAACTCCAAATAGATTGGAACAGAAAAAAAATTCCTCCCATCACATTATAGTCAAAACACTAAAAACAAAAAATAAGGAAAGAATATTAAAAGCAGTAAAGGAAAAGGGGCAAGTAACATATAAAGGCAGACCTATCAGAATTATACAAAACTTCTCACCAGAGACTATGAAAGCTAGAAGATCATGGGCAGATCTCATACAGACCCTAAGAGAACACAAATGCCAGCCCAGGCTGCTATACCCAGAAAAACTCTCAATAATCATAGATGATGAAACCAAAATATTCTATGACAAATCCAAATTTGCACAGTATGTTTCTACAAACTCAGCCCTACAAAGAATAATAGATGGAAAATGCCAACTCAAGGAGGAAAACTACAGACAAGAAAAAGTAAGAAAGTAATCTTTCAACAAACTCAAAAGAAGATAGCCACACAAACACAAAAATAATATAGAAAATAATAGGAAGCAACAGTCACTATTTCTTAATATCTCTTACATCAATGGACTCAATTCCCCAATAAAAAGACATAGACTAACAGACTGAATCCATAAACAGGACTCAGCATTTTACTGCATCCAGGAAATGCACGTACATGTTAAAGACAGATACTACCTCAGAGTAAAGGGCTGGAAAACAATTTTCCAGGCAAATGGTCCCAAGAAACATGCTGGAGTAGCCATTCTAATATCAGATAAAATCGACTTTCACCCAAAAATCATCAAAAAATATGAGGAAGGACACTTCATACACATCAATGGAAAAAAAATCTAACAAGAAGAATTCTCAAATCTTGAACATCTATGCCCCGAATGCAAGGGCACCCATATTCATAAAAGAAACTTTTCTAAATCTCAAAGCACACATTGCACCTCACACAATAATAGTGAAAGACTTAAACACCCCACTATCATCAATGAACAGATCATGGGAACACAAACTAAACAGAGACACAGTGAAACTAACAGAAGTTATGAACCATATAGATTTAACAGATATCTATAGAACATTTCATCCAAAATCAGAAGAATATACCTTCTTCTCAGCACCTCATGGTACCTTCTCCAAAACTGATCATATAATTGGTCACAAAACAAACCTCAACAGATATAAGAAAATAGAAATAATCCCATGCTTCATATCATATCACTATGGACTAAGGCTGGTCTTCAAGGGCAACAACAGCAACAGAAATCTCACATAAACATGGAAGCTGAACAACGCTGTACTCAATGATAACTTGGTCAATGAAGAAATAAAGAAAGAAATTAAAGACTTCCTAGAATTTAATGAAAATCAAAGTACAACATACCCAAACCTGTGGGACACAATGAAAGCAGTATTAAGAGGAAAACTCATAGCTCTGAATGCCTCCAAAAACTAACTGGAGAAAGCATACAAGAGCAGCTTAACAGCAAACCTTAAATCTATAGAAGAAAATCAAGCTAATACAACCAAGTGGAGTAGAACGCAGGAATTAATTAAATTAAGGGCTGAAATTAACCAAGTAGAAACTAAAATAACTATACAAAGAATCAACAAAACCAGGAACTGGTTCTTTGTGAAAATCAACAAAATAGATAAACCCTTAGCCAGACTAAGCAGAGGGTACAGAGACAGTATACAAATTAATAAAATTAGAAATGAAAATGAACATAAAACAACAGATTATGAGGAAATTCAAAAAATCATCAAATCCAACTACAAAAGCCTATACTCAACAAAATTGAAAAATCTGGATGAAATGGACAATTTTCTAGACAAATACCAAATACCAAAATTAAGTCAGGATCAGATAAACCATCTAAACGGTCCCATAAAGTCTCCCAACCCAAAAAAGCCCAGGACCAGATGGGTTCAGTGCAGAATTCTATTAGATCTTCAAAGAAGACCTAATGCCAGTACTCTTTAGTCTATTCCACAAAATAGAAACAGAAGGAACACTACCCAATTCATTCTATGAGGCTACAGTTACTCTGATACCAAAACCTCACAAAGACCCAACAAAGATAGAAAACTTCAGATCAATTCCCCTTATGAATATCAATGCAAAAATACTCAGGAAAATTCTTGCAAACCAAATCCAAGAACACATCAATATTATCATTCACCATGATCAAGTAGGCTTCATCCCAGGGATGCAGGGATGAATCAATACCCAGAAATCCATTAATGTAATCCATTACATAAAAAAACTCAAAGAAAAAAACCACATAGTCATTTCATTATATGCTGAAAAAGCATTTGACAAAATTCAACATCCCTTCATGATAAAAGTCTTGGAAAGATCAGGAATTCAAGGACCGTACCAAAACATAGTAAAAGCATTATACAGCAAACTAGTGGCCAACCTCAAACTAAATGGAGAGAAATTAGAAGCAATCCTACTAAAATCAGGGACTAGACAAGGTTGTCCTCTCTTTCCCTGTCTATTCAATATAGTTCTTGAATTTCTAGGTAGAGCAATTACACAACAAAAGGATGTCAAAGTGACACACATTGGAAAGGAAGAATTCAAAATATCACTATTTGTAGATGATTTAATCATATATTTAAGTGACCGAAAAACTCCAGCAGAAAACTCCTACAGCTGATAAACCCACATACCTATGGTCAGTTGAACTTTGACAAAGGAACTAAAATCATCCAGTAGAAAAAAGTATTTTCAGCAAATGGTGCTGGTTAAACTAGAGGTCTACATGTAGAAGAATGCAAATTGATCCATTCTTATCTTCCTGTACAAAGCCCAAGTCCAAGAGGATCAAGGACCTCCACATAAAACAAGATACAGTGAAAGATAGAAGAGAAAGTGGGAAAAAATCTCCAACAAATGGGCACAGGGGAAAAGTTCCTGAACAGAACACCAATGGCTTATGCTCTAAGATCGAGAATCGTCAAATGGGACCTCATGAAATTACAAAGCTGTAAGGCAAAAGACACTGTAAATAGGACAAAATGGCAACCAACAGATTGGGAAAAGATCTTTACCAATCCTATGTCCGACAGAGGGCTAATATCCAATATAGACAAAGAACTCAAGAAGTTAAGAGTCCAGAGACCCATATAACCCTATCAAAAAATGGGAAACAGAGCTAAACAGAGAATTCCCAACTGAGGAAACTTGTAGGGATGAGAAGCACCTAAAGAAATCCTTAGTCATCAGGGAAATGCAAATCTAAACAACCCTGAGATTCCTCCTCACATGAGTCAGAATGGCTAAGTTCAAACACGCAGGTGACCGCAGATGCTGACAAGGATGTGGAGGAAGAGGAGTACTCCTCCATATCTGGTGGAAATGCAAGCTGGTTCAACCACTCTGGAAATCAATTTGGCAGACCCTCAGAAAAATGAACATAATACTACCTGAGGACCCAGCTATACCACTCCTGGGCACATACTCAGAAGATGCTCCAACATGTAATATAGACACATGCTCTACCTTGTCACGGCAGCCATATTTATAATGCCAGAAGCTGGAAACAACTCAGATGTTCCTCAACAGAGGAATGGATACAGAAAATGTGGTACCTTTACACAATGGAATACTACTCAGCTATTAAAAACAATGACTTCATGAAATTAGCATGCAAATGGATGGAACTTGAAAATATCATCCTGAGTGTGGTAACTCAGTCACAAAAAAAAATGAATACGGTATGTACTCTCTGATAAATGATTATTAGTCCAAAAGCTCGGAATACTCAAGTGTCACTTCACAGCAACCTTTGGGTGAGCATAAGGTCCCAGATTGAGGAATTGGAGAAGGGACTGAAGGAGCTGAGGGAGTTTGCAACCCCATGGAGGGAGCAACAGTACCAACTGGCCTGACCTCCTAATGCTCCTGGAGACTGGATCACCAACGAAAGAATACACATGGAGGGACCCAAGATGCTGGCCACATATGTGGCAGAGGAGGATCTTGTTAGCCATCAGGGGGAGGAGAGGCCCTTATCCATGAGGGTGTTAGAAGCCCCAGTATAGGAGAATGCCAAGGAGGGAAGAAGAGAGTTGGTTGGTGGGCAGGTAGGGCAATACCTTCATAGAGGCAGGGGGGATAAGGGGTTCCAAAGGGGAGATCTAGAAAGGGGGAAACATTTGAAATGTAAATAAAGTATCAAAAAATGAATGTAACTGTTCTTCATCAGGCTCTTTCAAAGCAGAAATTTTCAGCACTTCTTGTACCTATTTAGTCTCACACAGTTGACAGTTAAGATTTCTAATATGAAACTATAACATAAATGGAATTCTAAGAAACTATCTGAGCATAATATAATTGATAATAGAGGAATCCAATTTTGTCCTCTCTTGCCAACATAAATCTCTAACTATACATAGCTTTTGAATCATCTATGCTTTTTTAGCTAATATAGTATAGCAATCTTTACTTTTATAAAATTATAAATATATAAATGAATCCTTGGTCAAGATATTCTAAATCCCAAATCTTCATTCTGGGTGATGTTTATTCTTCTTCTAACAGGTAAAGACTTTCAGAAATCTATACATTCAGTGATGCTATAGAAGGTTCACCTCTATGCCTAGTACCTATGTATATATGCACATTGTGTGAATACATATGAAAATGTATATATGTTTCTTATAAGTCTGAAAAATGGCGCAGACCATGTTTCTGGTCAAGCCCAATACTCAGTTCCTTCATCTGATATGGGATGTTAAAATCATCCCCATAAAGGTGGCTATTGTTTAACATTGAAATAATCAGAAAAATTACTTCATTAAGAGTAAAATACAATTCTTTTTATTATGGTCTTTCCATTTTTCTGTTTTCCAAGCCAAATATATACATGGTTTGTAAATATATACATAGATAAATTAATGATCAATAGGTAGATGGCAAGTAGACAACAGCCAATAAATATATAATGATAGATTATTGTGTTGAAGTTACATAAATGATGATAGATAGATAGATAGATAGATAGATAAGAAGGACCTCACAAGAAATAACATTTACTTGTTGGCATATTTCTGCTAAATTTAATAATTTCTTATAACTCTGCTCTGTGCTTTTTCCTATTTTCAAGGAAAGATATTTTCTGTGAGTTATGAGTATTGACTATAAGATAAAAAATTCTCCTTTGCAATAAATATCTTCATTGAAAAATATTCACCTCTAAAATTAAGCCAATAAGCTTGCAAAAGTAATGACCATAATATAATGTCACTACTCTTTAGTAAAATGTTCCTCCATTTGCTAAAGATGCACAGTTTCTGGTTATGGAAAGGGGTAATTTGCTTAATAATATATTCACCCAGCTACACATAATGTGATTTAATCAGTGCATTATATACACGCTCCAAATATAAAGCATGTCAGATGATCAAATAAATTATTATTGGTTTACAGTCACTGAGCTGTTATCGAGAAAGGGGCAAGCTGAGACTAAGGACCCTTATAAATCTCTCTACCCTCAGTTGTGTCTAAACACAATGTTCAAAAACAGCCTTTCATATCAAACCACTGAACAGCAGTTTTCCTTATAGTTAATAAGCTAAAGCTCTTTTCATGATTTAATATTGGTAAACTCATGTTCTTTTTAAAAGAAACCTTCCTTCTCATTTCCTCCCCAAATCTCTCATATTCAGTATTGAACACATCACACATCCCTCAGTTCTATCTGGAAAACACAACCATAATCTCACCATCTTCCTACCATGGCTGTATTGGTCTTATCAGTACCATTGACTCTAGCTTTAGCATCCATCTTCTTCTCAACTCAGAAGCCAGGGCGATGTTTATAAAACGAAAGCCAGTTCCTGGTTTTCTTTGCTGAAAGGTCTTTAATAAAAGGTTTGAGGGTTCCTCACTCAAGGAATTAAAGCCAAAACTCTGAAATGGTCACATTCTGAAGCAGGTTGACTAGCCTGTTCACATGCTGGACTCAGGATCAGCCTACCTTCATTTCACTCTTTGCCTCTCAGCCTATCTCACAGAAGCCCAGATTATTCAACTGTGAAATCTGTTTGGTTGTTTTTCTGCCATATGCTTGCCAGAACCTATATTTCTTTTGTCTTCTCCCCCTTTAATCTTGGCATCAGACTGCTCTTTGCTTTCTGATGTATTCTCTTTCTAAATATGACAGATGTGTGGGTGTGAGGAAAGGGGACAGTGGTGTAGACATTTAACGCTGCTTCTTGTTAGTACTCAAAAACATCGGACTCTTTGAGCCAAGGAAGCTTTGGGTCCTCAATTTAAATGTAAAGGAATGTTTAAAAGGTGAGAGGAAATAAATTCACCATAGGTCCAAATCATCTTTACACTAATTTTGCTTAGACACTTATATTATTTTAGTTAAAGGTGTGAAAACAGGTGAAACAAATCTGTTCCAATTTCATCACTTCATAAATATACTTTCAAAAGAACCCCAAATAACACTGAGGTATCATTTCGAATAGTCATAGAACAAGAAATTGAATTCAGTATGAATGAAAAATGGTTTGATAATTGATTTCTGCTTACAACTGACACACCAAATCTAAAAATAATTGAAAAAAAAAATCATATTTACATGTGGCAGGACAAGGCAAAAATAGAGCAAAGAAATGTTGACCTTCATAAGAGAGAGTTCTAGATGTAAGCAATAGTTTGCCATCTTCCATTTTTTAATTATTTTAGTCACAAAAATATGGTTTAAATTTTCTTTATATATTTAAAATAAAAGGTACACATACTACATTTAAAAGTAGTTCTCTCTCTTACAGGAACATTTTACTTTGTATTACACCATACTCAGACCACAGGCTTATTGGAATCTAGCTCAGAGAAGTAGATTCTACATTACAAAAGTGTATAATATGCAAAACTGGGAAATATTTTAAGTATCTTTATTAAAGCCTCTTATTATTACTTAGTAGAGAAATCATCTCAAACTATAAGTGAGGTGATTGATTTGATTTGGTAAAACATCTTAATTGAAGTAGAGGCTGCTTTTATTTTTTTTTCATACTTTATTTACCTTTCAAATGTTTCCCCCTTTCAAGATCTCCCCTTTGGAACCTCCCTATTCCCTGCCCCTCCCCCTGCCACCACGGGGGATATTCCCTCAACTACCCACCTACCCACTCTCATTTTCCCTGCTTGGCATTCTCCTATAATGAGGGATCTAACACCCTCATGACCAAGGGCCTCAGCTCCCCCTGATGGCTAACAAGACCCTGCTATGTCACATATATGGCCAGCACCATAGATCCCTTCATGTGTATTCCTTGGCTGGTGATCCAGTAGTCTCCGGGAGCATAGGAAGGTCAGGCCAGTTGACACTGTTGCTCATTCCATGGGTGTTGCAAACTCCCTCAGCTCTTTCAGTCCCTTCTCCAACTCCTCCATCTGGGACCTCACACTCAGCCCTATGGTTGCTGTGAAGTGATTCGAGTGTTCCGAAATTTTGGGCTAATTATCACTTATCAGTGAGTACATACCATGTTCATTCTTATGTGACTGCATTATCTCAGTCAGGATGATATTTTCAAGTTCCATCTATTTGCCTAAGAATTTCACGAAATCATTTTTTTTTTAATAGCTGAATAGTACTCCATTGTATAAATGTACCACATTTTCTGTATCCATTCCTCTGTGGAGGGACATCTGGGTTGTTTCCAGTTTCCGCCTATTATAAATGTGGCTGCTATGAACATAGTGGAACATGTGTCTTTACATGTTGGAGTATGTTCTGGGTATATGCCCAGGAGTGGTACAGTTGAGTCCTTAGGTAGTATTATGTTCATTTTTCTGAGGGTCTGCCAAACTGATTTCCAGAGAGGTGGTATCAGCCTACATTCCCATCAGCAATGGAGAAGTGTTCCTCCTTCTCCACATCCTCGCCAACATCTGCTGTCACCTCAGTTTTTGATCTTAGCCATTCTGACTGGTGTGAGGTGGAATCTAAGGGTTGTTTTGATTTGCATTTCCCTGATGACTAAGGATGTTGAACATTTCTTTAAGTGCTTCTTAGCCCTACAAGATTCCTCAGTTGAGAATTCTCTGTTTAACTCTGTTCCACATTTTTTGATAGGGTTATTTGGATCTCTGGAGTCTAGCTTCTTGAGTTCTTTGTATACATTGAATATTAGCCCTCTATCAGACATAAGATTGGTAAACATCTTTTCCCAATCTGTAGGTTGCCATTTTATCCTATTTACAGTGTTCTCTGTCTTACAGAAGCTTTGTAATTTCGTGAGGTCCCATTTGACGATTCTTGATCTTAGAGCACAAGCCATTGGTGTTCTGTTCAGGAAATTTTCCCCTGTGCCAACGTGTTCGAGACTTTTCCCCACTTTCTCTTCTATTAGATTCAGTGTATCTGGATTTATGTGGAGGTCCTTGATCCACTTGGAATAGAGCTTTGTACAGGGAGATAGGAATGGATCAATTTGCAATCTTCTACATGTAGATTGCCAGTTGAACCAGCACCATTTGTTGAAGATGCTGTCTTTTTTCCATTGGATGATTTTAGCTCCTTTGTCAAAGATCAAGTGACCATAAGTGTGTAGGTTCATTTCTGGGTCTTTAATTCTATTCCATTGATCTACCTGCCTGTCACTGTACCAATACCATGCAGTTTTTATCACTACTGCTCTGTAGTACTGCTTGAGGTTAGGAATGCTGATTCCTCCAGAAGTACTTTCATTGTTGAGAATAGTTTTTGCTATCCTGGGTAATCTGTTATTCCATATGAATTTGAGAATTGCTCTTTCTAAGTCTATGAAGAATTGAATTGAGATTTTGATGGGGATTGCATTGAATCTATAGATTGCTTTCGGCAGATGGCCATTTTAACTATATTAATCCTGCCAATCCATGAGCATGGGAGATCTTTCCATCTTCTGAGGTCTTCTTCGATTTCTTTCTTCAGAGACTTGAAGTTCTTGTCATACAGATCTTACACTTGTTTGTTTAGAGTCACACCAAGATATTTTATATTGTTTGTGACAATTGTGAAGGGTGTTATTTCCCTAATTTCTTTCTCAGCCTATTTATCCTTTGAGTATAGGAAGGCTACTGATTTGCTTGAGTTAATTTTGTATCTGTCCATTTTGCTGAAGGTGTTTATCATCTGTAGCAGATCTCTGGTGGAGTTTTTCAGGTTACCTAAGTATACCATCATATCATCTGCAAATAGTGTTATTTTGATTTCTTCCTTTCTAATTTGTATCCCTTTGACCTCCTTTTGTTGTCTAATTGCTCTAGCTAGAACTTCAAGTACTATATTGAATAGGTAGGGAGAGAGAGACCCTTGCCTAGTCTCTGATTTTGTGGGATTGCTTCGAGTTTCTCTCCATTTAGTTTGATGTTGGCTACTGGTTTTTTGTATATAGCTTTTACTATGTTTAGGTATGTTCCTTGAATTCCTGATCTTTCCAAGACTTTTAACATGAAGGGATGTTGAATTTTATCAAATGCTTTTTCAGCATCTAATGAAATTGCCATTTGGTTTTTTTCTTTGAGTTTGTTTATGTCGTGGATTACTTTGATGGATTTCCAGGTATTGAAACGTCTTGCATCCCTGGGAAGAAACCTACTTGATCATGGTAAATGATCATTTTGTTTTGTTCTTGGATTCGGTTTGCAAGAATTTTATTGAGTAATTTTGCATTGATATTCATAAGGGAAATTAGTCTGTAGTTTCCTTTTATTGTTGGGGCTTTTTTAGTTTTTGGTATCAGTGTAACTGTGGCCTCATAGAATGAATTGGGTAGTGTTCCTTCTCTTTCTACTGTGTGGAATAGATTGAAGAGTATTGGTACTAGGTCTTCTTTGAAGATCTGATAGAATTCTGCACTGAACCCATCTGGTCCTGGGCTTTTTTTGGTTGAGAGAATTTTTATGACTGCTTCTATTTCTTTGGGGGTTATGGGACTGTTTAGATGGTTTATCTGATCCTGACTTAACTTTGGTATTAGATGGTTTATCTGATCCTGACTTAACTTTGGTATTTGGTATCTGTCTAGAAGGTTGTCCATTTCATCCAGATTTTCTAATTTTCTTGCGTATAGACTTTTGAACTGGGATCTGATGTTTTTTTAATTTCCTCAGAATCTGTAGTTATATCTCCCTTTTCATTTCTAATTTTGTTAATTTGCATACTGTCTCTGTGCCCTCTGGTTAGTCTGGCTAAGGGTTTATCTATCTTATTGATTTTCTCGAAGAACTAGCTCCTAGTTTTGTTGATTCTTTGTATAGTTCTTTTAGTTTCTACTTGGTTGATTTCAGCCCTTAATTTGATTATTTCCTGACTTCTACTCCTCTTGCATGTATCAGCTTCTTTTTGTTCCAGAACCTTCAGATGTGCTGTTAAGCTGTTAGTGTATGCTCTATCCAGTTTCTTTTTGGAGGCATTCAGAGCTATGAGTTTTCCTCTTAACACTGCTTTCATTGTGTCCCATAGGTTTGGGTATGTAGTACTTTTATTTTAATTAAATCCTGGGAAGTTTTTAATTTCTTTCTTTATTTCTTCCTTGACCATATTATCATTGAGTAAAGCATTGTTCAGGTTCCATGTGTATGTAGGCTTTCTGTTGTTGTTGCTATTGAAGTCCATTGAAGAGAGTTTTTTATTTCCTTCTTAAAATCTTCTATCATCCTCTTGAGATGTGATTTTAAATCTCAGTCTTCCTTTTCTGATATGTTGGGGTATCCTGGGCTTGCTGTGTTGGGAGATCTTGGTTATGATGCTGCCAAGTACCCTTGGTTTCTGTTCCTTGTGTTCTTGCCCTTGCATTTCACCGTTTGGTTATCTCTGGTGTTAGCTGGTCTTACTCTGACTGTGGCTTGTCTTTCCTGCAAGCCTAGGTGTCAGTACTCCTTGAAGACCAGTTCTCTCTGAGAGGAATTTGGGTTTGGAGCACTGTGTTACAGGATCAGCTCTGGGGTGCAGACAGAAACCAGAGGGATCTAATCCCCAGCTGTCCCTTGTTTCCTGTGTTCTGATGGCTCTGCAAGGGTCCCTCTTGGTCCAGTGAATTTGAAAAGATGTGGTTGTCTTGCCTGTGCTTAATGGTGTGTTGGCACTCCTGGTATACCAGCTTTCTCCTGGCTCTATTTGAGTATGGAGCCCTGTGTCACAGGATCTGCTCTCCAGCCACCGAAAGAAACCAGAGCCCATTCTTCAGTCCCTGTGTCCTGGGTATTCTAGATGGGTCCCTCTTAGCAGACAGGCTTGCCCACACTCCTGGGAGGCTAGCTTTCCCCTGGTGCTATTTGGTTATGTAGCCCTGGTGGTCCAGGCAGAAGTCTCCACCACAGATGGATTAAGGCTGCTCTTAGAGAGAAGAAAAGCTGGGTTATTATACTTCTGCCTTTGAAGTTGCTGTCTAGGTGTAATGAAAATCCTGAGAATGTCTGGGAACTATGTGGTTATGTAGATCTTATTGAATGTATTAAATACAAAATATAAAATGCCGAGGATCTAAAAAGTGTTGCTCTCTCAGAACATTGTGTGGTAGAACTATTGAATTGTGTAGAAAGCTGTTAGCCTAACACCTTTCACATTTGTTTCACATCACTCAGTGTTTACAAACATATTAGATATATAACTTATGTCAACATATGAAACTATCCCATAATGTGTGGATTTCAGTCATACAAAGATTGAGGAGTTCACTCACTAGTTTAGACTCACTGCTGTGGATCCAGTAATTACAAAGTTCTATTTAACTTCAATGGACTACTAAAATTTTACTTTAGCTATTTGTTTAACCTGATGATTCTGTCAAGGTACACAAGATTCAGGAGCCAGAGGCAATGAAGTTTTCCTTCAAGACATAGTTCTTCTCAATACTGTCTGAAATCACAACTGTGTAGGGCTATTTGGTTCCTGTGTCTGCTCCACCATAGGACATGGCCGTTTGGGGAGCCAGGACACAGGAAGTTTGGACCATACTTACCCACATTGTTCCTGGGTAGGGACACAGCTCTGAGGCTGTGGAAGTGCAATCTGAGGTGCGGGACAGCTGGAGCTGGCTTGGGGGTCCCCAGGTCTGCAAGGGGGCCAGGTACATTTTGTTCTCAGGCTCCTAGACACCCAGGCACCGGTGGAAACCACAGAATAGCTAAGAATGGAATGAGTGGGGGCCCACAGGCTCGATCTAACCCAGGGCTGGTGATAGGGAAAAGGCAAGCTCCAGCTGATCCCACAAGGGGAGTCCTTGGCTTAACAGGCAGAGGTCTTAGGTTTGACTTGGTGGTGGTCATGACTGGTAGCACAGAGAGGCCCTCTATGGGATATTAGAAGGTGGCTCTACAGACAAAGGCCTTCTCCATGACTCACTGTGGCATGATGAAAAAAGGCAATCCATGGTTTCAAGTCATTTACTGTTATGATGGAGTGTGGTGAGTAAAACCATACACCACTTCTCAGGGTGGGCCTGAGATTAAATACCTTTTGCAGGGAGGAACTTCTGGGAAGGAAAGCTTATTGTCTCAGTCCTCATGGCCTTTACGTCCCTCATTAAAATGGAGATCTGTCTTGAGCGTACATGACCACAGGTCATATCCTCTACATGTGGAGAGGCTTGGGACTTTGCCCTTACATTACTGATGGCCACAAATCTATGAGGGGTGGGGGCTGCAGTTAGTAACAGGGGCCTCGTGCCCAGGAACAGGCAAAACTACTACTGTCCCTTCAGGATCTCTGGGGTTTCGAACCCAAGCTTAACCAGGAACCAGGTTATCTTTCACAGTTCCACATCACTCCATGGAGAAGTTTCATGAAAAAGATCTTCTCAGTTTACTTTACTGTTCGAATGAAGAAACAACAGATCTGTAACCTACCTTCCTGTGATAAATGAGCTTTGTTGTCTGTTTAATAAATGCTACAGATACACACTAAGCAAAAATTCAGAATGAGTTGTGTGTGTGTGTGTGTGTGTGTGTGTACGTCTCTGTTTCTCTGTATCTATCACTCCACTGGGGATCATGTCAATCTGCTGGAGGTGGTCTTTTCAGGTTCTATTTCCCTACTGTTGGGTATTTCAGCTAACATTATTCTCATTGGGTGCTGGGAGCCTCTTGCATCCCTGATGTCTGGGACTTTCTAGTGGTTCCCAAAGTTCTCCATCCCCCACTGCTTCTTATTTATACTCATTCTCCTGGCCATCTGCACTTCTCTCTTGTCTCTTCCTATACCTGGTTCTGTCTTCAATATTTCCTCCCACTACTCTTTCCCACCCAGATCCCTCCCTACCTCTGCCTCCCATGGTGATTATTTTGTTGCCCCTTCTAAGTGGGTTTGAAGCATCCACACTTTGGCCTTCTTTCTTGTTAATCTTCATATGGTCTGTGAGTTGTATTGTGGATATTCTGAGCTTTTTAGGCTAATATGCACTTTTCAGTCAGTATATACCATGTATGTCCTTTTGGGTCTGGGTTACCTCACTCAGGATGATTTTGGCTAGTTCCATCCATTTGCTTCCAAAGTTTGTGAAGTCATCATTTTTAATAGCTGAGTAGTATTCCATTGTGTAAATGTACCACATTTTCTGTATCTTTCTTCTCTTAAGGGACATCTGGGTTGTTTCCAGCTTCTGGCTATTAAAAATAAGGTTGCTGTGAACATAGTAGAGCATGTGTCCTTGTTGTGTTTTGGAGCATCTTTTGGGTGTATGCCTAGGAGGGTCTTCAGGAAGACCTACTTCCAATTTTCTGAGGAACTGTCATATTGAATTCCCACGTGGTTGTACAAACATGTATTCCCCCCAGCAATGGGGGAGTGTTCTTCTTTCTCTATATCCTTGCCAGCGTCTGCTGTCACATGAGTTTTTAATCTTAGCCATTCTGATTGATATAAGGGGGAGTATCAGGGTCGTTTTGATTCATATTTCTGTGATGACTAAGGACATTGACCACTTCTTTAGGTGCTTCTGGGTCATTTGAGATTCCTCAGTTGAGAATTCTTTTTTAAGTTCTATACCACAATTTTTAATTGGGCTATTTGGTTTTCTTGAGTCTCACTTCTTGAGTTCTTTGTATATTTTGGATATTAGCCCTGTATCAGCTGTAGGGTTGATAAAGAACTTTTATCAAACTGTAGGTTGCTGTTTTGTCCTATTGACACTCTCCTTTGCCTTATAGAAGATTTTCAGTTTCATGCAGTCCCATTTGTCAATTGATGATCTTAGAACTTCAGCCAGTGGTGTTCTGTCTAGGATATTGTCTCCTTTGCCTATGTGTTCAAGGCTATTTTCCACATTCTCATTTTAATAGATTAAGTGTATATGGGTTTATGAGGAGGTTCTTCATCACTGAAGGATAAAAGGATACAAGAAGATAAAAATGGATCAATTTACATTCTACATACAGACTGCCAATTAAACCAACAACATTTGTTGAACATGCTGTCTGTTTTTCCACTGAATGGTTTTGGCTTCTTTGTTAAATATCAAATGACCATAGATGAATAGATTTATGTCTAGGTCTTCAATTATACTCCATTGATCTACCTGTCTATCTCTCTACAAACACTATGCAGGTTTTATCACTATTGTTCTAAAGTACAGCTTGAGGGCAGGGATGGTGATTCCCACAGGAGTTCTTTTATTTTTGAGAATAGTTTTCCTACCCTGGATTTTTTGTTATTTAAGATGAATTTGAGGATTGCTCTTTTTATCTCTGTGAAGAATTGAGTTGGAATTTTGATGAGGATTGCATTTAATCTATAGATTATTTTTGGTAATGTGGCCATTTTTACTATGTTATTACTGCCAATCAATGAGCATGGGAGATCTTTCCATCTTCTCTGGTCTTCTTTGATTTCTTTTTTCAGATACTTGAAGTTCTTTTTATATAGATCTTTCACTTGATTGGTTAGAGTCACACCAAGATATTTTATTTTATTTGTGACTATTTAACGGTGTTGATTCCTTCATTTCTTTCTCAGACTCTTTATCCATTGTGTAGAGAAAGGCTACTGATTTGTTTGAGTTAATTCTATATCTGGCCACTTTGCTGAAGTTGTTTTTTAGGTGTAGAAGTTCTCTTGTACATTTTTTAGAATTCCTTACATATACTATTATTTCACTTGCAAATAGTGGTACATTGACTTTTTCCTTTATGACTTGTATGCCTTTGACATCCTTTCATTTTCTAATTGCTCTAGCTTGAATTTCGAATACTATATTGAATAAATAGGGAGAGTGTGGGTAGAATTAATTTGTCACTGATTTTATTGGGATTGCTTCTAGTTGCTCTCTATTTAATTTGATGTTGACTGTTGGTTTGCTGTATATTGCTTTTATTATGTTTGTAGATGTGTTTTGAATTCTTGATCTTTCCAAGTCTTTTAACATGAAGGAGTATTGTATTTTGTCAAAAGCTTTTTTACTTCTAGTGAGATGATCATTCAATTTTTTTCTTTGAGTTTGTTTATATAGTGGATTACATTGAAGTATTTCTATATATTAAACTATCCTTACATCCCTGGGGTGAAGCCTAATTGGTTGTGGTGAATGATCATATCGATGTGTTCTTGAATTTGATTTTTGAGAATTGTATTATTTCGCCATCGATATTCATAGGGGAAATTAGTCTGCAATTCCCTTTTCTTTGCAGTGTCTTCTTGTGGCTTAAGTATCAGCATAACTGTGGCTTCATAAAATAAATTAGTATTCCTTCTGTTTCTCTTTTTGGAATAGTTTGAGAAGTATTGGTATTAGGTCGTCTTTGAAGATCTTACATAATTCTGCACCAAAACCATCTTGCCCAAGACATTTTTTGGTTGAGAGAATTTTAGTGACTTCTATTTCCTTATATGCTATGGGACTGTTTGGATCATTTATTTGATTCTGATTTAACTTTGGTACCTAGTGTTTGTCTAGAAAATAATCCATTTCAATTAGATTGTCCAGTCTTGTTGAGTACAGTCTTTTGTAGTAGGCTCTGATGAATTTTTTTATTTCCTCATTTTCTGTTGTTATGTATCCCTCTTCACTTCTGATTTTCTTGATTTGGATATTCTATCTGTGCCATATAGTTAGTTTGGCTAAGGGTTTATCTTATTGATTTTCTCAAAGAATCAGTTCTTAGTTTTGTTGATTCTTTGTATAGTTCTCTTTGTTTCTAATAGGTTCATTTCAGCCCTGAGTTTGATTATTTCCTATAGTCTATTCCTCTTGGTTGTGTTTCCTTCTTTCTGTTCTAGAGCTCTCAGATGTGCTGTTAAGTTGCTAGAGTAAGATTTCTCCAAGTTCTTTACAAAGGTACTTACTGTTATGAACTTTATTTCCTTAACACTGTTTGCATTGTGCCCCATAAATATTGATATGCTAAGACTTCATTTTTTGTTAAATTCTAGTTTCCGTTTCCATGATCTGTCCCTTGGCAAGAGTGGAGTGTTAAATTCTCCCACTGTTATTATGTGAGGATCAATGTATATTTTGAGCTTTAGTAATGTGTCTTTTATAATTGTGGTTACCCTTGCATGTGGGGCATAGATTTCAGAACTGAGTGTTCATGTTGGTGGGTTTTTCCTTTGATGCATATGAAGTGTGTTTCCCCATCCCTTTTGATAACTTTTGGTTGAAAGTCTATTTTATTGGATATTAGAATGGCTACTCCAGCTTGCTTCTTGGGACCATTTGCTTTAATTTTTTTCATCCTTTTAGTATGAGGTAGTGTATTTCTTTGTCACTCATGTATGTTTCCTGTATGCAACAAAATGCTGTGCCCTGTTTACATATCCAGTCTGTTAACCTATGCCTTTTTATTGAGGAATTGAGTCCATAAATGTTGAGAGATATTAAAGACCAATGATTGTTGGTTTGTGTTATTTTTGTTGTTAGTGGTGGTATTATGTTCATGTGGTTCTCTTCTTTAAGATTTGTCATGAGATGATTAACTTCTTGATGGTTTGTGGGTGTAGTTTCCCTTTTTGTGTTGGAGTTTTCCTTCTATTTTCCTCTAAGCAACTGGATTAGTGGAAAGATATTGTTTAAATTTTGTTTTGCCATGGAATATCTTGTTTTTTTTATATATGATGATTGAGAGTTTTACTGGGTAGAGTAGTCTGGGCTGGCATTTCTGTTCTTTCAATGGTCTGTATGACAACTGTCTAAGATCTTTTGGCTTTTAGAGAATGTTTTCATGAAGCAGGCTCAGGTGAAAAGATCTTTGGATATAGCAAATATGTGAATGGATGTTTGAAGAAGGAGTATAAGTAATACTCCACAGACATCGGGAGATGAGCATCGAGAATTGGTTTGATTTGTTCCACCTTGCTATTCTTTCTAAAGATACACATATATTGCTTTACCTTTCATAGTATTGTTGAGCTCAACTTGTGGTAAAGTTGCCAAGGAGAGAAGCTTAACCAAGAACTGCCCATGAGGCTCCTGCAACAGCTTGCCTTTTCTCTTGCCTTGCCTTATGCCAGATGGCAATAGTGATGGTTTCTTCAGGAATGAACTACAGCTGTCTGTTTTCTTCTTGCTGAAAGGACTGGACTATAGGTGCTGGTTCATGCCTGGTGTCTGCTGGCCTGGAGGACTTGTCTGCAGCTGCTGAATCATATTAGGTGTTTGCTATGGTACTAAACTGTTGCCAAAGAAGATTGATCTCATCCCAAGGAACTATTGCTGAACAGGTCCACTTCCACCATATCCAAATAACGTCTCTCTTCCTCTACTGCTGCTATGTCTTGGTATAGAGTAGTTGTTTAACCCTTATTAAAAGTAGATTGCAAGAAATTTATGAATACAAACGGCTTAGTGACTTTTGCATCATTGTTGAAGAGTGTATTCTTTGCCTTTTCATGATCCACCTACCTTAGTTGTAAAAGAAAAACTTGATTGGATCAAGATCCTAAAGGATAATCTCAGTAGTTTGGATTCTTCATCTTTTAACTTCAGCTTACCTAAATCTATCTAGCCTATGCAAATGCAATTTTTCCTTCTTCTGTTTTCTTTGTGTCTTTCCTCATCTCCTTACTCTTTCCTTGTTCTTGTTGCATGTAGCGTTTGCTACCCTGCCTTAACCCTAGGAAAAGACTGGGTTACCAGCCCCCACCCAAAGACCATATGATCTGCAGATGAAGAACACAGATACACACAGTTGTTCAATTTTAACTTGCCTTTCTGGCACAATTGCTGGGCGCTACTTATCTCCTGCCTGGAGAAGCATGCCCCTCTCCACCTGTCCTCAACTTTAGTTGCTCAGTTGTATCTAGTACCAGCTAAACACCCTCTACCACCTACCTGACTGTAGGAGCAGCCTGTGGCCACTCCAACCCTCCAACCAATATCTCATATGGCTGTTAACCTTTTCTCCCTCAGAAGCATGGCAATCTCTCTCTCTCTCTCTCTCTCTCTCTCTCTCTCTCTCTCTCTCTTTCTCTCTCTCTCTTCATGTGTCTGCTTGCCTTTGGGGACCCAGAAGTTCCACCTATTCTTTTTCCCAACAATTGGCCCATGGATTCTTTACTGATAAATCAAGAACCAATTGGGGAACTGGACCCTAGCATCAGAACCATGTGCACCAGTTCTTACAGTTCTCTTTCCTTACCTCACCTATACTATCTTTCTCTCTTCTTTCCAAGTTTTTGTTTCCTCTATTCTCACCATTTTCTCAATCTTTTCTCTCTCTACTTCTTAGATTCTGCTTTTATTGCTTCTCTTTGTCTTCTTCTGCTTTCTGTATTTCTCAAAAAATCATTCCTTTTACTCTTGCAATCTAACATTTTACTCCCATCCCAAACATAAGTAGAACATCTATCATTCAAAACATAATCAACACAAGAATAAAAATCATTTATATTCCACAGAGTTTTTGCAAAAAACTTGACCAAAATTCAATGTTAAGGGTTTAGAGTTTTAAATATGTGCTGTACTGTGAGTAATTTTGTAGCATCTGCTTCTCTTGAAAAACATGCCAATTTAATAAAATATCTGAAATGAGTAGATATTGAACCTCTATCTGACAGAGTTAAGATGTAGAAGAATCATAAAACTTGTTCTAGATTGTTTCTATTACTTTCTACCTTCCTATAGATATTATTATACTTCAAAGTATATGCAGAGATGAATCTCTCCTTCTCACTAAAAATAAAATCTTTTTATGACTGAGCATAACTATAGAATTGTGGTAGAATATCCAGATATCATTTTTACTATTAATTCATTTTAAAGTAGCATCTCACTGAAAAATATCTAGAGATGTTTTTCAAAAAAGATTAGAATTAATGAAGAGCTTTAAAGAAAAGTAAAATCTAGGTAAAATGGCATTATAATGCCAAAAGGATACCTCTTAAGCAAGATCTAGACTTTAATTTCCACGCAAATTTTAACCAGAATTCCTCTCTGTTTTGCCATTTAGGAGTACTGACTATGATAGCTTGTCTATCATGAAAGAATATGCTTCAAATTTAAACTGGCTTGTATAATTTATGTTCATCAAAGTTTTGGTTGCAACCTAAAACAAATTTTTTTTTAGGTCACTTGAATTTACCACAATTGTAGTTATTCCAAATATTTCATATAATGAAAGATTAATTTTATTGACACACCAATTTTGTGGGTTTGACCCTTTGAGGCCTATAGCCTTTTGGGGACACACATTCATAAATATTTAATATAGAGAAAGAGAGAAGAGAAAGCAAGTTAGGACCTTTAATAAGCAGCCAGGATGTTTTTACCTGTTGTCTTACATCACAAGCCTGGGCCATTGTGGAGTATAAATCTCCATGAGAAATGGACTATTGATAAATTCCAAATGTAGTCACAATTTATGCCAAGAGAAATTGTTTTTAGATTTATCTAGATGCTAAGACAAATGAGAATACACAGTGTTTGGATTGTAACTACAGCCATGAATCTTAAGATAGACAGGTCATAAAAGTACCAATCAAGAGAAATCATTAATGAGTAGGTTCTTTCTCCCCAAAGGAATTATTCTGGTATAGTATTTAATAATTTAACACCTGTGATGGCTCCTCCTGGTTGTTAACTACATCTGGAATGAACTAAAATCCAGAAATGGAGGGCATACCTGTAATCCAGATCTTGGATCATGACATGAGCATCTTGAGGCATATTGGCCAAGAAAAGATTAGATTCAGGCAAGGTAGTATACCCTCTTAATCCCAGGAGACTGAGGCAAACAGATCTCTGAGTTCAAGGTCAGCCTAGGACAAAGTAAGATCCAGAGCCAGGTATGGTGTTACATACCTTAAATCTGCACCATGTCTCTACTGGAGGCCTACATAAGGTTATCAGAAGAAGGAAGACTCACTCTTCTTTGTCTGCTTATACTTACTTGCCAGCACATCTAGTGGAACCTACTTCTTCAGGATTCCAGCTTATACAGAAGACAGGATGAAGCAACTAGTCTTCTGAGACTGAGTAACTAAGAGATTTTTAGACTTCCCATTCACAGCTACCCATTATTGCATTAGTTGGACTGCAGACTATAAATCAGTAAACTAAATTCCCCCAATATATAGAGACATTTTAAAAATCTGTGACTCTAGAGAACCCTAACCAATATTCAATATTTAAGGTGAAAGATTGGTCACTAATTTATCTTGAAAATTAGGAACCTAAAAATGTAGATTTTTCTTATTATTAATATTTTCTTCACTTAAACATGTGATGTACTATAAGTGTAAAGTCAAGTCTGAATATTATATATATATATATATATATTCTGATTGGTCCTTTCAGCTCTCTGTACTTATGACAAATAATAAATAAACTCCTCAGAAATATGCAGAATTAATGTCAGTTTCACACAGATTTCTAAAGAGTAAATTGGAGGATTGTTTCCCTTAACATTTTGGAATATAGAAAGGCATCTCTGATGGTTAGGTTCCTATAACTGAATACTCTCTTGACATGCAATGATATCAGAGGCTTATCTGATGTATCTGATATTGAGCATCTTCTATTTGCTTAACAGTAAAACTATCTGAAGAGAGAAAGCACAAAGGAAAAATAATGTACAGTTTACCACTCACTGGTAGGAAAATCTCACCACTACATAATACCAAAATAATACCAAAGTCAATATTTAAAATGCAGCTTGTCTTGTATCACTGTAAAAAGAAAAAGATAGATTGATATTGTCAAAATAGTTCTCAAAGATAAAAAATAATGTTTTGGATATGATTTCTTTTGGTTTTCATCAATATCAATGCCAAACTTAGAGTTCGGAACATAATTGTTATCATTCCAGTAGAAAGATATTTAACAAGTTACACTGGGTGGTAATAAAATTACAAGGCACAGTGATCTTTTTAAATTGTTTTGCTTAAATTAAGAAACCTATTTTTCTTTTTTGAGTATATGACAATTTCATAGAAGTGTATGGCGTGCTTTGTTTAAATCCACCATGCACTCCCCTCAAATTCCCACACTCTCCTTGACTTTAGTTTTCTTTTCCAACATGTGCTTACATTATTATTATTATTAATTATTATTATTATTAATTACTATTGTTGTTGTTGTTGTTGTTAGTTATTTCTTGCCAAGTGAATATACTTGGCTCTGCCTGAATGTTCATGGGCTTATAGTCATCTGGAGCATGAGAAGACTCTCAGGGCCTGTATTCCTGAAGAAAACCAATTCTTTTCTTTCCCAAGCAGCCATCAATCACAAAGTCAAAGAGGATGGTTGTGTTAATATTGTATAGGTAATATGCATATATCCACATCTGTTTTAAGTTGAAATGTTCAAGAACTTTATCATGTGTCAAAAGACTGTTTTACTGTAGACATCTAGCATCTTTGGCTCTTGCATTTTGTATTTTGTTTTTGTTTTGTTTTGTTTTGTTCTGTTTTGGTTTCTGTTCCCTTTGCAGTGGGGGTAGGCATGTTATATAGAAATATAGTTTTAAAATTCAGTAGAAGAAACCGACCTCTGTTCTGCACTATCACAATTCCTCATCCCATTCCTTCTCCCCCTTCTCCAAAAGAATGTCCCCAATCCCCACCCCCACCTTTCCATCCCCACCAACTCTCCCCTTTCTCTGGGACCTCAAGTCTCTTGAGAGTTAGGCATGTCTTCTTCTACTGAGGCCAGACCAGTTGGTCCTCTGCTATATATGTGTTGGGGATCTCAGACCAGCCCACGTATGCTGCCTGGTTATGTTGCTTTATTAACATGGCTTTATTTTTCAAATAAACCAGTACTTACCTTCAGTTTACAAGAAAATGTATGTTAAAGCCAAATTACTTCCTGAAAATCTTTTAAGCAATTTCATGTGCTACTTAGCTGAACACACACACACACACACATACACACACACACTTTAAGATGGCTAAATCAATGCTGTCAGTTCCAATGGTTTCAGAAAGATTGCAACTAACAATGTCTTGATTATTCTATGTTTACCATTTTCCTCATTCTCAAATTTAAGTTTATGTCTCATATACTTACCAGTTATTTTCTTGCTTAAGAGGCCTTACTGATTAGTTTTGTTGAGGACAGATATCTGAGAACAGAATGCAGGAGTCCTCCCAAACAGTGAATAATCAAAACATATTTTATCAGGAAAATGTAATCATTAACTGTTGAGGTCTTAGATTTTAATTAGTAAGATACACATCTTTCATATTTAGTCTTAGGAAAAGAAAGAAGGTTTTTAGTATATATATATATATATATATATATATATATATATATATATGTGTGTGTGTGTGTGTGTGTGTGTGTGTGTGTGTGTTTATGATGTATATGTATACAACAAAATATTTACAACACAGCACACACACACCCCATGTCTCATTATGGAGAAAATTGTCAAAAAAAAAAAATCCCAATAACAACCAAGAATCAAAATAATGCTTTCCACTGATTAATTAAATTGCAAAATGCCATTATTAGCTTTTTTCCTTATCACTACTTATTAATTCTAATCAACCAAAAGATAGAGAGATTGTACAAATTAAACTGGAATAGGGTTATTGGTCTTAATAATGTTGAAGGTGCTGACACACCTGTGAGCACAGGTAAGACCACTGTTTCTGCTCAAATTCCTGGACCAAGAAAGACCTGCTCAGAGCTGTCTGGACACAGGAACCAAGGGACAGACGGGGGCAAGATCTTTTTTGTTTACATCTGCACCCCCAGAGCTAACACTGTGCCACAGCTTTCCATAACCAAATTCCTCCCACAGAGAACTGGTCTCCCAGGAGTACTGAAACACAAACTTGTAGGAGGAAAAAGCCACAGTCAGAGAGAGCAAGACCAGCTAACACCAGAGATAACCAGATGGCTAGAGGCAAGGGCAAGAATACAAGCAACAGAAACCAAGGCAACTTGGAATTATCAGAACTGAGTTCTCCCACCACAGCAAGCCCTGGATACCCCAACTCTCCAAAAATAAAAAAAAAGCAAGACTCTAATATAAAATCACATCTAATAATGATGATAGAGGACATTAAGAAGAATATAAAAGACTCCCCTAAAGAAATAAAGGAGATCACAGGTAAACAAGTAGAAGCCCTTAAAGAGGAAACACAAAAATCCCTTAAAGAATTACAGGAAAACAGGTGAAGGAATTGAACTAAACCTTCCAGGGTGTAAAAATGAAACTAGAAACAATAAAAGAATTAAAAAGAGAGACAACCCTGGAGATAGAAAACCTAGGAAAGAGATCAGGAGTCATAGATGCAAACATCACAAACAAGATAGATGAGATAGAAGAGAGATTCCCCTGTGCAGAAGATATCAAAGAAAACATTGACAAAGCAGTCAAAGAAAATGCAAAATTCAAAAGACTCCAAACCCAAAACTTCCAGGAAATCCAGGACACAATAAGAAGAACAATATTCTTAGAATAGAATATTATCTATTCTAAGGACAATAGATATAGAAGAGAGTGAAGATTCCCAACTTAAAGGGTCATTAAATATCTCCAATAAAACTATAGAAGAATACATCCCTAACCTAAAAAAAGAGATGCCCATAAACATAAAAGAAGACTACAAAACTCCAAATAGATTGGACCAGAAAAGAAATTCTACTTGTCACATAATAGTCAAAACACCAAATACACACAAAAAAGGAAAGAATATTAAAAGCACTAAGGGAAAAAAGTCAAGTAACATATAAAGGCAGACCTATCAGAATTACACCAGACGTCTCACAAAAGACTATGAAAGCTAGAAGATCCTGGGCAGATGTCATACAGACCCTAAGAGAACACAAATGCCAGACCAGGCTACTATACCCCGAAAAACTCTTAATTACCATAGAGGGAGAAAAAAAGATATTCCATGAAAAAAAAAACAAACTTACACAATATCTTTCCACAAATCCAGCTTTACAAAGGATAATAGATGGAAAACTCCCAAACAAAGGGAACTATACCCTAGAAAAACCAAGAAAGTAATCTTCTTTCAAGAAACCCAAAAGAAGTTAGCCATACAAACATAAAAATAACATTAAACAAAGCAGGAAGCAACCATTTTTCTGCATACAGAAAGCACACCTCAGTGTCAAAGATAGTTACTACCTCAGAGAAAAGGCTGGAAAAATTTTACCGAGCAAATGGTTCTAAGAAGTAAGCTGCAATAGCCATTCTAATATCAAATAAAATTGTCTTTCAACCAAAAGTTATCAAAAAGAGTAAGGAAGGACACTTCATATTAATCAAAGGAACAATCTACCAAGAACTCTCAATTCTGAACATCTATGCTGCAAAAGAAAAGGCAACCACATTCATAAAAGAAACTTTACTAAAGCTCAAAGCACACATTGCACCTCACACAATAATAGAGGGAGACTTTTACACCCCACTCTCATCAATGGACTGATCATGGAAACACAACCTAAAGAGAGACACAGTGAAACTAACAGAAGTTATGGACCACATTTATTTAATAGATATCAATAGAACATTTTAACCTAAAGCAAAAGAATATACCTTCTTCTGAGCACTTCATGGTATCTTCTTCAAAATGGACCATATAATCGGTCAAAAACAGGCCTCAACAGCTACAAGATGATTGAAATAATCTCATGCCTCCTATTACATCACCACGGACTAAGACTGGTCTTCAATAGCAACAAAAACAACAGAAAGCCTACGTAAACATGGTAGCTGAACATTGCTCTGCTCAATGATAGCTTGATCAAGAAAGAAAGAAAAAAATTAAAGCCTTTTTAGAATTTAATGAAAATGAAGGCACAACATACCCAAACTTATGAGTATCAATGAAAACAGCTCTCAGTGGAAAACTGATAGCTTTGAGTGCCTCCAAAAGGTAACTGGAGAAAGCATATATTAGCAACTTAATAGCAGGAAATAATCAAACTCAGGGCTGAAATCACCCAATTAGAAACAAAAAGAACTATACAAAGAATCAACAAAACCAGGAGCTTGTTCTTTGAGAAAATCAACAAGATAGATAAATCCTTAGCCAGACTAGCCAGAAGGCACAGAGACACTATCCCAATTAACAAAAAGAGAAAATAAAAGACAGACAGAAAATGAGGAAATTTTAAAAACTACTACAAAAGTCTATACTCAACAAAACTGGAAAATCTGGATGAAATGGACAATTTTCTAAATGGACACCAGGTGCCAAAGTTAAATCAGGATCAGATAAATCATTTAAACAGTCCCATACTCCCTAAAGAAATAGAAGCAGTCATTAAATATCTCTCAATTAAATAATCCCCAGGACCAGATCAGTTTAGTGCAGAATTCAATCAAATCTTCAAAGAAGACCTAATACCAATACTCTTCAAACTATTCCACAAAATAGAAACTGAAGGAACACTACCCAATTCAATCTATGAAGTCACATTTACGCTGATACCAAAACCACACAAAGATCCAACAATGAAAGAGAACTTCAGACCAATTTACCTTATGAATATCAATGCAAAAATACTCAATAAAATTCTTGCAAACCAAATTCAAGAACACATCAAACAATCATTCATTACAATCAAGTAGGCTTCTTCTCTGGGATGCAGGGATGGTTCAATATACATAAATCCATCAAAGTAGTCCATGGTATAAATAAACACAAAAGAAAAAGAAGACAAGATCATTTCTTTAGACTTTGAAAAAGCATTTTCAAAATTCAACACCACTTCATGATAAAAGTAATGGAAAGATCAGGAATTCAAGATCCATACCTAAACATAGTAAAAGCAATATACAGCAAACCAATAGCCAATGTCAAACTAAATGGAGAGAAACTTGAAACAATTCCACTAAAATCAGGGATTAGACAAGGCTGCCCACTCCCTACCTTTATATTCAACATAGTACTTGAAGTTCTAGATAGAGCAATTTGACAACAAAAGAAGATGAAAGGAATCCAAATTGGAAGGGAAGAAGTCAAAATATCACTATTTGCACATGATAAAATAGTATACTTTAGTGACCCCAGAAATTCCACCAGAGAACTCCAGCAGCTGATGAACAACTTCAGCAAGGTGGCTGGATATAAAATAAATTCAAAGAAATTAGATACCTTCCTATACTCAAAGGAAAGACAAAGAGGCTGAGGAATAAATTAGGGAAATGACACCCTTCATAGTAGTCACAAACAATACAAAATATCTTGGTGTGACTCTAAGCAAGTAAATGAAAGATATGTCTTACAAGAACTTCATGTCTCTGAAGAAAGAAATCAAAGAAGATCTCAGAAGATGGAACGGTCTCCCATGCTTGTGGATTGGCAGGATTAGTATAGTAAAAATAGCCATCTACAGATTCAATGCAATCCCCATCAAAATTCCAACTCAATTTTAGATAGAGTTAGAAAGAGCAATTCTCAAATTCATTTGGAATAACAAAAAAACCAGGGTAGTGAAAACTATTCTCAACAATAAAAGAACTTCTAGGGTAATCACCATTTCTGACCTCAAACTGTACCACAGAGCAGTAGTGATAAAACTGCATTGTACTGGTATAGTGAAAGGCAGGTAGGTAAAGGAAATAGAATTGAAGACCCAGAAATGAACCCATAAACCTATGGTCACTTGATCTTTGACAAAGAAGCTAAAACCATTTAGTGGGAAAAAAAAACAGCATTTTAAACAAAAGGTGATGGTTCAAGTGGAGGTTAACATGTAGAAGAATGCAAACTGATCCAATCTTATCCCTGTACAAAGCTCAAATCCATGTTGATCAAGGATCTTCCCATAAAACCAGATACACTGAATCTAATAGAAGAGAATGTCAGGAATAGCCTTGATCACATGGGCACAGGGGAAATTTTCTTGAACGAGACACAAAAGCCTTATGCTCTAAGATCAAAGAATCGATAAATGGGACCTTATAAGTTTGCAAAACTTCTTAAGACAGTGACACACTCAATAGGACAAAATGGCAACCAACAGACTGGGAAAAGATTTTTACCAATCCTACATCTGATAGAGGGCTAATATTCAATGTATACAAAAAGCAGAAGAAGGTATACTCCAGAGAACAAAATAACCCTATTTAAAAAATCGGGAACAGACCTAAACAGAGAATTCTCAACTGAGGAAACTTGAAGGGCTGAGTAGCATCTAATGAAATGTTCAATATCCGTAGTCAGCATTGAAATGAAAATCAAAACCACCCTAAAATTCTATCTCACACCAGTCAGAATGGGTAAGGTCAAAAACTCAGGTGACAGTAGATGCTGGCAAGAATATTGAGAAAGAGAAACACTCTTCCATTGCTGGTGGGATTGCAAGCTGGGACAGCCACTCTGGAAATCAGACTGGCAGTTCCTCAGAAAACTGGACATAGTACCACCTGAGAACCCAGGTATACCACTCCTAGACATATACCCAGAAGGTCCTCCAACATGAAATATGGACACATGCTCCATTATGTTCATAGCAGCCATATTTATAATAGCCAGAGGCTGGGAAAGTATATGCTGACTTCTTCACCATCTTCCTAGTAGTCAATTAAGGTAAATGAATTTCATGTGTTTATTCTTATTGACATATCTTCAGTAAAACCTTTCATCTGTGTGTCTGTTTCTTAAATTTTGAAGTTTCTTTCCCCTGTGGAATTGTAAGAGTTCATTATATTTCACTGACTTCAGCTTTAATTATTTGACATTTTCACCTCAAAATATGCAGAGCACATCTGAAACTCCTTTACAAGCCTTTTAAAGGAAAAAAAATGTTACTCTTGATAATGTAGCATGTATTTTTCTCATGTACCATGTTCTTATTGTAATGAAATAGTACACATTCCATGTGCAATAGTATAAATGAAGCTGGAGTACATTATGTCAAATAAAGTAAACATTTTAGAGAGAAAAAAAAAACCTTGCATGGCCTCACTTATGTGTGGCATGTAAAAAGGATGCATTTAAAGAATCAGAACCTAAACCCCATAGTCATTAGTAGTTTGGCTGGATGAAAGGAACAGTTTGATTTCAGCTCACTAAGATAAATAACCTCTGGAGACCACAGTGTAGAAAATGTACATAAGTAGCATGTGTTGTTAATGCACTGTCTGCTTGAGTAAGAAAATAGATCCTAAATAATTCACCATATGATAACAATATGAGAAAAATAATTTGCTAATTTGGTTAATTTAAAGACCTCAGACTTTTCACAAATATCAAAGCATAACATTGTACAACATAAGTATGTCTTTGTGCTTGTGATTTTTGATTAATAAAACTGAAGAAAATCATTGAAAAATAAAATATTTGTAAATGAAGAGAAAACAAAACACTTTCATAAGCCATTGGAACATTAGATGCTTTCTGTATATTTTCCCTTATATGCAGCTCATTTCTGCACAGTATAGCTAGTTTGAGATTGCTATCTGATCTCTCGTTTTTCTTAGTCTGTGGATACTTAGTTATTCCAATCATTCTTAAAACATAGTTTTCTCCACATTGAATTTTTGATCCTTTAAAAGAATTAGTGAAGTGATCATTAGTGATCATTAAATATCCCCCAAAATAGATATAGAAAATACTTCTAAAATTATACTCAAAGAAAGGATCTCTCACAAAGAAACAAGAGTCAGAAAATTGACTAACACCACAGATTATAAAGAAGACCCAAGAACATATAAATAAAAACCATTTACAAAATATATTCTTTAAAATTAAAAATGAGTTGCACATGAAAATACTTTCAATGTAGTCATAGAATTCTTTGTTCTTGTTCTTAATGTACTACCAAGTATAGAACCAAGAATCTAGCCTTCCATGGCTGGGATAACTCCCCATTGCTAAGCTATATTCACAGCTCTTGTGGGGAGTTTCTTTATGTTTTTTCTTCCTTTTCCATTTTAATAATTTAGTGTCTGGATCTGTGTATATATATACATATATATATATATATATGATATATGTTGTGGATTTGGTTCAATGCTTGGATTATGTTAGTTGGGTTCCCCAAATCACACAAGAATTCTACATGAAAGACACTGATGGTTTCTGCCTCCAGTTGGTTCTGATTGGTAAGGTTTCCAGTGGCCAGTGGCTGGGCAGAGAGACAGAGACAGGATGTTAGGTTTCTCCAGCAAGGGGACTTAGAGAAAGAGAATCACCATGACAGAAAAGAATAAGAGCTAGGATTGAGAACTGCAGAAGAAAGATAACAATCATGCAAGAGCCAGGGAAGAGAGGCTCCAGGGACCACATACTCCCAATTTGGGTTTAGGGTAAAAAAGATGGAATATAGATTTTAGTAATATCTCAGGAGGGGTGTTACAGGAGAGGTGTTAACAACGTGGATGTGTGTGAGTGGCATAACCATTGAGCTGTTTGAGGCATATTTAAATATAAGGCTACATGTTTGTCTCTTTCATTTAGGAATCCAGAACTGTCGGGCAGTTAGCAAGGAAATTGAACCACCACTGGTCATTACTCACACCAACAGATGGTTTCCAATCTGTAGGTTGGAAGTCACTACTAAAAATTAATTGGAGATTCTTAAATGGAAAACATGCACTGTGATGTGAAATTAGGAGGTGAGGAGAGTTGGTTTCTTAGCAGAGCTGCAGGTTTTGCCTGAGCCATGTGGTTCCCCCCAACTGTGTGGGTTTTGGAATAGGACAAAAACATGCTAAATTGGTGTATACAATTCTGGGGTTCATGGTGTGAGCTGGGACACAGCTAAGTCACCCAAGGTGACTTCGGATCAAGCTGGTTGGCAGGGATTTACCCTGTTTCCTTCTTAAAGGCATCTAACCTGCCTTGGAGAGTGTGATCTCAGAGTTGCTGGGAGCCCCTACTGTGCAAAGAGACAGGCTACTTAGAAGGCAGAGAGAGGCTGATAATAGAAACTGCTTGCCTCCTACAATCAGATAAACAAAGGATAGAGATGAATGAAAATTGTTGTAATTGTGTTTAAGGATAGAAAGGAGAAAAAGCTTTCAAGGAAATTTGAAAAGGTCTAAGCCAGGGCAGGCAGCTAGGTTCTTTGAATGTGGACTCCATGGGAATTCTGGGATTGCTTAACCTGGTATGACAAATTAATAGCCTAGAAATAGGCTCATACAAAAATATAGAAGGGAATTTAATTGAAGTTAAATACATAGGGAAGGATGTTAATTCAAGTTATATAAGGAGAAAGTGGGTATATGTACCCACAGATCTATTAATCTCCATAGAAGGGAAAATTTAAATATGCATAGATGAATAAACAAATTTAGGCCTTGATCTCACTATTAAAAATTAATCATGTAAGAATAAGGCAGAGGATAGTGAACCAGCACTGTCTCAATGGATAATAATAATTGTGTAGATTGCTTTAATTGCTTTGAATTATTTTAATTATCAAAATGTTTGTGGTTATAAGTTTGGTGGTTATGGTTTTAAAAATCCTCTGTGAGAGAAGTCACAATAGTACAGACCTGAAGAGAAAGGAGGCTGCTAAACTGAATCAATCTATACTTTTGATGATTTCGGGTTGCTAGACCTAAGACATGCTATTTAAGGAGAGAGGTTCTGTATTCATGTGAATAGGAAAGAAGAAAAGGCTTTGGGACCCTTCCAGAGTAATATGGATCAGATATGACAGAAGTCCCCCTTGAAGATCTTGGCTACAAAAAAAGTAAATTTTGAGAAAATCAAATTCCTCCATATGGGAACAGCCCTGCAATGGATTCAGACATAAAAATATCTCTAGCCAAAGCTTTAGCAAAAATTAGGCAATAAAGTTTGTTGATTATGGAATCCGTAAGATTCATCATGCCATCCTTCATGTGGCATGAATGAAGATATATTACAATTGGTTCTTTGTAGGATCTTGAAAGGTGGCCTGGTTTCCTTTAGGGCACAGGCTTGAAACACTGGTGACCCTGAAAGGATGGAAGGGCGCTTTGCCATGTTCCTTGACCCTGAAAGGATGGAAGGGCGCTTTGCCATGTTCCTGGACACCAGTTTCCTGGCCTGAGGCCACAGCTCTCCATAGGTTTGTGGTCATCAGCCAAGTAAGGGCAATGCCCCAAGCCCCTCCACAGGTAGAGGACATGACCACAGGTCACATAGCCTCAAGACAAATCTTCATTTTAATGAGGTACCAAAAGGTCTGAAAGCTTAACCAATAAACTCCCCAGGCACTCCTCCCTGCAAAAGGTATTTAACCTCAGGCCTGCGCCTGAGAAGTGGGGTATGATTTTATTCATCTACTCTTCGCCATGACAATAAATGTCTTAAAAGAATGGACTGTCTCTTTTCATCAGGATCCCGCTGTGGGAGCAATGGAGAAGATTTTTGCCTAAAGAGCCAGCCACCTAATCTCATGTGTAAGGACTCTCATTGCTCCCAGCCACAACCACCAAGCTAGCCAAGGATTTGATCCCAGCAGGACCCAGCCAGAGTTCTCCCCCTCTCTTCTCTCCTCCTTTTCCCTTGGCCCAGGTCAGATTTAGCAACCCATGGTCTCCCACTCAATTCTCAGCTCTTCCAAGGCATCCAGCATCGCCTGGGTATCCAACAGCCTGAGAACCAGATGGCCCCTACCTCCTTGTAAGCCTGGGGATCCCCCAACCCCCAGCCAGCTCTGCCTGTCCCAGGGACCTCAGACTGTGCTCCCAAGCCCGTATCAGTGTCTCAGGACTTCACATAGCCAGACACTTGCCCAGTGATGGCATGGGGCAGACACAGTCAAACTTCCCGAGTCCTGCCACTCAGAGCGGCCCCAGCCCTGTGGTGAATGGGATGTGGGACAGTCTGTTAACCCTACAGTTATTGATCAAATTAACTCATTAAGGAGAGTTGTCTTTCACTTGCTCAAACAAGGAGCAAAAATTAATTCTTAACTGATCTGTATACCTTGTACAACCCATACAATTTGTACTAAAAGTTTGGTTGTATAATTTATATATTACACAATGTACATTTTTGCCACTATTCTTCCTTGGAGATGCTGAAATGACCTGCTGCTCCAGCTCCCTGCTTCTTGATGCTGTTTCCAAAGACTTGCTTCCAGAGTAGTTTCAGGAATAGCTGGTGATTAATGGTGGTATCTTTACATCCAGACTTTCAGATAAAGTCAGTCAGAACTTCAATCAAGTCCTGAGCCTTCTAAGCCTATAGTAACTGGATAACAGATGCTAAAGCTAGCTTTTTTTTATTTTTATTTATTTTATTTTATTTATTTATTTATTTATTTATTTTGGTTTTTCGAGACAGGGTTTCTCTGTATAGTCCTTGGCTGTCCTGGAACTCACTTTGTAGACTAGGCTGGCCTCGAACTCAGAAATCCGCCTGTCTCTGCCTCCCAAGTGCTGCGATTAAAGGCATGCGCCACCACTGCCCGGCTTAAAGCTAGCTTTCTTAAGTCTAACCAACTTTTCCAATTTTCCTAACCCTCCCCACCCACTTAAAATAATTCATCACCACAATTCAGTAGAAGGAAGCTATGGAGAGTTGTTTTCCCAATTCCTTGGGTTTGGGTGTCTGGCTACATTTATTTTATAAATTTTAAATATGTTGTCCTTTCAAGTGATAATATGAAATTGGTTATAATTTTGATTAGGAAGGAAAATAAAAAGAGAGCTTAAACTTGGGGATTTCTGTCTTTCTTTTACTCTTTTCTATCCTTTTATTCCTAGGAAAAAAGAAGGAGGTTGTAGGGGAAAAGGAGGATAAAGTATAAGAAATTATATATACAGCATGGATTACTAAATTTTATAGTCTCTTACATTGGTGCAGAATTTTTATATTGATACACATTTAAGGTTTTCACTGATATAAAATTTTATATTGATACAAAATTTAAATTTAATATCGTTACTCTTAGATGCACATTGTACCCATGCAACTCACTTAAGAATACAATGTTTAGACCCAGTCCTTTGATGATTTAATAATGCAAGTTAAGGGCCAGATAGCAAACTCATAGTTATATTAGATTCTGATTTAATTATAATAAGGTGCTTTCAAAAATATTCAAATAGAAATAGCTAAAAGTAGTCAAGGTTTAACAGTTCAGAGATACATAATCTAAATAGATTATCATCAAAGCACTGAAATCCATAGAATTGAACATTTGTAATCATTTCATTATTATTAAATTTTTGACTAAGAGACATGTCTGCTCCTGATAGTACTCCCTTCATGGTTCAAAGAAGATATTAAGCATCATAACCTCCATATAGAGTTGATCCAGTTGTGGCAAGATAACCACTGGGCAAGAATTGCCCTAATTCATCAAGAGACAAAAAGTACCATCCAGGAAAAAGCACAAGACATGGGATAGTCTACAGTTTATCTCTGTGAAGACAGAGTAAGCTGCTTCTTTATAATCCCTTCTTCACTTAGGTCTGTCAGATGGTTCTGGGCCAAGTAGTCAGCTGTCTTTGCAAACTGTTTAAGTTTTGGAAGTTATGTTTATGTGCTTCCTATATATTCAGGTAATATTTAATTTGTTCTTGGATCTCTGATGTGGTTGAAAACTAGTCTCGGAAACTAAAGTTGTTTACCATTGAGGAAAAGGATGTAGATTTGAATGGATGGTTTTCAGCTGGTAATACAAGTAAAAATCAAAACATAATTCAGGTATAGAATAGTAAACTCTTTAAGTTAGAATAGACATTAGAGTAATTTATATAAACTGACTAAATTGATAGACTAGACACTATTAATGTATAGCATACCACATTGTTTTCATAGCTGTTATAACTTTGTTCTATGTATATCTGAGAGAAAAGGCATTTTTAATGGATGAAAAGGTGGAAATGCTGTGAATTTGTTTAATGCTTGTCTTATGTTAATTGGATTCCCAAAATTGCATGAGAATCCCACATGTAAGACGCCAAGGGTCTCTGCCCCCTTTGGATCTGATTGGTAAATTCAGTTGCCAATGACTGGATAGCGTGACAGAGGCAGGACTTTTGGATTCATGGGCAAGGGAAGAAGGAGAATCTCCATGACAGGAAAGGAATAAGATGCAGGCTTGAGAGCTGCAGAAGAGAGAGATACCAATCATTTAAGATCTGGGGAAGAGAAGCACCAGCCCCTCCCCCAATTAGATCTAGGGTACCAATGATGGAATATAGAGTTTAGTACGTAATAACTCAGGAGTATTGGAGGGGAGGTTGTAACAATGTGGAAGGTTGGGAGTGGCCTGGTCCAACCATTCAGCTGTTTATGACATATTTAAATATAAGGCTACTTGTGTGTCTCTTCAGGAATCCAGAACATTGGGGCAGGTAGCGGGAACGTGAGCTGTCACTGTGCCATTTAAAGCTGATTAATCACCCACAGCAACACATATGTATAGGTGCTCATGGGGAAGCTAGAGCATGACATTGCTATCACTCACTACCTCCTACTTTGAGATAAGATCTCTTGCTAAATCTGGAGCCAAGCTGTTGGCCAGAAAGCAGCAACATCTTTGTGCCTCCACACTCTACACAGCTAGAGTTAGTGATGTGTACCTGTGGCACAGTTATTCTTGTATATCTCTGCTGGGGATTTGAACATATGTCTGAGTGCTAGCTTAGAAAGCATTCCTACATGCTGAGCTATCTTTCCAGCCCTCCTAACAGTTTTATTTATAACAGTCTTAGAAAGCTTAGAAAACAAACAAATCCAAATTGGCCTATAGAAGATTCGTAATCTTACAAGCCATGACACTTTATTAAGTAATTTTATTCAAAGTTACAAAGAAACATGCTTCTGATTCATACTATCTTGAGCTGACCTAAAGTCCACAAAACTTAGTCACAAAAGCCAATCTCAAACTCCAAAATGTATACCAGGGGACATGGAAAATATTCTTAAAATGAAAATCCAAAGACATTTAGAGCAAACTGATCATTTTTAGGAGTTAGGAAGAGAATAGGGTATGGAGAAGGGGTATGTGTGTCTGAGTCAAAAAGAGGTATGATTGTACAACTAAAGCTGATATCAATGTCCTGGATTGACAGTGCAGTTTAGTCTTTTGATATGTACCATTATGAGTAAGTAAGCTGGACATGAATTGACAGGCATAGCATAAGTTTATTTAAAGCATGAATTGTTAGGGAAAGGAATCTAGCTTAGTTTGTGGTATGACTGCCTAACTTGCAAAAAGCCCTGGGTTCAGTCCTCCGCACAACATGAACAAGGTATGGTAGTGCACACCAGTAACCTCAAGGGATAGGAGGTAGAGGCAGGGAGATCAAACTGCATCATGAATTTGAATCAAGCCTGAACTATAGGTTACACGGTCTCAAAAAAGTCTATATATTGTGAGTTGAACTTTGCCATGTGTTCTAAGTTCATATGCTGATGATGACTCTTTGCTGTTCCAGCTTACCAGTAAAGTCTACAACTGACTATTATGTGTATGCCACCATAAAGAATGGCCAGAGTAGTTTCATTACACAGAAAAGAAAATTTGAAAATTTCATTGCTCTGCCTCATATACACTGCAAGTTTACTTTATGATTCTCCAGTAGCAACTCTGGGACAGGAGATTTATGAAAAAAATCTCATGAAGCACAGTGATGTCCATTTTTATCTTCCGGGTATACACGACTCAGATTCTGTACCTTTCAAGGTCATACCATTTATGTGATGTTCAGGGCTTTAGATAATATGTATGGAGTTCAGGGATTTCATCTTTCCAATAAAATAACAGTAACCATTATTTTATTTTGAAAACAAAGAATATAACTTAATAAAATACATCTAAATGTAGACTAATACTTTAATTATGCATGCATTTTTCCTTTTAACCTAATGGAAGGAATATTTACATGATCAAGATTACCTATGTTTAGCTATGTTGACACTGATGAGTTTGGGCAAATGTATTGGACATTGTTTCCATATCTACATTCAGGAAATAAAACATATTTCCAGAAATTTATTTTGTGTGCATTTTCAAAAGAAACATCCTCCATAGGATGCCAATTAACTGTTGCCTAATAATAATGGATCTAAACACTACTTGTAGTTTACTTTTTAAATCATATTTTAAATCTTTTACTGAAAATACATTTTCCATAAAATCTATTCTGCTATGGCTTCCCCCATTACTCTTCAGAGTTTGTCCTCATCTTCACTGCCATCTGTTTCCACCCTCTTTCTATTTACCACTAAAAATCAGATGGGCATCTAAATAATAATAATAAAATATAATATAATAACAAAAAAATAAACACATCAAAGTAAGACAAAACATCTGACAAATAAAAGGAAAAGATTCCAAAAAATGCACATGAAGCATATCTAGATCCAAAGATGCCCTCATTCACATACTCATGAATCCCATAAAAACACAAAACCAGAAGCCATAATATGTACACGAAGGACCTGTAGTGTAAAAACAGAGAAAATCTAAATAAACACATAAATAAATAAGAAAACAATATAAAAAGAAGAAAAAAATAAAGCTCTGACATGGCATTCTGAGAAAAGGTACACCCAAATATGTCACTGAGTTTGTTTTCTGTTGGCCGTCTATTACTGGGAATATGGCTTACCCCTAAGAATAGTTTGTTCTCTCGGTGAGGAATCTTTGTGAAAAATTAAATTTTCATTTGCAGGTGATTATCAATTGAGTATAACCTTTTTTTTATATATGGGGGTATGTGTCCACTTCTCCTTTCAGTTCTAGTACTCCAACTAGTTCAGATCTGTGCAGGCCCTGAGAGTGATGCTACAGTCTCTATGAGTTCATATGCACATCTATCCTGTGGTGTTTAGAAAGCCTTCTTCCCTTGATGCCCTCCATCTTTTCTTTCTCTTACATCATGTAGAGTTCCTAAAAACTTTGTCATGTATTGTTATCAGGTCATTTTAATAAGCTAGTGTTTAGAATCATCCACCGTATTATTTGAGTAGAATTTTATATGAGCATAAACAATTATTGATCAGTTGAGCTTTTGATCCTGTTTGACATGTTTCTTCTGGCTATGAACAAGAATGAAACATATGCTATTCACTGAAGAAAGTCACAGCTCGCTGGGCAGTGGTGGTGCACACCTTTAATCCCAGCACTTGGGAGGCAGAGGCAGGCGAATTTCTGAGTTCGAGGCCAGCCTGGTCTATAGAGTGAGTTCCAGGACAGCCAGGGCTGCACAGAGAAACCCTGTCTCGAAAAACCAAAAAAAAAAAAAAAAAAAAAAAAGAAAGTCACTGCTCAGTATGTTCAGTAGATCCTTAAGTTTATTAAACATAGACAAATTTCCTTACATTATTTTATTTCAATGCTAGCAATGTATAAGAGTCCACAAAAATAAACCTAACACTTATTGTTTTAAGAGATGGTTCCTTACTATCCACTCTGGAGGAGTTTCTTTGTAACTTTAATTTCTGGGATAGTTGAAAATGTCACCACTGGGTAGTTGAAATGTACCTGAGTAGTTTGCCTTCTTGCTTATTTGTTTTCATGTAGATAGCTCCTTCCCATGGCTGTTACATTAGCTTCTTTCTCAAAGGCAGTGTCATAAGATGAACCTAGTCTTACTCCTGATCAGCCTCATGTCATTTAGTTCTCTTGATTAGATATCTATCTTAAGTGACATTCATGTCAAAGTCATGAACCAGCATCTGGTTGAGTAATATAACAGGAAAAATAGAAATATTTCTGTCAAAATAATTTAATTTTGATGATCTTAGAATCTTAGAGTCTTCCACATTTCAGTAGATGTAATTTGAGAAAACATAAGTAAGATTGGTTAAGAGAAATTTCACAGAGGCAAGTTTTGATTGAACATAGTCATATCATGATGTATCACAGCTGCTGAAAAAGACCACCACATACAAGATACTCTGAATAAGCAGCAACAAACATTACCAAACGATTCTTAACAAGTAGAGGTCTTTAACTCTACAAGTTATAGAAGTGAGTACATAACCTCTGTCACCTGAATCTGATCCAGATGTGGGCCATTATCCTGTCTGTTGACAACATTTTCTTGGGGATTGTAGCATGGTGGGAAAAACAAGTCTTATAGTTTCTTCTTGTATAGGCATAAGTGCTATCAAGCTGACCTTGTCCTCAAAGGTTAAATAAATCTAATTGTCTTTAAAGATCTCACCTTCCAATATTTTCAGACTGATAATCAGGGCCTCAGTATATGCATTTAAAGGTGATACAGTTCTATAATAGAACAGAATTGAATTTTGCCTATTATTTTTCATTATTGTTACAGTTAGATATTTATACTTTGTCTATGTAACAAATTAAGGAATTTTAAAGAAGGATCCATTGAAAATGAGGACACTGTATTAACATGCAACAAGACTAAGGTAGACTGTAATCCATGAAAATCTGACAGTGAGGTACAGATGGGCTTATGAGGCACAATGCTTTATGCTTTTATATAAATATTAAACATTCTAAGAAGTACAAGTAAAGACAAGAGTGTGTTAGTCAGAAAAGACCAACATCCATCTCATTTCACAGAGCAGGTGCTGTTAAAGGGCAGACAATCTGCACCCCACACAGATCCTATTTTCCACTCTTGTCAACTACCATCTGGATTGGTTTATCTAACATGTCCTTACTTTTTTTTGTCGTGAGACTATATTTTAAAAGTCACTCTCTAGATATTATGAGTTAAATATTTCACAAGAAACATAATTTTTAAACATTTACAGATTTTCACATGATAGTAAATTATTTGACATTGCAGGTATTTCTTTCAGACAATGAAACTTGGCATGAACATGAAAGAGGAATTCCATTTTTAGAAATAATTCAGACAGAAAAAATTCAGACTACATTTAAATGGAATAAGTTTAATCCAGGCAAATATGAACCTTAACAGTACATTTTAATAAAAACTCAGGTGCATGTACAATAGTAGAAGGCTGTCACTTAAGCCTTGAGGATTCCTGGAGAGCTACTGGACTTCAGTCCATGTTAGATGTTGGGTTCCAGGATTGGTGAAAGAATGCAGCAGGGGCAGCAGCACCAGTGGTTGACATAGCAGCGGTGGTGTTAATGAACTCACCAGGAAAAATGATGGTAATATAAAAAACAAAAGCAAAAACAAAAACAAAACAAAGTTTTTCCATCAGATCTCCTTTTACCAGGCTGTCAAGGAAAGGTGCCACCAACATTTAAGGAGATTTTCTCTTATTCAAGTAACTTTGCCAAGAAAATCTCCCATACAAATGACCAAAAGATTATCTCTTAATTGATTCTAGATCTAGTCAAGCTGATAACCAATGTTTACAATCCAAGGGTATAAATAGGAAAATGGCATCATGAATGATGAGTCCTTGTACAAGGATAGATGTCAGACGTCCTTGGAGGAATGGTTTCCGTCCACACAATAGTGAAGAACTTTCCTGAGATCCTCGTGGCATAATGGAACCTTGGTCTCTAACAAAGGAATAAACTGTCTTCTGTACTGTAGGCAGACCATGGTTGGCAAACCATCATGTGGAGGAGTTGGCAAATTGGGAGTATATGCAGCTACAGGGCTCATATGTGAGTATGCTCTTTAGGCTGAGAGAGCTGCCAGACAGCATGCAGGCTTGAGCAGACAATGGCTAAGGAATAGACAGAACAAAGGAATCACTGTGCTAGACTTCTCCTCACTCCAGCATGTCAGGGAGCATGGAGATCAGAATCTACTCTGATGTGGCTAGAACAAGGAAGAGTTGGGGTGAAGGAGCTGGTGGTGGGTGGGGGCTATGTTAGTTAAAGGTATATTGAAATTATATGTATATTCTAAACATGTATGTGCACTTTAAAGTATGTCAGTTATATGATATTGAAATAAACTCTGTTTAGCTCCCAACAATCAAAATTCTGTTCATTCTTTAATCTAACCTATTTAAATCTTAAAATTTTACTAGATTTCCAAAGGAATTTTATTTTTAAAATTTATTTTATATTATTCTCTCTCTCTCTTTGTGTGTGTGTCTTTCTCTGTGTGTGTGTGTATCTACCTCTCTGCCTCTGTATGTCTGTCTCTGTCTCTCTGTCTCTCTGTGTCTCTCTCTGTGTATGTATGTCTGTGTGTGTATGCATGCATGTGTGAGTTTGTGTGTGTGTGTGTGTCTGTGCATGTGTGTGTGTGTGTGTTGTCAAATACAGGTGTGCATGTGAACAGAACATGAGTAGAAATCAGTGGTCAAAACTTATGGCATTAGTTCTCTCCATTCACCTAGGTTCCTGAAATTAAATTCAAGTCAAATGCTTTGAATAGAAAGTACTTTGACCTGCTGAGACATCTCACCAACCCCATGATAAAGTAATTTAAATATCTTTTCATGGTTTTTATTTGTTTACTGTTTTGATTTTTTTTCTAGGACAAAGAATTGCTACATAGCCATGGTTGTCCTCTATTTAGGCTGTCTTTGAACATGACACAATTCTTCTGCCTCTAACAAGTATTGGGATTATGGATGTACCCTATCATACCCAGCAAATTCGCATATGTTTATACTTTCTGGAGAGTTCAGTGGTCCACCTTCTACACCATTCTTCCATGTCTTTGTTAGAGATCATGGTACTGGTATGTGTTCATACAGTTAAGGTTAGTGGATAGTTTCAGATGCCAGGCTATAGCAGCTGCCCATCTTGGTTTTGTGTTTGCAAAAGTGCCCTCACTGAACCTCGTGCCCACCAATCCTGCAAGGTTATCCTGCAAGTGAGATTCAGAGATCTGTCTTTTCCTACTCTATATTGGGAATGCAAGTGCATGCCATGGCACCTTGCTTTAGACAGGAGTTTGGGTTATGGGACTTCAGTCTTTACTCTCAGAAGGTAAGCACTTTAGCTATTTTCACAGCACCTCTTACTCTTCATACATTACACCTTTCTAGAGCATCAAAAATGAGAGGCTTGTATCATTCCCATGTTACACAACTGTCAATAATTTTTCTTAGAAAATAACTTTAGGTAAAATAAAATTCCCTATCAATACTCTGAACAACTGTACATTTTACTGTTTAAGTGCTCCTTTGGTCCCATCATCATGGTTCTATATCTCTAAAGTTTTTTAATTGTTTTAAATGGAATAGTACTATACCACTTTCTCCCTACTTTTCTTTCCTCCAGCCCCTCCCAGCTACCCCGTCTCAAACTACTCCATGTTCCACCTATCTCAAGCTGCTAACTTCCTTTTCTTTTTTATTATTGTTATTATATATATTTAAGTATGCATAAATATATAACTGAGTGAATATTTGTTGCTTGCATTGTGCGTATGGTGTCAGGGATTTTATTGGGCTATGTTGTATTAGAGAAGCAAACAAGGGGCTTATCACTTTGAAAGGCTGATTCTCCCTCTCTAGGCAGTCACTAGTTGTCTGAAGTTCTTTATGTAGCAATAGAACTCCATGAGACAAGTCCACTGACTTGTTCTGGTCTTGTTTCATAGCAGACTCCCTGGCATTCTTGTTCTTACTTTAAAGAGCAGCTTCTTTGATGAAGGGTGACAGCTACATTTACCAATAAATGTGTCTCAGGAACAAGGAGAATTGCATGCTGCTATACGTTGTTTTCAACAATGTATCTGTGAATAAAATAAAAATAAAGCTTCTTTATTATCCAGTATTTTGGCTGGAATGAACTCAACATTGTCCTGTTCTCTTCACTCTGAAGTTTTTCTCTCTTCAGAGCACTTTTCTTCACGTTCTACTTTGCTAGTCCATGACCTATGTTTCTCCCTGCTATTTCCTACTTGATTACAGAGAATTTTTCCTGCGTTGTGATGGACATAAATTGCCCTCCTACAAAAGCTGTTATCTCTTCTTTTTCAATGTGATTCTTTTATTATCAAAATACACAGATGGGTAAAGAAAAAAATTGAACTCACATTAAATTTGCATTCTATTTTGAGATCATATTATAATTTACAACTCGGTCTCAGATCCAGGTGTGTCCTGATAACTCTATTTTCCATATGGTTCCTATGTCTAATTTTAATTTATGTTTACCAACCTCGATGGTCTGTGATTGCACCTTCTCAAATGTCTGCCTTCTGGCTTTTTTTGTCAACCAAAGCTAGTATTCAACAGTCAACTTAGGTTAACAATTCACTATTACTTCAGTCCGTGCTATTGTAGAAAAACATGGACATCATAGAGAATTTTAGGAGTAGTTTAATTTGTATAGCAATAATTTTGAATTAAAATGTAATATTACTTTCTATGTTTAAATCAATTTACCTGAAAACTACTAATTAAATTTCAGTCATTACAATTAACACCCTTCAATATTTTATATGCTTCTAATATACAATGAAAATTCAATTTAAAATTTAAACACAATTTTATTGTATTACAAAATGATGTTAACATTAATTCTCAGCATAATTTAATAACTACTCTCTATGCAGATTTTTCAAGTTTTCACTGTGTTACTTAAAAATTATCTATTTTTCTTATGTTTATAAGATAATTTTAACATGAAACAGATCCATACCTAAATAAGTTAGGTTGTTGAAAATTAGGTCATTATTTCCAAGTGAGTATTCCATCTTCTGACTTTTGATGTCTCTTTTCTCAACATGTCATTCATTTGCTGGTACATCTCCTGAAATTCCTGTAGCATAGGTTTAAAGCAGAAAACTTGATTAATTTCAGAATAAACATGCTTGGCATAGATTGTAAACTGATTTTACATGCCAAACATTTTTATACTAGAGACTACAAAATGAGATCAGTTGTTATACATTATAAATGGTGGATGCAGCTACTCAATGGTTTATGGTACATTGCTTTATATAATTTTATATTTTTATGAATTTTTAAACTTGAACAAGTTGTAAAAATGAAATTTGTAAGTCATGTAAAACTCTTTTCTCAAAATTACTAACAGATTATACCCAGATTTTTTTATTCCTTTTCTTTCTCTCTCTCTCTCTCTCTCTCTCTCTCTCTCTCTTTCTCTCTCTCCCCACTTTGGTCTTAACCATTTGAAAGTCAGTTGGGATATCATATCCATTAACCTCTATGTAATTTACTAATAGTGAACATACTCTTGGCGTAGCACAATATTAAGATAAGCAAAAATAATATTAAATTAGTATTATTAATGTTTAAAATAAATAGTAACAAAAAGACAAATGTTTATTTTTGTTAGAAACAGAAGTTCTAAAGGGAACATACATTTTATTTTTTATAGTCACAAGAATTGTGTGGCTGATTCGAAACTCTTAGTCATCATAGATATCAGACTCATTTTTGGGACTTCAGAAAACACAACAGGAGTCAAACAGCTATCAAAAAGATTGAATAATGGAAACAGCATGTGGTATAGTCTGAGAGACCCATGTATATCCTGGTCAATTTACTAGCTCTGACAGTCACTACAATTTGCTATGTTGAGATTATTAATCATCAAAATATATACAGTTCTGAACAGCACAAAGAACCATCTTTGAAGACCAGGAGAAACACAGAGAGAGTTCAGTGAATTGCAGAGTTCTTAACAGCTAACAGTTCCATCATTGATTCTTGAATCTGTTAAATTAGTGGCTCTATGAATGGAAGAAAAGAGAATTAGAATCATTAAATGGAGCTGAATATGTAAGAACACTTTATCTAGCATGTATCAAATCCTGAGCTCAAACTTCAATATCACAACAAAAAATTAATTAATAAATCAAACAATTAATTAAAAGGTATGTTTGAGAATTTTAGAAGCATCAAAGAACATTCTACAGCATGACTACTTAACAGGGTGGAGTCGTGTGGCAGGGGAAGCATGGCTTGAGTAAAAATCCTGGGCATAGATGATCCATCACAGGGAATTATAGGCAAGTAAGCTGGCTTTGAGGGAAAAGCTGCTACGGTCCCAGCAGGTTAGGAAGCTGTTGTGCATATATAGCCTTCTTATCATGTTTAAGAAACTGTCTGTTGTTTTTGTAATGCCTATAGCTAGTCAAATTGAGTCCCCCTTCCCATATATAGTAGGAGGGTTTTATTACTTGTGCTTTCACTGTTAAATTGTTATGAGAAATGCCAAAATAAATGTCATCTCATAGAGACAGAGTACCAGAATATGCTTTAAACAGGATTTAATATCTGTATGCTTACCTACACATTTGGGGAGCTTATTACATTATAGTAATTTCTCCTGCTCTAAAATGTCAGTGTTTGAAGAGAGAGGCTGATGAATTCCTGTGTTTGCTCTCAGCACACCTCTGTGATGTCCCTCTTGTGATCACATTCTGCATGACTGCTCTGCTCATCAAACATATCACCTCCATTCCTGCTTATGGATACTTTAGGTTAAAACTCTTTTCCTGGTCTATCCATTTTCCAGATAAGCTCAATCCATCCACCTTCTTCTTAGAATCCTTCTAATAGCATCTAATCAGTTAGAGCTACCCAAGTCACACCATCAAAATGATAACTTCACTTTCCTAGCTCTAGGCTTACCAACCTTACAGCATTTTCTGTTACCTTGTAAACAACACACTTACTGAGTGGTCAACCATCTGCTTCACCAGTAGATGTTAAAGCCATATAAGAAAAGTAAGTTGCATTCTACAATATATTTTCAGTTATCAAAACAACATCTAGCCCATTACAGATATTTCAACAAATTCATCTAAATAAGTTGATACCACAAAGTACCATTCATTACATATTTTGTCAATGAGAACAAAGTCCACAGATGGTAAGCAAGCTATTCATAGTGGAACTACAGTTACAGTACCAAGGCTGGCAAAAATGAAATGCATTCATAGAGAATGATAGCTGGATAAGGCTGTATACTACTGCAAATGGGAACTGCTCAATTTATTCAGTCAATGAAAGTCAGTGGCAATATGTCTACTTTGACCACTGTTGTTTTATTGGTTGTGTTAAATTAACATTCAAGTAACAGTTACATTTTAAACATAGTTGTTAACTCTGAATCTGGTGTTTCTTAATCAATGCAGATCACTAATCAGGTTGCTTAGTTTGAGAGTATTAATCTCGATGCCATGTTAGTTGAAAAATGATATTTTGGGTGGATAATTATTTAAAAGTATCTATGGGGGAAACTTGAAAGCATACCACATGTGCTGTCTTCTATAGCAAAAGATATATAAATTTCCTTCTGACTTTTGATGGTTTCTAGGAAAAATGTGCTCAAATAACGAATTAATTATTACATAATAGTATCTCAAATACACAGTGACAGTCTTGTGTTGTCATTGTTTACTATGCAAAGATACAGTGGCTCTTGTAGAACTTACAGCTGATCAGAAAACATGAAAGTAATAGTTAATTTGATGGCGATTCTTAGTGTAAAACATTAGTTCAAGAGGATAGAATGGCTTCAAATATAGTGTGGTTGATATTGTTCTACCCATAAGATGATAATAATCCTGAGTTTCCTAGATATTAAAGCAAAAAAATATTTATCTGTTGACTTGAGGAATACATAGACTTCACTGATTATCTTTCTGACTTTAAATTTGTAGTGAGGTATCTGTTGGATGTAGGGTTGGTGAAAACCTTTTCCCAATTTATAGGCTACTTTTTTGCCCTATTGATAGCATCCATTGCCTTAAATAAGCTTTTCATTTTCACGAGGTACCATTTATCAATAGTTTATCTTAGTGCCTGAGCTACTGGCATTCTATTCAGGAAGTTGTCTTCTGTGCCAATGTGGTCATGGCAGTTCCCCATTTTCTCTTCTATTACATTTAATATATCTGAATTTATGTTGAGGTCTTTGATCCATTTGGACTTGAGTTTTTTGCAGAGTGATATATATGGGGCTATTAGTATTCTTATACAATCAGACATCCAGTTTGACCAGTACCATTTGTTGAAGATGCTTTCCTTTATTCCATTGTATGGGTTTGGCTTCTTTGGCAAAAATCAAGTGTCTGTAGGTGTGTGGATTTACTTCTGGGTCTTCAATTCTATTCTATGGATCAGTCTGTTTATTTTTATGCCAATAACTGGGGTATTTGTTACTATGCTCTTCTGTACAACTTGAAACCAGAGATGGTGATATCTCCAGACATTCTTTTACTGAATAGGATTGTTTTAGCTATCTTAGGTTTTTTGTTTTTTAATTTGAAGTTGAGAATTGCTGTTTAAAGCTCTGTCAAGAATATAGTTGGAATATTGATGGGAATTACATTTAATCTACAGATTGCTTTTGGTAAGATGGCCCTTTTTGCTATGCTAATCCTTCTTATTTGCAAGCATAAGAGATCTTTCTATCTTCTGATAACTTCCTCAAGTTCTTTCTTCAGAAACTTGAAGCTCTGATCATACAGGTCTTACATTTGCTTGGTTACAGTTACAACAAAATATTTTATATTATTTGTATTATTGTATATTTTATATTATTTATATTATTTGTAGCTATTTAAAGGGGTCTTATTTTCTTAATTTCTTTCCCTGCTTATTTATTGTTTGTATAAAGGAGGGCTCTACTTTTCCTTTTAGTAATTTTGTATCTGACAACATTGCAGAAAGTGCTGATCAGCTGTAGTAGCTTTCTGTTAGAATATTTAGGGTCACTTATATATACTATAATACAAAGAACTCAAGAAATTAGACACCTCAGTAAAATAATTCATTTTTTAAAAAGGGGTACAGAACTAAACAGAGAATTCTCAACAATCTCTAATGACCATGAAGCCCTTAAAGATACTCAAATCTTTTTCATCAGGGAAATACAAATCAAAATGACTCTGTGATTCCATCTTACACCAGTCAGAATGGTTAAGATCAAAACTCAAGAGGCAGCACATGCCGGTGAGGATGTGGAGAAAGAGAAACATCCCACTGATGATGGGATTGCAAAGTGGTACAATCATTCTGGAAATCAAGGTCCGTTTCCTCAGAAAATTGGAAATAGTTCTACCTCAAGACACAGCTATATCATACCTGCACATATACACAAAAGATACTCTACCATACCACAAGGCCAAGTGCTCAAATATGTTCATAGCATGTTTATTTATAATATTCAAGAACTAGAAACAACCTAGATGACCAGGAAACAAAGAATGGGTAAAGAAAATGTGGTTCATTTCCACAATGGAATACTAGTCAACTATTAAAAACAAATATATCATAAAATTTTGAGGCAGGTAGAGGGAACTTAAGAACATCATCCTGAGTGAGATAAACCAGACCCATAAAGATATGCATGGTATGTACTCACCTATAAGTGGATATTAGCCATAAAGTACAGAATAACCATGGTACAATCCATGGGTCCAAGAAGCTAAGTAACAGGGAGGGACCAAGGAAGAATGCTTGAATCTCACTCAAAGAAGGGATATAAATCTGATATTGGTGGTGAATGGATGGAGGAAATTGGGTTAGAGAGGGAATGTGGAGGGTGACTGGGGAGGGGAACAGATGTGGAGAATTAGGGGGAGGGGACAAGGTTCAGAGAGAGTGGACATCAGTGGGGGTGTACTTCTAGGATGAACCAGTAACCTGGGTTAGGGAAGGCTGCTGGGAGTATATGGGGGTTACTCTAGATGTGACTCCTAGCAGCCGGGAGTATGGAGACTGAAATGGCCACCTCCTATAGCTAGACATGACTTCCAGTGGAGGGATGAGGACACCAACCCACCCACAAAATATTCAATTCAACTACAAGATGTGCAGTTATAAGATGGAGTGGAGGGGGAATGGCTAACTAATGACTGGCTTAACTTGAACCCAGTCCATGTACGAAAGCCAATGCCTGACACTGTTAATGATACTGTGCTATGTTTGCAGCCAGAAACCTACCATAACTCTCTCTTCTAGCACCTTCTAGCAGCTGATGAAAATAGATGCAAAAACCCACAACCAAACATTAGGTGAATCTCAGGGAGACTTGTGGTGCAGTGAGGGGAAAAATTGTGGGAGCTGGAGGGGTCAAGAGACCATAATGAGACCTAAAACATCAACTAACTTGGCTCCATGGGACTCACAGAGACTAAACCATCAACCAATGAGCATGCATCAGTTGGACCTAGGCCCCTTGTATATTTGTAGCAGATGTGCAGCTTGGTCTTCATGTGGGACTATCTCTGATGGCGTTGTCTTAATCTGAATCTCCTCCCCATAGCTGAATTGTTTTGTTTGGCCTCAGTGGAATGGGTGCCCTTAGTTCTGCTTCAACTTGGTATGCCAGAGTGGGATGGTAACCACTTGTGCTTCCTCTTCTCTTAGGAGAAGGGGAGGAGGTAATGGGGGGAGGAGTTGAGACTGGGAGGAGTGAAGGGCAAGAGGCTGTGAACAGAGTGTCAAGTGAATAAATGAAAGGAATTGAATGTCAAATTCCTTAAAGGCAGTAAATCCATAAGAGAAAATAAATAGAACTAAAATCTTCAGGAAATATTATTATAGCATATGTCCTAAGGATGATGACAGAATCCTGTAAGGTGTAATTAAAAACTACTCTGTAAGTAAATGGAAACTAATGTTGGAATATGCCACATCACTAAGCAGAAAAGTTCAGAAACTGAAGGAATCTTCTCACTGAGTGAAAGGTAAAGGAAGAAAACAAACTGAAGGCAAGACAATGAAATAACAACAAAGTGGTAAATCAAAGTTTAAGAAACAGAAAGTCATATGTATCGTGCCATTTTAAAAGTTTGATTCAGTAAGGTTCTTACCTGAAGTAGTACAAAGTCCCTGAAGATATTTTTAAGTAGAGAAATATGTATGTAACTCACAAAATCCTTGGGAGACAGAAGAATTAGATTTTTTTTTTTTTTTGGATACTTTATTTACGTTTCAAATATTTTCCCCTTTCCAGGTCTCTACTTTGGAACCCTCCTATCCCATCCCCTTCTCGCTGCTTCTATGAGGATATTCCCCCACCCACCGATCCACTCCTGTCTACTCTCCCTGGCATTCTCCTATACTGGGGCATCTAAAACCCTCAGGCCCAAGGGCCTTTCCTCCCACTGATGGCAAACAAGGCCCTCCTCTGCTGTACACGTGGCCAGCACCATGGGTCCCTCTGTGTGTATTCTTTGGTTGGTGTTCCAGTCTCCTGGAGCACTGGGGGCTTGGAGGGTGGAGTCAGGCCAGTTGACACTGCTGCTGTCTCCATCGGGCTGCAAACTCCCTCAGTTCTGTCAGTCGCTTCTCCAGCTCCTCCATCTGAGACCCCATGCTCAGTCCAAAGTCTGCTGTGAATTGAATCTTGTGTATGCCGAACTTTTGGGCTAATATCCACTTATTAGTGAACACATACCGTGTTCGTTCATTTGTGACTGAATTAACTCACTCAGGATGATGTTTTCAAGTTCAATCCATTTGCCTGCGAATTTCATGATTTCATTGTTTGTAATAGCTGAGAAGTGTTCCATTGTGTAAATGTACCACATTTTCTGTATCCATTCCTCTGTGGAGGTACATCTGGGTTGTTTCCAGCTTCTGGCTATTATAAATATGGCTGATATGAACATAGTGGAGCATGTGTACTTATTACATGTTAGAGCATCTTCAGGGTATATGCCCAGGAGTGGAATAGCTGGGTCATCAGGTAGTATTATGTCCAATTTTCTGATGGTCTAACAAGCTGGTTTTCAAAGGGATTGTACCAGCTTGCAATCCCACCAGCGATGGAGGAGTTTTCCTCATTCTCCACATCCTTGCCAACATCTGTTGTCACCTATGCTTTTGAACTTAGCCATTCTGACTGGTGTGAGGTGAAATCTCAGGGTTGTTTTGATTTGCATTTCCCTGATGACTAAGGATGTTGAACATTTCTTTAGGTGCTTCTCAGCCCTACAAGTTCCCTTAGTGGAGAATTCTCTGTTTAGCTCTTTCCCCATTTTTTTGATAGGGTTGTTTGGTTCTCTGGCATTCTTGAGTTCTTTGTATATAATGTACATATTAGATATTAGCCCTTTATTGGGCGTAGGAATGGTAAAGATCTTTTCCCAATCTGTTGGTTGCCATTTTGTCCTATTTACAGTGTCCTTTGCCTTACATAAGCTTTGTAATTTCATGAGGTCCCATTTGTTGGTAATTGATCTTTGAGCATAAGCCGTTTGTGTTCTGTTCAGGAACTTTTCCTGTGTGCCCCTGTGTTTGAGACATTTCCCCACTTTGATTCCATGTATCTGATTTTATAGGGAGAACCTTGAATCACTTGGACTTGAGCTTTGTACAGGGAGATAGAAATGGATAAATTTGCATTATTCTACATGTTGACAGCCAGTTGAACCAGCACCATTTGTTGAAAATGTTGTATTTTTTCCATTAGATGGATTTAGCTACTTTGTCAAATATCAAGTGGCTGTTCATGTGTGGGTTCATTTCTGGGTCTTCAATTCTATTCCATTGATCTACCTGCCTGTCACTATATGAATACCATGCAGTTTTTATCTCTACTGCTCTGTAGTACAGCTTGAGGTCTGGGAGGCTGATTCCCCCAGAAGTTCTATTATTGTTGAGAATAGTTTTTGCTATCCTGGGTTTTTTGTTATTCCAAATGAATTTGAGAATTATTCTTTCTAAGTCTATAGAGAATTGAGCTGGAGTTTGATGGGGATTGCATTGAATCTGTAGATTGCTTTTGGCAAGATGGCCATTTTTACTGTGTTAATATTGCCAATCCATGAGCATGGGAGATCTTTCCATCTTCCGAGGTCTTCTTTGAGTTCTTTGTTTAGAGACTTGAAATTCTTGTCACACAGATCTTTCACTTTGGTTAGAGTCACACCAAGATATTTTATATTGTTTGTGACAATTGTGAAGGGTTTTATTTCCCTAATTTCTTTCTCAGCCTGTTTATCCTTCGAGTATAGGAAGGCTACTGATTTGCTTGAATTAATTTTGTATCCAGCCACTTTGCTGAAGTTGTTTATCAGCTGTAGCAGATCTCTGGTGGAGTTTTTCAGGTCACTTAAGTATACGATCATATCGTCTGCAAATAGTGATATTTTAATTTCTTCCTTTCCAATTTGCATCCCTTTGACCTCTTTTTGTTGTCTAATTGCTCTAGCTGGAACTTCAAGTACTATATTGAATAGATAGGGAGAGAGTGGACAGCCTTGTCTAGTCCCTGATTTTAGAGGGTATCCTTTATATTTCTCTCCATCTAGTTTGATGTTGGCTACTGGTTTGCTGTATATTGAATTTACTATGTTTAGGTATGGGCCTTTAATTCCTGATCTTTCCAAGACTTTTATCATGAAGGGATATTGAATTTTGTCAAATGCTTTTTCAGAATCTAAAGAAATGACCATGTGATTTGTTTTTCTTTTTCTTTGAGTTTGTTTATGTAATGGATTTCTGGATATTGAACCATTCCTGCATCCCTGGGATGAAGCCTATTTGATTGTGGTGAATGATCATTGTGATGTGTTCTTGGATCTGGTTTTGAGAATTTTATTGAGTATTTTTGCGTCGATATTGATAAGGAAAATAGGTCTGAATGTTTTCTTTTATTGTTGGGTCTTTGTGAGGTTTTGGTATAAGTGTAACTGTGGCCTCATGGAATGAATTGGGTAGTGTTCCTTATGTTTCTATTTTGTGGAATAGTTTGAAGAATATTGGTATTAGGTCTTCTTTGAATGTCTAGTTGAATTCTGCACTAAACCCATCTGGTCCTGTGCTTTTTTTGGTTGGGAGACCTTTAATGACTGTTTCTATTTCTCCAGGGGTTATGTGACTGTTTAGATGGTTTATCTGATCCTGACTTAACTTTGATATTTGGGGTCTGTCTAGGAAATTGTCCATTTCATCCATATTCTCCAATTTTGTTGAGTATAGGCTTTTGTAGTAGGATCTAATAATTTTTTTGAATTTCTTCAGTATCTGTTGTTATGTCTCCCTTTTCATTTCTGATTTTGTTAATTTGGATAACGTCTCTGTGCCCTCTGCTTAGTCTGGTTAAGGGTTTATCTATCCTGTTGATTTTCCGAAAAAAAAAAGATTCTTTGTATAGTTCTTTTTGTTTCTAATTGGTTGATTTCAGCCCTGAGTTTGATTATTTCCTGCCTTCTATCCCTCTTGGGTTTATTAGCTTCTATTTGTTTTAGAGCTTTCAGGTGTTTTGTTAAGCTGCTAGTGTATGCTCTCTTCAGTTTCTTTTTGGAGGCACTCAGAGCTATGAGTTTTCCTCTTAACTACTTTCATTGTTTGAAAAGTCTGGGTATTTTTTTATTTCATTTTCATTAAATTCTGAAATGTCTTTAATTTCTTTCTTTATTTGTTCCTTGGCCAAGTTATCACTGAGTAGAACATTGTTCAGCTTCCATGTGTATGTGGACTTTCTGATATTATTGTTGCCACTGAAGACCAACCTTAATCCTTAGTGCTCTGATAGGAGGCATGGGATTATTTCAATCTTCTTATATCTGTTCAGGTTTGTTTTGTGACCGATTATGTGGTCAGTTTTGGAGAAGGTACCATGAGGTGCTGAGAAGAAGGTATATTCTTTTGATTTAGGATAAAATGTTCTAAATATCTGTTAAATCCATGTGGTCCATAACAGTTGTTAGTTTCACTGTGTCTCCATTTATTTTGTGCTTCCAAGATTTGTCCATTGATGAGAGTGGGGTGCTGAAGTCTCTCCCACTATTTTTGTGTGAGGTACAATGTGTGCTTTGAGCTTTAGCAAGATTTCTTTTATGAATGTGGGTGCCCTTGCATCTTGAGCATAGATGTTCAGAATTGAGAGTTCTTCTTGGAAGACTTTACCTTTGATGAGTATGAAGTGTCCTTTCTTACCGTTTTTGATGATTTTTGGTTGAAAGTCGATTTTATCCGATATTAGAATGGCTACTCCAGCCTGTTTCTGGGAACATTTGTCTGGAAAATAGTTTTCCAGCCCTTTACTCTGAGGTAGTGTTTGTCTTTAACTCTGAAGTACATTTCCTGTATGCAGCAAAGTGCTGGGTCCTATTTATGTATCCAGTCTGTTAATCTATGTATTTTTATTGGGGAATTGAGTGTATTGATGTTAACAGATATTAAGGAATAGTGATTGTTGCCTCCTGTTATTTTTGATGTTTTTTTTTTTTTAATGTTTGTGCAACTATCTTCTTTTGAGTTTGTTGAAATTTTACGTTCTTGGTTTTTCTAGGGTGTAGGTTCTCTCCTCGTGTTGGCGTTTTCCATCTATTATCCTTTGTAGGGCTTGGTTTATGGAAACATACTGTGTAAATTTGGTTTTGTCATAGAATATTTGGCTTCACCATCTAAGGTAATTGAGAGTTTTGCTGGGCATCCTGAGCCAGCAGTTGTGTTCTCTCAGGGTCTGTATGAGATTTGCCCAGGATCTTCTACCTTTCATAGTCTCTGGTGAGAAGTCTGGTGTAATTCTGATAGGTCTGCCTTTATATATTACTTGACCTTTTTCCCTTACTGCTTTTAATATTCTTTCTTTGTTTTGTGCATTTTGTGTTTTGACTATTTTGTGACAGGAGGATTTCATTTCTTGTCCAATCTATTTGGAGTTCTGTAGGCTTATTGTATATTTATATTCATCTCTTTCTTTAGGTTAGCAAAGTTTTATTCTACAACTTTTTTTGTATATATTTACTGGCTCTTTCAGTTGAGAATCTTCACTCTCTTCTATACCTATTATCCTTAGGGTTGGTGTTCTCATTGTGTCCTAGATTTCCTGGATGATTTTGGTTAGGAGTTTTTTGCATTTTGCATTTTCTTTGGCCGTTGTTTCAGTGTTTTCTATGGTATCTTTTGCTCCTGATATTCCTTCTTCTATCTCTTGTATTCTGTTGGTGATGCTTGCATCTATGACTCCTGATCTCTTTCCTAGGTTTTCTAACTCCAGGGTTGTCTCCCTTTGTGATTTCTTTATTGTTTCTATTTCCATTTTTAGATCCTGGATGGTTTTGCTCATTTCCTTTGCCTGTTTGATTGTGTTTTCCTGTTATTCTTTAAGGGATTTTTGTGTGTCTTATTTAAGGGCTTCTAGCTGTTTACCTGTGTTCTCTTGTATTTCTTTAAGAGAGTTATTTATTTCCTTCTTAAAATCTTCTGTCATCATTATGAGATATGATTTTAAATCTGAATCTTGCTTTTCTGGTGTGTTGGCGTATACAGGGCTATCTCGGTTGGGAGAACTGGGTTCTGATGATGCCAAGTTGCCTTGGTTTCTGTTTCTAATGTTCTTGCCCCTGCCTTTTGCCATCTGTTTATCTCTGGTGTTAGCTGGTCTTGCTCTTTCTGACTGTGGCTTGTCCTGCTTGCAAGCCTCTGTGTCAGTACACCTTGGGGACCATCTCTCTATGAGAGGAATTTGGGTTTGGAGAGCTGTGGTACAGGCTCAGCTCTGGGGTGCAGACAGAAACCAGAAGGATTCAGTCCCCAGCTGTTCCTTGGTTCCTGTGTCCTGATGGCTTTGCAATGGTCCCTCTTGATCCAGGAGTTTGAAAAGAAGTGGTGGCCTTGCCTGTGCTCGAAGGAGTGTTGGCATTCCTGGGAGACCAGCTCACTCCAGGCACTATTTGAGTGTGGAGCCCTGTGTTACAGCATCAGCTCCCTGGCCACAGAAGGAAAAGGGAAGACCACACCTCAGTCCCTGTGTCCTGAGGGTTCTGGGCAGGTCCCGCTAAGCAGAGTGCTAGCCTTACCTTGCTCACAGTCTTTTCCACACTCCAGGAAGGTTAGCTTTCTCCTGTCCCTATTTGGCTATGGATCCCTGTTGCCCAGGCTGAGGTCCCCTGACAATTAGAAAATTAATAATATTAAATACAATAACACAATGAAATGTCAGGCATCCAGAACCACTTCTCAAATGGATTCATGGTTACCTGAATGTGTTACAGTTCTAAAAAGCATAATATCTACGGCTGAGCTGCTGCTGCTGCTGCTGCTGCTAGTCCTACTGCTGCTGCTGCCGCTGCTGCCACAGAAAGCTGAGGCTGAATATCCACAAATTAGTGCTCTTCACCTTACTTCTTCAAGGTTTAGTGGTAATGTCAAAACTCCACATATCGAAGGCAAATAGCTGAGCCTTGGCTTACAATGAAATCAGAATCTGTTAGCAATCAAGACTAAGTAGTTTCTTCCACCATGGCTTCTTTTTAAAGTTTTCTGATACTGAGCAATGGTATATAAAACAACATGGAAAGGCAGCTAGGTAAAATTTAATCTCTAGATAAATCGCAAGATGTGTGTGAGCATTTGTGCTTGTGTTCATGTGCATAATTGGTCATATTTTCATGCTAAAAATATAACTATTTTATTAAGGAAAAGGCCTATGGAATCTCTTATGTTATCATAGCATGAAATATGAAGAAAAACCTCTCATTTGAATGCATGTTTATGTTTGTTACACACACACACACACACACACACATATATGAAATAAAATACAGTATTTGTTATTGTGAAGCATGCCAGTAATCCCAGCATACTCAGGAGGTTAAAGAAGGAGGATCTAGAGCAAAATCAGCCCTTAGGTACATAGTGAATTTAAGGCCAGTTTGGACTATAAGCACCCCAGAATCAAAAAGTATATTCAAATTATTACAGGATCACAGCTTGTAAAACAATACAGCAGAGGATCATTGAATCCCATTGACACTTAAGAAGAGCCAGTTTATAAGAATAATTAGTTTCTTAGAAGAGATTTCAAATCATATTTACAAGACTACCAGCAAAGGGAAGAACATGGAAAAGGCATGCAATGAAAGATGAAGTTGGGCATAATTTCACAGTTTCAACATCATAAATTCCAGTTAGGCTAAATACTTTCTATGTGAGTTAGAACATATGAAAAATACATGAGACATAGTAAAAAGTTTTATTACTCTGACGTCTTCCCAAATATGATATATTAATACATTACTTTTATATTGATGTTTTAAAATACTGTTAAATTAAGTTAAATAAAGTATTGGTTAATAATATTATGTAAATCTAAATTACATTATATGCAATAGAATCCACTGTTATCTAAGTAGTTTAAATACCTGTGAATATATTGGTGATTTACACATATATCTACATTCATTACAATCATATAACATAAAAATACATGCCTCATACATAGTGATGAATCAGTTTAATTTTAGAGTACTGGAATATAAGTCAAAAGGATATGTAACAATGAGTAAACATAATATAATACATTGTCTGAAAGGTGGATATCGGGCAGACCTCTCATAGATTGCATAGATGATGATTTGGGGTTAGAATCCAAAATAGAATGTGAAAGAGGAAGAAGAACCTTTATGGTTTTTTAAGATTAAGATTATTCTATTTAAAAATAAATTACTTTACACTAACTAGTTTACTAATAAAAGCACCACACTGCTAGAAAAATAAAACCATTCACATATGTGTCAGGTCCAAACTTAACATATGTCAGTGAACTTCTCTACAGTTAACAATGAAGCTTAGCTTGGAGATAGCGTGGTTTCAAACTCAAGTTAATTTCAAACTCATTCACTATCACATTATTTATTTATTATGGTTGTTGCTACTTTGATACCTTGAAAATTGAATTCATTTTTTTCACCATGAAGAAAAAATATATGATGGAGTCAAAATGAAAAAATTAAACTCATAATTTCTTTGTGACTAATTTGTCATCTTGCCAGCATCATCATATATATTTTATGTATGCTTTCATTGTATACATTCTATATATGTTCACAAGCAGACACATGTCTTGTTTTAATATTTCACTACTTTGTGCTTGTATCTTTAGAGTAACAGCATCTGTGTGTTTCATTTTCTCCAATCATTAAGCATCTTCTGAGTAAAACACCCTTATTTATGTGGTTTTTAAGTCATTGGATTGATCATGTGATATAGTAGAACATAGCTGTTAGAAAAACAGAAGTGAAGTCAATAGAAATTCAAAGTAAAACTTTACTTATTTCAAGAGCCATGAATGATATCTCAGCATATGTTTTCATATGTTAACTGACTCTTAACATATGCCTTCATATTTCTATCACATGGCTGATGTCAGTTGGCACATTAACTGATAACATAGCCTGTGTTTATGCCATTTTCCTGCTTGGTTTCAAACTTAGCACCTACTATACGTTTGAGCAGAGGCCTGTTTAAACCCAAGGCCAACAGAAGGAAACATAATCTCACATTAATAATAGCAACCAGCTTTAGGTAGATACACCTACTTCAGTAGAACTAAAGAGAACTGGAAAAGCTTCAGAAGCTTCAGACCTCCCCTTCTCTCTTGATTGCCTCCACTCTGAGAGATGTTGGTGAGGCTAACATGTGAGCAAAGGTTCCCTCCGCATGAGTCTAACAGATTGACCAGATCTCAAATTACTAGCAATTCGACCCTGAGTGTGTTTTATTTAATTTCTCTAGGATTTCATCATTTTCTAAATCGTGCTATTTTTTTATACTTAATTGTATTACAAATGTAAAGAGTTTAAAAAAAACTTATAGATCATCAGAAATTAGTATAAATAGCTTAGATAGGAGAGAACAGGAAGGCACTTATGACTTTATGCTTGCATGTTGCTTGTATTTAATACCATCAATACGTTTCTCTTTCTTTAGTCACACAGCATCAGACAAATCTGAAGACAGAGTTAAAAGAGGTAGATATAACTGAGCAGCAAGGAATCTCCCTCAGCAGATTTACAAGATGAGCTTAGATTAATTAAATTAGTGGCTGAATCTAGTGAGGGTGTAAACTTTTTAAAGGACCATGGCCTTTTAAATGAGTCTGGCCAAACATTTTAGTCTGAAGTTTATCAACTATGTGGCTTTTGGCAAATGGATTTTAGTCCGATTATTCAGTACTAACTTACTGCTTCATATATTGATAGTATATGACTCAACTTCTGTGGAGGAATTAGAATTATAATTAGTCTTTGACATCACGTGTATAATGTTGGCCCAACAGCTCTGCAGATGTAGAGATTTCTGAACTCCTCTCCTTTCATCATGAATATGCATGAGTATGTTGAATCTCTGCACAATTCTAGAAGGATCACCGTGAAACACATGAAAATACATTGAAAATCGAACCAACTTGCAATGTGGTGGAGAGAAATACTTACCTATAATGATCATGAAAGAAACAGATCTACTCAGATAGATAATTGATTTTAGTAACTCATGTGTTCTTGTAACATGTCAGGGAATGTGGAACATGGAAAAATGAACATGACAGACTCTCTGCCTTATGAGAGTTCAAAAGTGATCCTAGTGTGAAGGAATGAGGTACAGCTTAGTTCAATCACTCTGGCTGATGCATTATGGGAGTACCTGGAGGCAACTTCCACTTTTTATCTTTTTAACTTTTTATTGGATATTTTATTTATTTACATTTCAAATGTTATCTCCTTTCCTCAGTTCCCCTCTGGAAACCCCTTATCCCATCCTCCCTCTCCCTGCTTCTATGAGGGTTCTCCCCCACCTACCCACCCATTCCTGCCTCCTCGCCCTGATATTCCCCTACACTGGAGCATGGAGCCTTCACAGGACCAAGTACCTCTCCTTACATTGATGTCTGACAAGGCCATCCTCTGCATCAAATGCAGCTAGAGTCATGGGTCCCTCCATGTGTACTCTTTCATTGGTGGTTTAGTTCCTGGGAGCTCTGGGGGATCTGGTTGGTTGATATTGTTGTTCTTCCTGTCCACTCCTAAATAGGAAAGGCAGGTTAACATATAAAATGTAACACAAAAACAAACTCTTTGTCTGGGGATTTTCAACAGTGATGATCAAAGATTCATTCAGACAGTGATGACTTTTAAAGTACTGCATGATATCACTAGTAAGCTTCAAACACATAAAAATTCTCACGATCCTGCACCCCAATTTTATCAAGCTTTTTACTCTAATAATTGTTTAGATTCTCATCAAAGAGGAATTAGATGGGTTTGACTGAAGCAAAGAAAGTATAAATTAGAGAATTTATAGCTTTGTCTGAAGTCTTAGATCGAGGTTTGAGTGCACTGCTCTTAAGAGTATGAACTTCTTGCTTATGAACAAAGTATTACAAAAAGTAGGCCAGCAAAGATACACTGTCAGAAGTCACTTCATTCTTATGGGAAGCCTAGATAATCACTAGTCACTACAGACTAAAGATAAAGATGCCTGGGAGAAAGAGACCATTAGATATCTAGCAACATTCTAAAATGTAAGCTCTCCTTCAGATAGCAAAAAATACAAAAAAACAAAAAACAAAAAAACCTGGACTTAGAACAATCCAAATACATTTTCTGTATGTACAGTAAGTTTGACTTTTTATCAGTCTTTACCACTATTTATGTCAAAGAGCCATGCCTGGGTACCTGAGGCATGAGTTCCAGTCTCTGGAACATATGAGTGGCAACAAAACAAACAAACAAACCATATCAATTTACTTAGAGTATATAATATTAGTTATTGTGACACAATGAGTTCTAAGGTTTTTGATTTCATTATGTCAGTTATTAAACTTCTATATGCATTTTCTATTTCCTGTAGGTGAGCAAAGTAAAGTAAATTCATTCACAGTCCCTATCTGTAAACTAGAAAAGCACTTAACCTGTGGCAGATGCTCAGTGAATAGCACTGAATTGATTCAAGAAAATAGAGACAAATTTTATTTAGGAGATTGGCTAAATACTGAGACCATTGATCCAGATCACAAACACACACACACACACACACACACACACACGCACACACTAGTTTTGTGTGTTACATTTTGCATGTGTGTGAACGTTAATCTATCAACTTCTCCTAGACCTCTTAGAAAGTATTAGGTTGTTGTTAGTTCTAAACTGTTGGCCCAAACAATAGCAAGTAAGAATCAAATATCTGTAATAGTACCTTTTAAATTAAGCTTAACTAATGCTAGTCATGGTTTGTTTATATGAGGGATTCATTTTTTTCTATAGAAGTGGTCACTGTATTAGTTTGTACAGACTTATATTAAGATGCAAAATGAAGAAAAAGTAAATAAGATAAAATATATAACTCACCCATTTGAAAGGAAAATCTTTTGAAAATGGCAAGTGCCCTGACTTGAGCATGTCAGCTGCCTACATACATCTGGTTATTTCATCTTTGTGAATCAACACGTATGGACATAAAGTGTTAAGTAAAGAATAATATTCTGTGGCAAAGGTTAAAAACTACTGTCAAATTCCCCTCACTCAGGTTTTGTACATGGAAGGGTTAAGCCTCAAAGCTCTCTTCAGCTTTTAGCCCTGGGACTCCTATTTACTTTAATGGAAATCACTTTTCCAAGGCACCATGCAGAGATTTGAAACACAGGGTGAAAGGTCATCCTGCAACTCTAAGAATAATAAATTCACAATTTGTACTTTCCTGACCTCTAGAAATATTTTGAGGTGTTTGAGGCCAAAGAAAACAAAGCAGTGCTTTGAAAGGGCTGGGGGAACTATCAATTGATCAATTTAAGAGGGATTATCTGATAATTGGGTAAATATATTGTTATTGATGTGTAGAAAGAGGAAGATGTGCCAAGAAAAAACTAATGGCCAGACTGAGATTTATCTGCTAATCCTTGTAGGAGGCAGTTTACTGAGAACATGAGTAATTGCTCTGCTAACAGATTTATTCTTCTCTTAAGCCCATTTGCGGCTTAAATCCTCCCTTTTCTACCCAGCAGTTGAAAATGTGACTTGAATCACTGCTGCTCACTGTGCTAGACTTTGTAACACCTCCTAGGCATGGTTAGACTCCAACTCCTTTGATTTCACATGGTTGCTGGAAAAGGGTTTTCTGACCAGATGTGCTTTAAGTGAACTCTCAGGAATTTTACATTTGACTGGGTTACCTGAAGATAATCATCTCTTTTTTACAGATATGTTTTTTGATTAATTAATTAACCAATTCCGCTTGCATCCCAGCTGCAGTTTCCCTTCTTTCCACTCATCCACTCCTCCCTGTCCCCACCCCTACCCCCATTCCACTCCTGTTCTCTTTCTCTTCAGAACAGGAAAGTCCTCACAGCCTCACATGGATATCAACTATCCTTGGCATTGCTGAAAGGAGCCTGATATAGCTATCTCCTGAGAGGCTCTGCCAGTGCCTGACAAATACAGAGGTGGATGCTCTCAGCCAACCATTGGACTGAGCATGGGTTCCCCGATGAAAAGGTTAGAGAAAGGACTGAAGGAGCTGACGGGGGTTGCAACCCCACAGGAAGAAAACTAATATCAACCAACCCGACCCCCAGAGTTCCCAGAGACTAAGCCACCACCCAAAGAGTACACATGGAGGGACCCATGGCTCCAACTACGTATGTAGCTGAGGATGTAGGAGAGGACCTTGGACCTATGAAGGCTTGATGGATGCCCCAGTGTAGGGGAATTCAAGGGCGGGGAAGCAGGAGTGGATAGATAGGTGGGGGAACACCTGCATAGAAGTAGGGGAAGGCGGGATGGTACAGGGAGTTTGGGGAGCAGGAAAGGGAATAACATTTGAAATGTAAATAAAGAAAATATCCAATAAAAAATTTATGTGAAAAAAAAAAAGAGGTAAAGAATTAAGCTGAAATAAGACTAGGTGCATCTTTGCTTATTGAGATTAGAAGAAAGTAACCGAGACTGCCCTGGCTTTGCTGTTTCCCCACATGAAAACTGTGCTGTGCAATTGTTGGATAGGTCAATCGCAAGCATTCCTCTTGGTTTGAGCGTCAGTCTCTGTAGGTCCCTGTTGAGACAGGATAGCTGGTTCTGAAGGTCTTCTTGTGATATCCTTTGCTCCTCTTGCTCCTCCAATTCTTCCTTTCCCTCTTCTGTGGGATTCCTTAAGCATTACTTAATATTTGGCTGTATGTCTCTCTATCTGTGATCCAAGAGAAAGAGACTTCACAATGTTTGCGGCTCTACCAACGAGTGAAGGACAAAGTAATTGCTTTCTGCATTGTACATTGAACATGACCTAATTAGCAAGAGATATTATGGCTTTAATTCATTTTCTTCTACATATCATCACATGCTATCCAAAACATGAGATGGTTGGTCACCAAATTTGTATTTTGGAAATTACAGAGAACAAGACAGATTTTTCTTATCCAAATATTAAATGAACCTTTCTGGTAAGTGTAAAACTATTTTGAAATCCCAACATATCCAATTTATTTTTAGAAAAAAATATTTTTAACAACATAATATTCAAAGTCAAATATCTAAATATGTATCTGGATAATTGTGACCTATAATTGCTCAAAAACTGACTGTTTAATTATTAAATAAAAGTTTCAACATTATGACTGACTTCTCTAGAAATACCTTTTTATATCTGATAATGCTCAATTGAAATCATGCAGAGCTCTATCAATGGCATGTATTATCTAATATTTAATCTTATGTCTAATATACATAAATGATAAATTGAGAAATGAATAGAAAATAGATAAATGGCAGATGACAGCTAGATAAATGATTAGTGTTAGATGATAAATAAATGACAGATGAAAGTTGGATGATAGATGATAGATAGATAGATAGATAGACAGACAGACAGATAGGTATTAATTCTATGACATTTGTAATTGGGGAAGCCTGAACTCAGAAGTGCTCTTATTCTACAGGACAGGTTTTGTATCATAGAATACATATGTTTCAGCATGTATTTCATGTGTCAGTAAGAATCCTAAAAAAATTCACATTTATTTTTGGAAAATTAATAAACACAATCAAACATGTTGTGAAAGGAGAAATAACAGTCTGGGTCATCATTCACCATATATTCTAGAAACATGCAAGTAACATGTAAGTTTAGTAAGCTAGATGCTTCTCATGACTGGATTAATAGGAACTATGAAAAAAAGACATGTCAGAATTCAGTTATAAAACCAACTTATAATCTTCATTACATCCAGACATCTAAAGGGAATAGTCCCCTTTATCTTGTTCTGTACTCAATATCCTCTTCTTTGGATTGCTACTGTGGGCCTACTGTCTGCCCCTAATTTTCACAAGATAGAAGATATAAAGTAGTAGTCTCAACTAACTTGAACCCCTGAGATCTCTCAGACACTGAACCACCAACCAGGCAGCATATACTAGCTGATATCAGGCCCCCAATACATATACAGCAGAGGACTGCCTGGTCTGTCCTCAGGGAGAGAAGATGCACCTAACTTGAGAGAGATTTGAGGCCCCAGGCTTAGGGAAGTCTAGTGGGGGTACGGGGGAGAGGACATCCTCTTGGAGATGGGAGAGGAGGAATGGGATGAGAAACTGTCAGAGGACACATCGGGTGGGAAATTATGAATGGACTGTAAAATAATAATAATAGTAATATTAATATTATTATTATTTAATATATAAAAAAAGAAAGTGACTTAGGACTTTATGGATCAGTTTTGCTTAACCTTTTAACAAAAATTAAAACATGGTCATTTCAAACAGTAGAAATTATTTCCTACCCATTCTATATTATATATTCAGACATTTAAAACTTAATGAAACTGTCAGTGTTTCAAAGAGGAGTAATACTTTCATGTAATGAAAGGTCTAGCTGATAATACTCCCAACAAGAACCATACACTAACAAGAACTCAGAACCAGGCACAAGAATCTCTATAGACTAGCTAGTCAGGGAAGTCCAAGTGACTTCCAAAACAATACAGGCTATGCTTGAAGTAGTTGGTTGCTTCTCAGAGGTGGAAGGTAAGCCCCTACTGATGAAGACACCAATCATTTAGGACAGACACCTGAGATTATTTAAGTAAGATCTAACCTGAAAGTCTCCTTCTTGTCTAACTTTCATTGTACTAGAAAATACTATGCAAGCTTACTAGGAAGAGAAGCAATTAATAGTCTAGCCCAACTGTGACATCTATGAACCACAACAATGACAAGTATGGCATGACATTTTTCTATAAAGGTGTTATAAGTGGCTCTCACATGTTGGTGGCAACCAATAGCCATCTAATTGAACTTAAGTTTCACTCACGTGAAGAAAAACCATTCTTGCTAATAGAAACCTACCCAAATTCGCAGGGCTGGTGAGCCCATAATTCTTTTTAGATAAGAATCTACTATTACCACTTTGCTAGACCAACACAATCTCTAATTACATTCTAAATCTATGTAGCTATAAGATTTCATCAATGAAGCATTTCTTTCCAGAAAATAGATACAAATTCCATAACTGTACACAAAGCAGAAAACACAAAGCATGGCTTATAGAGAGCTGAGTACCAATAGATATGTCTATATCACCATTCCTGCAACAACCTCTCAGGGAACATCATGGGAGAAGTATTAGATAGAGTGTAAAAACTAGAATACCAACAAATCTGCTGTAAAATAATCTTTCATAGAAATGGCTGTATAAATGAGATCTGAACAATGGCAGTTTCACTAGACATGCCAAAATGAAAGGGGTGAATCTGACACATGGGGTTACACACCTGGAAAAGGAACTAAAGATAGCTGATGACTGCTGAAAGAGAGTGAGTTTGCCAGTTAAAGAATGAGCTCAAAAAACAAAGTAGGCAGTCCTTTAACCACATAAACACAAACAACAAAATGGACTCTGGATGCTATTGTTCTATTTTTGTTACATATGATCACATATACAGGTTGTGTGTGTGTGTGTGTGTGTGTGTGTGTGTGTATGTGTTTAACAATAATAACTGGGAAAGAAAAGGCTATCAATTTGGGAGTGGATTGGGAACATGGAGTGAGAGAGAAGGAGGGAACTTGGGAGGGACTGAAGAAAGGGAAAAGAAGAAGGAACATTATGATATAGTTATGTTTTAATTAACATGTATATAAAAAAAGAAAGTATTCTTCCTATATAACAACAGTTTTAGAAGAGTCCAGCCAAAGGCCAAGGACAAATACTTGGACCTTTCTCATAAATAAATAAATAAATAAATAAATAAATAAATAAATAAAATTAGACAAGTTTGTGTGTCAAATATTCTTGTATATCTCTGTATTGTTAATTCTATAACTTTCCTTGAATAATTTATTAAACTCAGTCATACTTCATATTTGTGAATTTAGATTGATATATTTCATTCTATCTAAATAGATCTCAGGCTTATTTTAAAAACAATCATAAAAATTAAACCTTAAACAGAAAATAACCTGGTAGAAGAGGCAAGTCATTTTAACAGTACCAAATGATGTAGAGCCCTGTAGTCTGCTCTGCAGCTGAACTAATGTTCTGCTATTCCTTTTGAGTAAGCTTCACTTTTTTTATAATTCAAAATCTGGATAGTATCCATCAAGTTTATATAAGTTATTGTCACTCAATAAAGCTGTTACTTGGAGGTAGCTTGGCAATTTAAGGAGTAAGTGGCTTAAAGCTAAGTCAAAAGTCCAGGTGAATCCAGTGTCATAGTCAATATCTATAAATGAAGAAGTGGTTATTAGGGTGACAGTGATAATCACAAAGGGGAATTTGTGGATCATATATACTGTGACAAAACAGGTACCAGTTTTATCCTACAATGCTTGATTTTGAATTGTATCCATAGTTAATGTATTACCAAGAAAGGAAACAATTGTTTCATTTGTCAGATACCACTTAATCTGACAGTTCATGCAATGAGAAAAAATAGAACAGATTGGTATATAATTGACAAGACATGGTAACAGCAAAGACAACATACAGTCACTGAATGCCACTCTTAGTCCCGTTTAATCAGCCCATCTCCCAAGCCCATTTCCAAACACTTGGACTGTGTCACATGGTACAGACCCAGGGTCCGACTAATTCTTCCCCATCACTCCTTTAAGCCTTTCCTTCTAGCCCGTCTCAGTTCCTTTGTGACTCCCATTTGAACCACAAACTCATTCTCTACCAAAGGCACAGTGTGGCTAGAAGACATACTTGTCTAGAACTGAGATTGGATCAAAGGGAGCCAAAGAATAGAACATACAAACACTCACACACACACACACACACACACACACACACACACACACACCCCTTCTAAACATCAGCTGGATATCTACACTAAGAAATGCTCAAACATCATAAGTCCAAAAACATAGACCACAGAGCAAAAGTACAATCACTGACAACCAAGGCCATATGTCTCCTCCAAAACCCAGCAACTATATTTTATTGGGCCACAAAAAAAAAAAAAAAAAAAAAAAATTTACAAAAGCACAAGAAATAGGATTTCAAATAGCAATTATGAATATGTCCAAGGAAATAAAGACAATATGCTATAGCTGTCTCTTGAGAGACTTTGCCAGAGTATGGTCAATACAGTTTCAGATGCTTGTAGCTAACCATTGGACTGTGCATGGGTATCCCAGTGGAGGAGTTAGGGGAAGGACTGAAGGAGCTGAAGGAATTTGCAACCCCACTGGAAGAGCAACAATATCAACCAACCAGATCCCCCAGAGCTCCCAAGTACTAAACTACCAACCAAAGAGAACACATCAAGAGACCCATGGCTCCAGCTGCATATGTATCGGAGTATCACCTTATCTGGCATCAATGGCAGGGGAGGCCCTTGGTCCTGTGGAGGCTTGATGCCCTGGCTTAGGGGAATGCTGGGGTGGTGAGGAGTGAGTTGGTGGGTGGGTGGGTGGGAAGAACCTTCATAGAAGCAAGGGAGGGGAATGAGATTGAGGGTTTGCGGAGGGGAGGGGAATGAGATTGAGGGTTTGGGAGGGGAGGGGAATGAGATTGAGGGTTTGGGAGGGGAGGGGAATGAGATTGAGGGTTTGGGAGGGGAGGGGAATGAGATTGAATGTTTGGGAGGGGAGGAGAATGAGATTGAGGGTTTGGGTGGGGAGGGAAATGAGATTGAGGGTTTGCGGAGGGGAGGGGAATGAGATTGAGGGTTTGGGAGGGGAGGGGAATGAGATTGAGGGTTTGGGATCGGAGGGGAATGAGATTGAGGGTTTGGGAGGGGAGGGGAATGAGATTGAGGGTTTGGGAGGGGAGGGGAATAAGATTGAGGGTTTGGGAGGGGATACTGAAAGGATAACATTTGAAATGTAAGTAAATAAAATAACCAACTAAAAAAGACCGAAACCTTGAATACATGTCATTCTGAAGACAAATCCAAACACTTGAATGAAGTAATAAAAACAATTAAAGGCATTAAAGTAGAATCTAACATAATGAATTGTCTCATTCAATAAATAGAGTAACCTTAAAACAAAAAAGCCATATTGAAGCTCAAAATGGAAAACTCATAAAGTCAAACAGAAATCTCAGAGGTTAGCCTCACTAACAGTTTAAAAGACATAGGCAAGAAAATCACAGGTACTAAAGACAAAGTAGAAGAAATGGATAGCTCAGACAAATAAAATGTTAAATCAAACAAAAAAGATCTTGACATTCAACATCCTGGGCTACTGTGAAAAAAAAAATGAATTTATGAATAGCCAGTATAGAGGAAAGAGAAGAAATCCAAGATAAAAGCACAGAAAGGTTTTTGACAAAATCGTACAATTCCTCCAATCTAAAGAAAGAGATTTGTATTAAGCTATAAGAGACAAACAAAATACCAAATAGATATGATCAGAAAATAGACTACTTAGAAGACAAAATAATCAAAATACTAAAAGCACAGAGCAAAGAAAGAATTTTAAAAGCTTCAAGGGAAAAATTAAAAGTCTCACAAGAAATAAAGTCCATTAGACTAACACCTGGTTTCTAATGGAGACTTTGAAACCAGAAGGACCTAGATGATTGTTTTACAACCTCTGAAAGACCATAGATGCCAACCAGAACAATATACCCAGCAAAACTATCAATAACAATTGATGGAGGAAAAACTGTCATGCTAGAAACAAACTTAAGCAATTAGGGTCAACCAATCCAGCTCTTTAGAACATAGTTGGTGGAATATTCCAGTCAGAGGATAACACATTGCACTCAAGAGAACACAAGCAATCAATAAACCACAAACAATTCATTAAAAGAGAAGAAAAGAAAACCATGCATCATCAACAAAATAACAAGGATTAATAAACACCTTTTAATAATAACTTTATATTAATGATCTCAATTTTCCAATATAAAGACACAGATTAACATATTATATCACAAAACTGTAAGTATTATTTTGCTGCATTCATGCCACATATTATACCATCAATGACAAGCAACATTTTAGATAAGAGAATGAAAAATGGTATTCTAAGCAAGTAGAACCAAGAATCAAACAGGCACAACATTTTTAAGTAGACTTCAAACCAAAACTAATCAGGAAAAATATAGAAAGACAGTACATACTTATTTAAAAAATCAACTATTACAGTTCTAAAAACATATCAAAAAACATAAGAACACACAATTTCATAAAAGAAACACTACTATAATTAAAAGTACAGATTACCTCTATTACAGTAGATAATATTGGAGAAAGTAAATCTCAACATAGAAAAATTGAAATAATATCATGCACTGTATCTTACCACTATGTATCAGATACCAACAAAAACATAGAAACAGTAAAAAGTATAAAAACTAGAAACTGAACTAGTCATTACTGATGAAGGTTATGTCAAGACAGAAATCAGAAAGGATATTAATGCCTTTTTACATTTAAATGAAAATGAAGCACAACATACCTAAACTTATGGGACACAATTTAGATGGTTCTAAGAGACAAGTTTATATCGTTAGATGCTTAAATAAAAATATTTGGAGATATCCCATATCAATAACTTAATTAATTGCTAGATAATAACACTTTAAACTGAAAGAAAACCAAGAATAAATAATACCATAAAAAGTACATGGAAAAATTACTCAAACACGGAGAAGAAATCAATGAAATATAAACAGCAAAACATAAATAATAAATAAAACAAGGGATTACCTTTTAGGAAACACACACACAAAGATTGACAAAAATTTCCTCTAATTTGCCAAAAGACAGGGACAGAGAGGTTCCAAATTAATAAAGTGGAGATTAAAGGGGAAGCATTACTACAGACATGGAGAAATTCAGAGAATCATAAGGACATACTTTACAAATCTATACTCCACAAGACTAGAAAACCTTAACTAAATACAATTTTCTCAACACATACCACTTATCAAAGTTAAATAACGATCAACTAATTTTTTCCATTAATTAATTTATTTATTCACTTTATATTCCAATTTCAGGCCCCTCATACAATTTTTTTTAAAATCTATAACTCCTCATGCAGTAGATGAAGTAGTTAAAAATCTCCCAATCAATAATACAACAGGCCAGATGGATTCAACTCATATTTTTAACAGACCTTCTTTCTAATGCCAACAGTCCTCATGCTTTTCCACACAATAGAAGCTTGTAGAACATTTCTAAAGTCTTTATGGAGCTACTTTTACCTTGGCACAAAACCACTCGAATACTCCTAACATAAAGAAAAATGTACAGTAATATTCTTTATGGACATGGATGGAAATTTTCTCAAAAAATACTTGCAAACCAAATTCAAGAGCACAGCAAAAGTATCTACTATGATTGAGTCAGCTTTATCCCAGAGATGTATGGATGGTTCAACATACCTCAACTGGTAAATATAATTCACCAAATAATCAGAATGAAGAACAAAATCCACATAATCATCTCATTAGATGCAGTAAAGGCCTTTAACACAGTCCAACACTGCTTACTATTAAAGGCCTTAGTGTGAATAGAGATACAAGAGCTAAACATTAGCATAACAAGCACAACATACAGAAAGCCCACAGCCAACATTATCCTAAAGGAAGACAATCTCAAAGCATTTCTTAGGAACAAGACAAGGATGTCCGCTCTTTCCATCCCATATTGTATGTAATACTTTAATTCTTAGCTAGAACAATAAAACAGCTGGAGAGGCTCGGGTGGGTATGAATGAGAAGAAAAGAAGTCAAAGCATATTTATTTGCAGATAATAGTAATATATATATATGCCTCCACTAGGAAATATCTATAGCTATCCAAAACTTTTCAGCAAAATAGCAGGATACAAACTTAGCACATGACAAATGGTAGCCCTGTTGTATACAAATGTCAAAATTACTGAGAAAGAAAAACAGCATTTTTCCTCATAATAGTCCCCAAAACTCTAGTGAAAACTATAACCAAACAATTGAAAGGCTTGTCTGTTAAGAATATCAAAGCATTTAAGGAAGAAATTGAAGAACACAGCAGAAAATGGAAAGACCTCACAGGCTCATAAAATGATATGGTTTATATAGTGAATTACCCTTAATTCATTATATAATTAATGTTGTGAAGCATAATATAGTGAATTTATATTAATATAATGAATTATTTATTTGGTCATCCTAACAAATTTGATGTAATTCCTATCAAAATTCCATCACAATTCTTCACAGAAATTAAAAAAAAAATCTTAAACTTTACATTAAAACATGAAACTTAAGATAGCTAAATCATTCAAAGAACTGCTAGAGGTATAACTGGCCCATATTTCAAGTAGTGTTACAGAGCTGTAATAATAAAACCAGCATGATATTGATATTGAAACAGATAGGTTGATCATTTAGCTACAGACAACTGATTTTTAACAAAAAATGACATTTTCAACAAATCATGCTGGTAAAACTGGATAGTTGCTAATAGAAGAATATTAATAGAATCAAAATTTTTACCTTACACTGAACCTAACACCAAATGGACCATGGACCTCAATGCATGAACAGATACCCTGAATCTGATTGGAGAGAATGTAGAAAATAGGCCCAAACTCTTTGGCAACGCAAAGGATTTTCTGCACAGGATACAAAAGGAACAGGCACTAAGACCAACAATTATGAATGGGTCATTTTGAAGTACACAGCAAAGGACATTATCTTTTGAGCAAAGTAGCAGCCTAAAATAGAGAGAAATGTTTTTACCAATTGTAGATCTGACACATTAGTATCTAGAATTCACAAAGAATTTTTAAAAGAAATCCTGAAGATAAATCAAACAACTCAATTAAAATGGGTACAGAACTAAAACACGGAATTCTCAAAAGATCAAACACAAGTGCTGAGAAACACTTTTTAAAATGTTCAACTTATCCATCAGAGAAATGTAAATCAAAACTACTAAGAAATTTTATCTTATCCCAACCAGAAAGGCCAATCCTAGTAAAACAAATGAAAGCACATGCTGGTGGGGATGCGCGGAAAGGGAAATACTTACTCATTGCTAATAAGAGAATAAACTTGCATAGTCACAATGGCAGTCAGTATGCTGGTTCTGCAGGAAGGTGGGAACAGATCTATCATAACTTTATTTTATTTTATTTTCCTACAGGGCCTTTTGCATAAATATTATGGCTTCTGGTTTTGTGTTTCTGTGTGATTCCTGACTGTGCAAATGAGTATGTCTCTGCATCTCTACCTGCTTCTTTTGGCTTTCATTGGTCTCCTCTCCTTCTGTTTGTTTTGTCTTATTCCAAGTTGTTTGTTTTTGTTTCATCTTATTACATTTTATATTACTATTATCCAATAGAAGCCAAATTGTTTTTAAATAAAAGAAAGGTGGATCAGGAAGGGAGGATAAACAAAGAGGAGCAAGGAGGAGTAGAGGAAGAGGAAACTGTAAACAGAAGATATTGTCTGCAAAAAAAAATCTAATTTCAAAAGAAATTATAAAAATAAAAATCCACACATGTATGTTCTTTAAAAATTATAATTGTTTTAAGATATTACTATCCTCATAATTTTTCAAACAAGAGTAAAAATGAACACAGTCAGTGAACTTTTGAAAATCAATAGTGAAGTTGGAAGCACTTAAGTATTTATGAAGCAGTAGTAACCTAGACTATTTTGAATTGTTAAAAACTTTTGTGTAAGAGAAAAACCAACAAAATAAAAAGATATTAGTTAGAAAAAGGATTCAGTTATACCACTCTTGGGCATTTACCTAAAGGACAACTCATCCTACTGCAGAGATACGTGTTTGTCCATGCTCATTATTGTTCTATTCATAATAGCTAAAAGTTTGAGATAGCTTAGATTTCCATCAATTGATGAATGGAAAAAGAAAATGCAGTTCATCTACACAATGAACATTATTCATCTGTTAAAATGAAATTATAAAATTTGAAGGTAAATGGATGGAGATAAAAACTGTCATGTAGATGACTACAGGGAAACAGTGTCTTCCAGATATAAGAGAGTTGTTACACATAAAACCTCACAGAGATTGTGGCAACCAACCCAAGACCTGCTAAGCTCAAACCAGACAAAAACCTATACCAAGAAGGGAAAATGGACACATTCGTTACCAGGAAGCTATTTGTAGTTGTTAGCTTCTGAGAAATGGAAAAGTTATTTTCTCTTATAGATTGACACTGTTTATCCCAACCATACTCCAGAACAACATCCATGCCCACATCAAGTTGGCCAACACATACACACACACACACACACACACACACACACACACACACCAAAACAAAACAAAAAAAAAACCCTTCCATGTTTTCATATGGCTTTATTTTGGTTTATTTCTTGTATTTTTTTAATTCCTTTAATTTTTAAATTTAATTTAATTTTTTGAGGAAAAAGAAAGACCATAGAGTTTGAAAGGCAGAAAGACTGGGAGGATCTCAGAGGATCTGGGGGCATCTGGGAAAGGGAAAATATAGCATATGAAATGTCCTGATGGAATTGTAGGTGGGGAAGGGCTATTTGGAGTAGAGGGAGGAGAAACCCTAATCAGTATATATTTCGTGAGGAAAAGTCTATTTTTAATAAAAGAAGGAAAAACAGTTAATAGAAAATTGGCTGGCTAAGTGTAGTCTCATCTCAGATATGTGTCCAAGTCCCCACTGCTTAACTGTATGCTACCAAAACACACTCCTGACAGCTGGGAAATACTCTCTCAGCACTATAGCTAATTGAGTTAAGGAACTATAATAGTACTTACACGTCAGCTACCTTCCTAGACAGATTTCTTGCCTACATTAAAGCAGTTAAACATGGATGGTGGCTATTATCTTTGGTGGTCTTTAAAAAACTTTACAAATGAGTTTTAAGTATAGGGAATGTCTAAGTAAGATAACTTGGAATTAATCATAATAACTTTAAAGTACTTCTAAATATATCTTCTGGCTTTGAAAGATGTTTTCTAAATCACTCTAACCTAATGTGCATAATGGTGAATTTAACAATAATTTACCTCTACTTCAAAGGCCATCTGACAGTGTGAAAATAAAAATATCAAGAATTAGAAGCCATGCACTATGTTCTGCTCTTAAATGTCACATTTATCTTTTTATCTTTTTCTCAGTCTCAACTTCATTTAAACTAAACAAAATAACTCGGCTTTGTGGTTCAGAATTGCAGGGCTGACGGATGAGTCATTCATTAAGATTTTATCATTTGTGGTATGTTATTGACCTGGTCTCCTTTAAAGTTGGCCAGTGATCACCAGAATATGCAACAAGTACTTAACTATTCATTTCATTATTTTTCCCATTAATTCAAATATCAGGAGATAGGTGCATATAAATGCATTTGTAGTTTAAAAGTGACTTAAGAATATAAAGTTTGCAGAATTGGAATACTAATTTAACTTAAATGGTATCACATTGGTTATTCTGTCATATATGTGCAGACTTATGGGAAAATAGAAATCCTTTTAGTTTAAGCCAAGAAAATTCACGAACAAATTTAGTTATAAAAAAATGAGAGATTATTTTCATAATCACCAAATGATGTTGTTGCTGTAAATGGCTACCTTATTTTGCATCGTAATCTATGGCATTTAGAATTTGAGAAATTATTAAAATACTCAAGTTTCTTCTCTCCCCCAAGTATCTCTTCACAACATCCCTTTTCCCCAGATTTACCCCCTTCACTTCCACTAAAAAAGAAAAAACAATAACAAAAGAACAAAAACAAACAAACAAAACCAGAACAAACAAACAAACAAAAAAAAAGGCCTTCTATGAACATCAACCAAATATGTCATACCAAACTACAATAAGAAAAGAAACATACTCTCACATCAAGTCTGGACAAGGCTACCCAGGAGAGAATCTTACAAGAACACTGAGGTACAAAACCATAAAGTATATGCAGAGGACCTATTTCAGATCCAGACAGGCTCCCTGATCTATGTGAGTCCATTTGAATTTAAGTCAATTCATTCTTTAGATAATGTTCTTATGGTATTCTTGATCCCTCTGGCTCTTTGAATCCTTCCTCCCAGTTCTCTGCAGAACATTCAAAGCTCTGCCTAATATTTGGCTATTGGACTGTAAATCTGCTCACATCAGTTGCTGGGTTAAATCTCTCTAATCTCCATGGTGATGATTATACTAAGCTCCAGGCCCAGTACATTCTTCCAGAATGAAAAACTGTAGGTCAGAGGTTCTATGGCCAGGTTGCTGACCCAATCCCTCCATTTGAGGCCTTGCTTGGTTACAGAGGATGACCATTTTAGAATACAAGTCCCCCATTACTAGAAACCTTCTTGGCACTTCACAGAACATTTTCCCAAACTGACCACATACTCAGTCACAAAGCAAGTCTCCACAGATATAGGAAAATTAAAATAAACCCCTGCATCCTTTTAGACCACCAGAGATTAAAGCTGGATATCAACAATGACATAAATAACAGAAAGCTTACAAACTCATGAAAACAGAACAAATCGATACTGATTGACTGGTTAAGGAGAAATAAAGAAGGTAATTAAAAACTTTCTAGAAATGAAATGCACAACATACCCTAACTACTGGGACAGGATGAAATCTGTGAGAAGAAAGTCTTCAACATTAAGTGCCTCCATGTAGAAATTGGAGAGATGTCAGACTAGCAACGTCACAGCACTCTGTAAGCTCTAGAGGAAAAAGAAGCAAACACATGCAAGGTGAGTAGACGTCAGGAGATAATCACACTTAGGGATGAAATCAATAAAATAGAAACAACGAGCAATAAAAAGAATCAATGAAACAAAGAGTTGGTTCTTTGAAAAAATCAACAACATAGACAAACCCTTATCCAAACGAACTAAAAGACACAGAGAGATTATTAAAAATTAACAAAATCAGAAATGAAAAGAGGGTCCTAAGAACAAACCCATACTGAGGATATCCAAAGTATCACTAGCTCATAGTCCACATTGACATTTGTGGAGGCCACATTTATATTTACATTCTCACCAGCATTTCTAGTTTCTGGTCTGGGTTATAGCTACTTTTACTGGGGTGAGATGGAAGCTCAAAGTAGTTTTGATTTGTACTCATAATTAGGGTAAGAATGTTAAACATCATTTCAGATTGTTGGTTATTTGGATATTTTGTTTTTAGATTTGCCCATTCTATTTATTTCCCAGCTATTGAGTGGTTATGTAAGAAAGGGATTTTTAATTTCATAGTTATTTATTTGTTCTACATAGCAATCTCCTAAAATTGGACTTTTAATAAACACTCATGGTCTTGTCTGCAGAATAAGGGATTTTATAGTTTACTTCTTCAACAAAAAGCAAACTCACAATAATCTACTTTATGGCCAATAGGATTGTTTAATGGGTAAAGGTACTTGTTGGCAAGCCTGACATGCTAAGTTTTATTCAGAGTTCCTACATGTTAGATGAGAACTCCCATGCTCACACGTTATTCTATGATCTCACCTCACATGTATACTGTGGAACACACACGCACACACATGCATGCATGCTAGCATAAAAAAATAAATAAAATGAATGTAGTTTAAACATCTTCATATAATTTGCTTTAGTCACAAGGAATTTCTATATATGGAGTCTATCTGTTTATACATTGATATGCTTCAGAAAAGGAACAAGTATTTTCTTGAGTACTGCTAGATACAAAGCACTTATGTATTGTACAGGCTTATCTTCTACACTGATATAATATCCTAAAGGATGATGTTCACCCTTGAACTGTACCTCTTGTGCCTCTAATATGAATATTACAAAATGGAAGCTCTTACTACTTTACTGTCAAAAAATATAGTTGAGATGCCCTGAATATTTTAATTCACAAATAGTACCTTGCTCTACTTTATGTGATGTGAACATTCTCTTAAAATCGTATTAGTAATAGACTATTTGTAACAGACAAAAACTTAATAATGTGTCAAAATATTCATATAAGACAGTTGAGCTTCCTGTTTGAACCTGTGCTCAAAGGGGACCCAGGGCTCTGGCTCTGCAACAACACTTCTACAACATCCAGGGGAAGCTTGACTCCCAGGTGCTCTGACACGCACAGGATCACAAGTGAGGTTACAACATCTGCCCCAATACCCAGCATAACTGGGACCCTCACAGGAAAAAGGGAAGTAGGAATCCCCAACCAGCCAGAGGCATAGGTTCCTTCCAGCTTGCACGTGTGCCTGGAGCAAACTCAGGGTTCTGACTGCCCACCCACTCCTGCAACACCCACCCAGAGAAAGCTTGACTCCAGGGAGCTCTGCCACACCCAGAATCTCAGGATCCCAGGATCCCAGAGAGACAGGATCCCAGAGACAGCTGGACTCTGGAGAGTTCTGATATAACCAGACTCACAGGAGGGACAGGTTTCAGTCAGAGACAGCGAAATCAGTTAGCACTAGAAATAACTAGATGGTGAGAGGCAAGCACTAGACCATAAGCAACAGAAAACAATGCTACTTAACATCATCAGAACCCAGTTCTCCCACCACACCAAACCCTGGATAACCCAATGTACCTGAAAAGGAAAATTCAGATCTAAAATCCCATCTAATGAATGTGATAGAGGACTTTAAGAAGGACATAAATAACTCCCTGAAAGAAATACAGGAGAAGACCTTAAAGAGGAAACACATAAATCTTTTAAGAAATACAGGAAAATGCAAACAATTGAAGGAATTGAACGAAACCATCCAGGATCTAAAAATTGAAATAAAAACATTGAAGAAAATACAAAGGTAGACAACCCTGGAGATGGATATCCTAGGAAAGAGATCAGGAGTCATAAACGCAAGCAACACCAACAGAATACAAGAGATAGAATAGAGAATCTCATGAGTAAAAGAGACCATAGAAGCCATTGACACAATAGTCAAAGAAAATACAAAAAAGTAAAAAGCTCCTAACTCAAAACATTCAAGAAATCCAGGACACAATGAAGAGAACAAACCTATGAATAATAAGTATAGAAGAGAGTAAAGATTTCCAACTCAAAGGGCCAGCAAACATCTTCAACAAAATTATAGAAGAAAATTTCCCTAATCTAAAGAAAGAGATACCCACAAACATACAAGAAGCCTACAGAACACCAAACAGATGGGACCAGAAAGGAAATTCCTCCCAGCACATAATAATTAACACACCAAATGAACAGAACAAAGAAAGAATATTGAAAGTAGTATGGAAAAGTCAAGTAACATATAAAGAGAGACCCATCATAAGTACACCAGACTTCTCAACAGAGACCCTAAAAGCAAGTAGATCTTGGATAGATCTCACACAGACCCTAAGAAACCAAAAATGCCAGCCCAGGCTACTATACCCATCAAAACTCTCAATTACTATAACGGGAGAAACCAAAATATTCCATGACAAAACCAAAGTTGAACAATATCTTTCCACAAATCCAGCCTCATGGAGTATAATAAAATGAAAACTCTAACACAAGGAGGGAAACTACACCCATGAAAAAGCAAGAAATTAATCTTATAACAAGAAACCCAAAAGAAGAGAACAGCACACGGGTAATTCCATCTCTAACAACAAAAAATCAGGAAGCAACAATCGTTTGCTCCTTAATATCTCTGAACATCAATGGACTCAATTCTCCAATAAAAAGACATAGACTAACAGGCTGGATATGTAAACAGGATCCAGTATTTTGCTGCATACAAGAAATAAACCTCAGTGACCAAGACAGACACAATGTCAAATAAAAGGCTGGAAAACATTTTCTAGGCAAATGGTCTCAAGAAAGAAGCTGAAGTAGAAATTCTAGTATCCAATAAAATACACTTTCCACCAAAAGTTATTTTAAAAGATAGTGAAGGACACTACATACTTATCAAAGGAATAATCCACCGAGAAGAACTCTCAATTCTGAACATCTATGCCCCAAGTGCAAGGGCACACACATTTGGAAAAAAAAACAACAACAACAATAATAATAATACCAAAGCTCAAAGCACACATTGAACCTCACACAATAATAGTAGAAGACTTTAACACCCTACTCTCACCAAAGGACAGATCATGGAAACAGAAACTAAACAGAGACATGGTAAAACTAACAGAAGTTATGAACCAAATGGACTTAACAGATTAACAGAACATTTCATCCATAACAAAAGAATATACCTTCTTCTCAGCATCTCATGACACCTTCTCCAAAATTGACCATATAATTGGACACAAAAAAAGCCTTACAAGGGGAAACTGGGGGTAACCACTAGAAAGTCCCAGATGCCAGGGGCCCTAGAGTTTCTCAGGACACAATTGGGAGACCATTAGCCAGGGACCTCAATGAAGAAGATATGGCAAGGACTGGAGGAGCTGAAGGGGCTTGTAACCCCTCAGGATGAACAACAGTATTAACCAACCAGACTCCCCAAAGCTCCCAGGGACTAAACCACCAACCAAAGTGTACACATGGGGGAAACCCATGGCCCCAGCTGGATATATAGCAGAGGATTGCCTTATTGAGTATCCCTGGGAGGGGAGCCCTTTAGTCCTGTAAAGCCTCAATGACTCTGGGTAGGGAAATGCTAGGGCACTGAAGCAGGAGAGGGTGGGTAGTTGGAGGGGCACCCCTATAGGAGCAGAGGGAAAGGAAGAAGGGATAGGGGTTTTGTGGAGGGGAAACAGGGAAGGGGGGATAACATTTGAAATGTAAATAAATAAAATAACCAATAAAAAATGAAAAAGAAGACAGTTGAGAAGACTCGGTGCTTACACTTATGCAGGGGAGGTGGAACCTCAGTTGTTACACTCATGTAGGACTGGTGAGAAGGCTCAGATGTTAAGCACTTGCTCTTTTTCCAAAGTACCCTAGTTCACTTTTCAGAATCCTCAGTGGCTCACAACCATCCATGACTATATTTTCATGAAATCTGATGCCTTCTAGCAGACAAAACACTTATACATATCATATAATAATAAATAAATTGATCACGCTCAGGAAAAATCTTACAGTCTCATCAGCTAAGTAACACTCCTATTTGTCTATCAGGTGTTCCAGGTCTTTCCTGACTGACTGTTCTGTGTTACTGTCTTATTTTGAAGATTCTTTGTAATTTGTACCCAGAATCTAATGTCTACAAACCCTTAGAATTGCAATTCAACGATTTTGTATTCATTAATGCTAATAAATTTGCAAGAATATAAAGTTAAGTATATATCATGTACAGACTTTCTACTGGACAGATTCATGTTTTAATTATAATGATGGTAGTACACACACAGAGCCGAACATTTGAAAATATACATACTGAAATGGATATTGACAGAATGATTTCTGAGGTTGTTTCTGTTCTTTGTAAAGCTATGATGATAGGATGAAAATGTGAATTAAAAGTAGGAAGCTTAGCATCATTTGGGCGTGGATAGGAAATGCAGGATTTGGGGAATCCTGTCTGATGCAGACAATCTTATATTATTATTGTTTCTGGAAGACCCGCTGGCTATTCTCATGCATATTAAATTTCTGAAAAACTGATAAAACTAAAGCACAAAACTTTCCAATATTACAATATCCAATTTATGTAAATTTGATAATGCTTTTATTCAACAGTTTGCCAGAAGACTAAAATCAAAATGAGAAAAGGTTATTTCTTGTTCTGAATGACTTATTCTTCATTATAGTGGGCTAGATAAGGCCATTTTAATATAATCATATAATGTACCTTGAGCACATTTATACCTATATTCCACAACCCACTGGTTTCTTCCCCAAGCCCATCCCATTAACATTAGACAATATTACTTCTATCTTCATGTAGTAAGTACATACATGATTATATGTGTCAATATAAAATCTATAACCTATAATTAAGAGAAAACATAATATGTGTTTGTCTAGGACTTATTTATTCTACTTAATAAGATAATCTTTAGTAGCATCCATTTTCTTTCTAACAATACAATTTGGTTCATTTTACAGTTGAAAAATATCTGTGAACAAAATCTACATTTTCTTTATCTGTTCTTTTGCTGACATGCTTCTAGGCTGGTTCCATAACATAGCTATTGTTACTGTTGCTTCAACATACACTGTGCTGGCATCATTCTGGTACATTCCTTCAGAGCCCTTTATAAAAACCTACAGTAGTGGTATATAGTAATTACAATTTTAGCTTTGGAAAACCTCTATGCTGAGTTCCACACTAGTTGGATTAGTTTACAATCCTACCAGCAGTATAGAAGGGTTCACTTTTGTACATATAAACCAGAGTTTGTTGGGATTTTCCCCCAAATTTTACATCTCAACCACTGTTTCCTATACTTCTACTCCTCCTAGTTCCCTGCACTCCCCTTTCACCCAGATCTACTTCTCTACATCCCTAAAAAAGAGAGTGAAAAGGAAAACTTAGACTTCCCAGGGATATCAACCAAGCATAGTATTACAAATTACATAAGACTAGGCACAAACCCTCATATCAAGGTTGGATGAGCTTTACTCAGTAGGAGTAAAAGAGCCCCAAGCACAGATAGCGGAGCCCATAGTTATGTGTCCCACAAAAATGCCAAACAACACAAGCCATAATTTAAATGCAGATGACCTTGGAGAGGTGTGGGGTGGTAAGATCCAGGTAAGGTTTGATGCCCCAGGGATCCTGAAGGGATTGTAGGAGCTTCGCCTGCTCCCAGCACCAGGCCCCTGTCACATAGCCACAGACCCCCATAGAAAGAATTGTGGACATCAGTCACATAGGGGCAGCACCCCCAAGCCCCTCCACATATGGATGAGGCATCCCTAACGTGTCTGATCAGATCAAGCCAATAGGAAGCACCCGCTGTCAGATCCCAACCCACCTCAAAAACTGTATATAAGATCTTAACCAGCTTTCACCGAAAGAAGCTTCCCTACACTCTGCTTTCTCATCTTGGCATGGCTCAGAGCAGCCAGTGCAGCTTCTCAGAGCAACAGCAGCTACCAGTGCAGTGGCACCAGAGCGGCAGCAGGAGCAGTGGAAGCTATGGAGGCAGTTCTCTGTCCTCGCTTGTGCCCCTTCCCCTTCACTTGAACCCTCCTACTGGTCAGGACCAGAGATCTCCATGGATAGCCTCCAGTACACAGACCACCAGAGAGGTATGGATGGAGAAAGTACAGAAAGAGATGACTGGAATCGGAGACGATGTAGAAACCTAGTGCAGAAGAATTTCCCTGGTATACACAAGAGTGACCATATTGAAGTTTCCTTGTTATAGGTTGTGGAGCCTGAACTGGCCATCTTCCATAATCAGACAAGGCTCTATGCAGTTGGAATGGGACATCATACTTTGAGCTACAAATGCTCCGCATATAGGATGTGCTGAGGTAATGGTAGTGCAGAACTTGTGGACGTCTAATGACTAGTCTAACTTGAGGCTCATGCCAGAAGAGGGAGCCAATGCTGGATCTATAACATTGCATGGATGGTCAGAAACAAGATTCTGATCAAAGCCTAGATCTAGGATAGATCCGAATATGACTAGAAAAAATAATAGAAAAAGAAAAAAGAAAGAAGTTAATGAAATTACTCCTAATGATAACTCATAGATCATTGTCTAGCCCAAATGTCATCAGAAAATCATTGTCTAGCAATTGGTGACAGCAGATGAAGAGATCCACAGTCAAACACTAGGCAAAGCCAGGAAAACCCGTCAGAAGAGGGGAGGGAGGGATTTTAGAAGCTGGAGAGAACAAGTACTCAGAATAAAATGAGCATGGCTCATAGGGAATCACAGAGACTGAAGGGACAACAATGGACCCTGTTTGTTGTTAATCACTATCATTGTGACTGAGGTGAGGAAGGATGTCAATGTTCCCTTAAGTCACATTGATCAGCTGGATGGTGAGGTTAAACATAGTTTCTTGTTTATTAACTATTTGTACCACACCTTATGGAAATGTATGATTTCAGTAGCTCATTTAACAAATGGGTTGTTTGGTTTATTAAGGTTTAGTTTTTTGTGTTCTTTGTTTATTCTATATAATTAATCTTTTGTCAGATATATAAACATCAAATATTTTATTCTACTCTTTATTCTGTCTATCTCTTTACTTGACAAATTATTCCTTTTACTGTTCAGAAGCTTTTTATTTTAATCAAGTTTTTGTCAACTGTTAGCATTACTTTCTAAGTAACTAAATTTTATTCTTCAAATCCTCCTCTATGTCTGACTTATGAAGTTTAATTCTTCTAGAAATTCTATTTTCAGCTAGCTGTTTCCTTCTTCTTCTTCTTCTTTTTTGTTTGTTTCTTTCTTTCTGCCTTTCTTTCTGTCTTCCTTTTCTAGTTCTTTTTTTTTTTTCTTTTGGCTCAGCTGTTGTTTGTTTTGCTTTGCTTTGCTCTGTTGGTTCTTTTCTTCTCAGATAATACATCCCAACTTCAGCCTCCACTCAATCCCCTCCTCCCAGGTTTCTCACTTCTCCCCTCCCCCAGATCTACTTTTTCTTATATTAAGATTCTTTTATACATATGGAGTAAATTATCACATAGGATGAGAGCTAGTGATCAATCCAATTTTTTTTTTTTTATTGGATATGAAATTTCCCCATCACCATTTCCTAGAGATGCTATCTTTCCTTCAATCAGTATATTTGGCATCTGGTGACAATCCAGTGACTGTAGCTGCATGGGTTTATTTTAAGGTCATTTGTTGTATTTCACTGATCTTTTACATATTGAGTACTATATTCCTTGCTTCTTATTATGTCTCTGTAGTGTAACTTCCAATCCAGTATGAGCATACTTCCATCATTGCTTTTTGCTTGGAGTGGCTTTAACTGTCTGAGGTCTTTCATGTGTCTCTATAAAGTTTACAGTTGTTTTCATTTCTGTGTCTGTAAACGAGGACATTTTAATTTTGCTGGGCATGGAATCACCTCAGGAAATTGATGTGGCTAGCATAGCCATTTTAAGTATTAGTAAATTTTAAAAGTATGGGAGGTGTCTTCCATATTCAGGTGTCTTTTTCAGTGTTTTAAAAACTTTCACTGTATAAGTCTTTAACTTAACTAACCAGGTTTATTTCAATAATTTTTAATAGAAGTATGATTTAGATGATTTTTTAAAATTTCTTTCTCATGATGTTTATTATTAAAATATAGGAGGGATTCTACTTTTATGTTAATTTTTTATCATGGTATTTTTCTAAAAGTGTTTTTAGATCTCAGTATTCTCTAGTTAAGTCATTAGAGTATTTTTTCTCTCTCTTGCCTAGCTTTTCAAATTATTGATTGATGAATTAATTAATTAACATCCCAAACACTGCTCTTTGTGCTGGTCCCTACTTCACAGAGTACAACCACCCCATCTCTGCTCCCCTTCTCCTCTGAGAAGTTCGAGATCTCCTGAGTATCCCCCCACTCTAGTACATCAAGTCTCTGCCAGATTAGGTACATCCTCTCCCACTGAGGTCATACAAGTCTGCCAGCCCATGAAAACTAAGCTGCCTGTCTGCTACACATATTCCTATGGCCCTGTCCCCATCCATGTATTTTCCTTGGTTAGTGGCTCAGACTCTGAGAGCTCCCAGGGGTCCATGTTTGTTGACTTTGTTGGTATTCCTATGGAGTTCCCATCTACTTCAGAGACCTCAAACCTTCCCCCAATTCTTCCATAAGTGCCTCTGACGTCCATCTGATGTTTGGCTGTGGGTCTCTGCATCTGTTTCAGTCAGCTGCTGGGTAGAGTCTCTCAGAGGACAGCTATGAAAGGCTCTTGTCTGCAAGCGTAACAAAATACCATTAATAATGTCAGGGATTGGTACTTGCACATGGGATGGATTTTGAGGTAGGCCAGTTGTTAGTTGGCTTTTCTTCTTGGGTTTTCTATAGTCTGTGAGTTTTATCCTGGGTATTCCTAGTTTTTTGGCTGATACCCACTTATCAGTGAGTACATACCACGGGTGGTATTTTGAGATTGTGTTACCTCAGTCAGGATGTTATTTCTTGTCCTATCCATTTGCCTAAGAATTTCATGAAGTCATTGTTTTTAATAGCTGAGTTTTATTTCATTGTGTAAATACATTTTCTGTATCCATTCCTCTGTTGATGGACATCTGGGTTGTTTCCAGCTTTTGGCTATTATAAATAAGGCTACTATGAGCATAGTGGAGCATGTGTCCTTGTTATATGTTGGTGCATTTTTTTGGGTCTATGCCCAGGAGTGGTAAAGGTGGGTCCTCAGGTAGAACTATTTCCAATTTTATGAGGAGCCTACAGAATGATTACAAAATATTTTCTGAAAAACCGTTTATGTTAATTATACATTAAGGGTCTGTTAGAATTGAATAGAGGCTCCATTTGGGCCTGGAATTTCCTTAAAGGGAAAACATTTATTATTGCTTTGATCTCATTGCTGAAGTGATGTGTCTCATATCTATTCAATTTTATTAGCTTACATACATCTAGGAATTCATTCATTTATTTAATCTTAAAACATCAGTGGATATATGATTTCAAAACATATTCTCTTTTTCTCTGAATTTCACTGTTATCTGTTACAATGTTTTCATTTCTCTCAAATTTTGTTAGCTTAGGTCTTTTTCTATTGACTAGTTTGACTAAGGGTTTGTTTATCTTGCTTATCTTTTCAAATAAACAACTGTATGTTTCTGTATTTTCTTTATTTTGTTTGTATTTCATTAAGTTTTGGGGTTGACCCTGAGGCCTAAAGTTATACCATTAAGTTATTTATGTAAGTGTCAATCTTATTTTTAAAATGAGGGTATCTATGGCAATGAATGTAATACTAAAATATCCATTCATTGTAACTCATAAATTTTGTTATTTTGTATTTTCATATATTTTAATGTTTTTTTTTAATTATTCTGGATTTTTTTGAGGACTTCATTCAATATTTTGCCTTGTAATTATTTTCTGTCCTGTGATGTTTCGTGTATCAAACTATTAATGGGGAGTGCAATATGCATTTCAAATGAAATCCTTTAAAGCCAGATTTTGAGCCTGTGTTACCTTACCAGACTTTAGAGAAATGACCCTTTGAATTGAGTTTCTTTTACAACTGCACTGATTTAAACAGTGTAGCTTTCAGTTACTATGTTTGTTCTTGTTCTCTCTCTTTCACTCTCTTCCCCCTGTCTCTCTGTCTCTCTGTCTCTCTCTGTGTCTCTGTGTATCTCTGCCTGTGTCTGACTCTGTCTCCCTGTCTCTCTGTGTCTCAGTCTCTATCTCTGTGTCTCTCTCTGTATCTCTCTCTCTCTCTCTCTCTCTCTCTCTCTCTCTCTCTCTCTTGCTCTCTGTTTAGGAACTGCTTTTGTATATGGGAGCAGAGGGCTATAGTTGGGTTTAGCAGCAGGCATGCAAGGGAATATGCTTTACCCTCAGAGTGCCACACAGGAATCTCATCCTCCACATCCAGGACTGATCCATTGTCTCTGCCCATATAGCTTCACTGAGCTTCTTATATTTCCAATGGAATTCTCTCTAACTATTAATAGAACCTCTATGCATTAGAGGGGAAACTATACGTCATTTTCTGGCAGTTTCCACTTACTTAAGGTAGAGCCCTGTAAGTTTTGTGGCCTCAACACTTATGTATCCAATCCTTAATATTCTAGCTTGCTGTTTTCACAGGGCTGGAGGAGGTATCTCTAGCATTTAGCTCTCTGGAACTGAATGGAATAGCTGTGGTTATATTACTAATTCTCCTCCCTACTTTTGTGAAGATCTCACAGCTCAATAAATTGGCTTATAGCTATTGTCTGTTGTAGTAATAGAGATGTTGTTTTGTCTAGTTATTATGCCAGCTTTTTGCTTTCACTAAATCGGAACAATAGAAATGTAATCCACCATCTTACCTAGGAAATAGAAATTCTTAATTTTAAACATTAGTAAGTAATCCATATTTCACATCAACATCTACTATATAACACATGCAGTATACTATCTTATTTATTTATGCATGTCTCTATATATTTACTGGACTTTAGACTTATACTATTTGATGAGTTGTTAAAGCCTAGATAGACACAGATGTAGTGGTTTATACTTCCAATCTGGTGGTACATGACTTTAATTCCAGCAATTGGGAGGCAAGGACAGTATGAATCTCTGACTTCAAGGCCAGCCTGGTCTATAGAGTAGCCCAGGACACCTAGGGCTACACAGAAATCCTATCTCAAGAAATATGAGGAAAGAAAATAGTGAGTTTAAGACTAACCTGAGCAACAGAGAGCTTTGAAAACCAACCAGTGTTAGATAGTAGGACCCAATTTTCAAAAGTTATTCAGCAACCCACATGAACAAAAGAAGAAAGAAGAAAAACCTTGCTTACTCACTTTAAAAGATAATGAAAGTAAAGATTAAAAAGGTAAAAAATGTCTTAAATACTCCAGCAAATATCTTGTCTCTGTGTCTCTGTTCTTTACCACTATAATCAAGCCATCAGTCATCACAACAGCCCACTGAGTAGATTTCCAAAATCAGAAAGGAAGCATGGCAGATGGGAGGCAAGTCAGAAAAGGCTAATTTGGATAGGAAATTGAGATGGATTATAATAAATGTTGATGCTGAGAAAAACCATATCCATCTTTTGGATCAAGTTGCATATGCAATTCTTTTTCTCAAAATAGCAGTGAAACCTTTTAAGCTAGAATGTGTTTTAAGTAATTTTGTGTTTTGGATAATCTGCTCTGACAGCATTATGGAGAACATACTGGAAAGGAGAACAGAATTTGTAAATTTGTACAGGAAAACTAAATAAGAAAACTAAATATATTTTCTTTCCAAACTCTAGGCATGTTTTAGCATATTTGGTTCAGGATGTGTCCATGACAGCATAGAGAAATGAAAACAGGAAATGGACATAGAGTTTACTGATTTAAAAAAAATCTTAAGGAACAGTTTTGGCATTCTGGTTTGTTATTTTAATAAATGATTCTTTCTTGTCATGGCAGAAATAGTAATCCTGAGAGGGTAACAGGTGGAAGCTTCTGAATTGTGCAAAAGGAATATGAGATGTGTATCAACCATTGCAGCAGGTTATGTTTGAAAGTATAAGTCAGAGATTCAGAGGGAGTTTGTGCAAATGACATTATGTTGTGACTAATTCAAGTATACAGAAGTACTGTGGGTTTAATGTTGCTTTAGTGAAAGATATCTTACGTTTTAATTTTTAGAATTTATGATGATCTGATGAACGGTAGACAGGAAGGTTGATTATAGAGATGTTCTCTTTACTGTCTTCAGGAACATTTGTTCAGAAGACCCCTCTGGCAAGGGTGATTCTTCTCTGTCCAGGGAAAAAAAGAGAGTGCTTTAGATGGTGTTCTATTGCTGTGAAGGAACCCACGTGATCATGGCAGCTCATATTTGAGAAAAAGTAATCATTTAATTGAGGCTTGCTTATAGTATCAGAAGTTTAGTCCATTATCACTGTGATGGGAAGAAGAAGCATGGCAGTGTGAAGAAAGACAGGGTGCAGGAGAGTATTTGAGAGTTCTATATGTGGATCAATAGGCAGAAACAGAGATACTGGGCTTGGCTTGCACTTCTGAAACCTCAAAGTGACACAAACCAATGACACACTTTCTCCAACAAGGTTACACCTATTAATTCTCTTAATTCCTCTCCAATAACACCACTCCTTGATGACAAAGCATCCAAATATGAGTCTACATGAGCATTAACACATATTCAAACCACTAAAGAAAGGTAAGAATGCTGACCTGTTATAGATGGCAGTGAGCTTAATAACCATCATACAGGATTTAACCTCTGGAAACAGACATGCTCTAATTTATAAAGGAAGAATGATTTCCAACAACAGCTTCTACACTACAAATACTACTGACACTTGCTAATTTGTAACCATGAGTATATTTCTATAAACAGCTCACAAAGAAATATTTGTCACATCTAATTAAAGTTTCTTATTTTATCTAAAACACCATCAATAGTCTCTAAGAATGATGATTTAGTTCTGAACTGGGAACAGTATATCTAATGTCTTAAAATGATGCATTAACAGTTTTTTCTTTTTTATGAATGTGATCATTTTGTACAGGATAGTTTCATCTTACATTAAAATTTTCTGTAATTGGTGGTGTTCCCAAGGTGGCCTGTATGTGATCAAGGTACTCTGTGACTCCAAATTATTCTTTTCTTGATTTAGTGTATACAGTATCACAACTCATCACCATGGAGATAACCATACAGCACATAGTAAAAAATTATCTCTTCTGATCTCCTTGGGCATCTACACACAAGTGGCATACACACACTCACACACACACCCTACATGAATGTGTGTGTGTATATACATGTATATATACATTCCTATTAATAGTGTGGTATATCTCTACTGTGCATCTCCAAATTGGGCCATAGTTTTTTATACTATTTCATGAAACACATATACTCAAGTTTAAATGTAAAACATCACATCGTGACTTTACATTTGTGTTTCCAAGAGTGCTGTAAAACTCTAAGTATTTGTAGAGGTGTATTAGAACTATCAAACTTCTTTCCACATTAGATGGTGGAGAGAAGAGGATCTGATATTTTTCTTTTACAGTCTTTGTACTGAAGTGACATAGCTTTGAATCTAAGAAACTCTAAAGGCAAAGAATAAGTAGTAGTAATAACTAAGACCAGACCTGAGGAAATAGGCAACAAGCCTGTGAAAGATTTACAGGAAATAAAAGTTGAATAATCTAAAAATGAGTACATGATAGCATCCTTACCACACAATTTGGCAATTTTTATAAGGTGGCTTGCAATCTAAATATTTATTTAGCTTTAGATTAGATTGTTATGTCTTTTTCTAAAGCTGCAATAAGAGAATTGTGAGTACTTATTAATAAAAATTAAAATATTTAATTTTCATTTTAATCAAGTTATTACATTTTACTTCTGTAAAATATTCTTCAATATTTTCTGCACACATGGGATTTCTTTATTTTAATAAAATGACTATTCTTGTAGAATAATTTTTCTTATTTAAGTGCCAACACTTGTGCATATACTACTGGGTCATCACAATTGGTTATTCATTAGTTTCATTTACAGAACTTCTCAAAAATTATATGGTGACAATTTTACTATTTCCATTAAGTTTCAAATTGGATCAGTTATTTAATGATCTTGATATTGCATATTTTGGACTTTTTAAAACCTTGTCTGTCTAAGGTGAAAGAAACAGCATACTTTTACAATCAATTTAGCTAAAAGTTTAATATAGTAAATAAAATTATTAATTATTTTCTGAATTGATGGACACAAATCTTGATATTAAACAGTATTATGATAAAATAATACTCCAGTCAAATAAAGAAACTTGTGAATCTAAATTGAGAAAACACCTTGAATATTCATATAATACAGAACTGCAGAGATTGTAGATATTCCACTTCTGAAATAGACACAACCAATATTTAAAAATACCTTCATATATGGTTAGTGCAAGAGAAATCAACTTTTTTCGTTGGACTACTAAATCATACCTTAATGCAAAATATTCAACATTTTTAAGATTTCTGTTTAAGATTTTAGTATCTTTCTTTGCCCTCTTTCATCTCCCCCTTCCTATCTGATCTTTCTATTCCTATCCTCACTTGCTCCCAGTCTGCCTGTAAAATCTAATCTAGTTTTGCCTACCTGGGAGATCCATAGGTACCCACTTAGACCCTTTCTCTACAATTAAACTCTCTGGATCTATGGATTATAGTTTAGTTAAAATTTACTTAAAGAATAATATCCACTTAAAAAATGAATATGTACCACATTTCTCTTTCTGAGTCTGAGTTATCTCAATCAGGATGTTTTTTTCTAATTCCATCCATTTGCAAATTTCAGAGTGTCATTTTGTAAAAGCTGAGTAATACTCCATTGCATAAATATACAACAATTTCTCTATTTTTTCTTCTGCTGAAGGATATCTAGGTTTTCTCCAGATTCTGACCATTATGAATAATGAATCAATGATCAGGATTGAGCAAGTTTCCCTGGGGTAGGATGGAGCATACTTTGGGTATGTGCCCAGGAGTGATATAGCTAGATCCTGAGATAGCTCAGTTCTCAATCATTCCTATCATATTGATTTTCCTAGTAGCTTTACAAGTTTACACTTCTATCAGCAATGGAGTAACGTTCTTCTTGCTTCACATCTTCACTGGTATAAGTTATCCCTTGTGTTGTTGATATTAGCCATTCTGAAAGATGTAAAATGAAATCTCAAAGCAGTTTTAATTTGTAATTTCCTGATGGCTCAGAATTTTTTCACATGTTATTCAGGCATTTGAGTTTTCAATATTAAGAATTCTCTGTTTAAATTTGTAACCAAGTTTTAAATTGTATTATTTGAATTTTGGTATCTAGTTTCTTTAGTTATTTATATATATTTTGGTGATAAATATAAATTTATTTGCATCATGCTACATGCAGATATCAAGTCTAACCACCACAATTTGTTGAAGATGCTGTCTTTTTCCAGCATGTATTTCTGGCTTTGTTTTCAAAGTTAGATTATCTATAGGCGTGTAGATTTATGTCTGGGCATTCAATTCAATTCTTTGATTAACATTAATGTTTTTATTTCGATACCATGCAGTTTTTATTTCTGTAATTCTATAGTTAAACTTGAAATTTGGAATGGTGAAGCTCTCAGCAGTTCTTTCATTATTCAGATAAATGGTTCTAGGTATGAATTTTCTCTTATGTTCATAATTGTCATAATTGTCATAATTGTATTCAAAAAGTGTTTGGTTACCTCTGCTTAATTCCTGCCAATATTGTGTCTGTGAGCATATCTTTCCAGGCTGCTGGATACTTTATATTGGAGAGTCAGAACCGGGAAGACTGGTGATTACTTCTCTCCCCTAGTAGCATGTATAGTACCTTCAAGCACTATTTTTTTTTTTTTGATACTTTATTTATATTTCAAACGTTTCCCCCTTTTCAGATCTCCCCTTTGGAACCTCCCTATTCCCTCCCCCTCCTCCTGCCTCTATGGGGGTGTTCCCCCACCCACCCACTCTCTTCTTCCCTCCTTGGCATTCTCTTATACTTGGGCATCTAACACCCTCTGACCCAAGGGCCTTTCCTCCCCCTGATGGCTAACAAGACCCTCTGCCACATATGTGGCCAGCACCATGGGTCCCTCCATGTGTATTCTTTGGGATCGTCTCCAGGATCATCAGGAGGTCAGGCCAGTTGACACTGTTGCTCCCTCCATGGGGCTGCAAACTCCCTCAGCTCCTTCAGTCCCTTCTCCAACTCCTCCATCTGGGACCTCAAGCTCAGCCCAATGGTTGCTGTAAAGTGACTCTTGGGTATTCCGAACTTTTGGGCTAATAACCACTTATCATTGAGTACATACTGTGTTTATTCTTTTGTGACTGCATTACCTCACTAAGGATGATATTTTCAAGTTCCATCCACTTGCCTAAGAATTTCATGAACTCATTGTTTTTAATTGCTGACTACTATTCCATTGTGTAAACGTACCACATTTTCTGTATCCATTCCTCTGTTGAGGGACATCTGGGTTGTTTCTAGCTTCAGGCTATTATATATAAGGCTACTATGGACATACTCAAGCATGTATCCTTGTTTTATGTTGGGGAATATTTTGGGTTTATGCCCAGGAGTGGAATAGCTGGGTCCTGGTAGTACTATACCCAATTTTCTGAGGAACCACCAGACTAATTTCCAGAGCAATAGTACCAGCCTACAATCCCACCAAAAATGAAGGAGCGTTCCTTTTTCTCCACATCCTCTCCAGCATCTGCTATCATCTGAGTTTTTTATCTTAGCCGTTCCTACTGGTGTGAGGTAGAATCTCAGGGTTGTTTTGATTTGCATTTCCCTGATGACTAAGGATGCTGAACATTTCTTTAGGTGCTTCTCGGCCATTCTATATTCTTCAGTTTACCTCTTTACCCCATTTTTAAATAGGTTTGCTTGATTCTCTGGAGTCTAACTTCTTGAGTTCTTTGTATCCTTTGGATATTAACCCTCTATTGGATGTAGGACTGGTAAAGGTCTTTTCCCAATCTGTTGGTTGCCGTTTTATTCTATTAACAGTATCATTTGCCTTACAGAAGCTTTGCAATTTTATGGGGTCCCATGTGTCGATTCTTGATCTTAGAGCACAAGCCATTGGTGTTTTGTTCAGAAAATTTTCCCCTGTGCCCATGTGTTCAAGGTTCTTCACCACTTTCTCCTTTATAAATTTCAATATATCTGGCTGAAAGTGGAGATTCTTGATCCACTTGGACTTGAGCTTTGTACATGGAGATAAGAATGGGTTGATTTGCATTCTTCTACATGCTGACCAGCAGTTAAACCAAAACCATTAGTTTAAAATGCTGTCTTTTTTCCCAATGGATGGATTTAATTCCCTTGTCAAGTATCAAGTGACCATAAGTGTGTGGGTTCACATCTGGGATTTTCCTGCCAGTCTATGAAACAATAATTTACAGGTCTTATCACTGTTATTCTGTGCTACTGTTTGAGGTCAGGGATGATTCCCTCAGAAGTTCTTTTATTGTTGAGAATAGTTTGTGCTATCCTGGGTTTTTTTGTTATTCCAAAAGAATTTGCAGATTGCTCTTTCTATTTCTATGAAGGATTGATTTGGAATTTGATGAAGATTGCATTGAATCTGTAGATTGTTTCAGCAAGATGGCCATTTTTGCTATATTAATACTGCCAATCCATGAGCATAGTAGCTCTTTCCACCTTCTGAATTCTTCCATTTCTTTCTTCAGATATTTGAAGTTCTTGTCATACAGATCTTTTACTTGCATGGTTAGAGTCACACCAAGGTATATACTATTATTTGTGACTATTACGAAGGGTGTTGTTTCCCTAATGTCTTTCTCAGCCTGTTTATCTTTTGAGTACAGGAAGGCTACTGGTTTGTTTGAGTTAAGTTTATATCCACCCACTTTGCTGAAGTTGTTTTTCAGGTGATCTCTGTAGGAATTTTGGGAGTCACTAAATTATACTATTATATCATCTGCAAATAGTGATATTTTGACTTCTTCCTTTCCAATTTGTATCCCTTTGACCTCCTTTCATTGTCTAATTTCTCTAGCTAGAACTTCAAGTACTACATTAAATAGATAGTAAGAGAAAGAGTGGGCAGCCTTGTCTACTCCCTGATTTTAGTGGGATTGCTTCATGATTCTCTCCATTTAGTTTTATGTTGGCTACTGATTTTCTGTATATTGCTTTTACTATGTTTAGGTATGGGCTTTGAATTCCTGATCTTTTCAAGATTTTTAACATGAAGGGATGCTGAATTTTGTCAAATGCTTTTCAGCATCTAATGAAATGATCATGGTGTGTGTGTATGTGTGTGTGTGTGTGTGTTAATGTAGTGGATTACTTTGATGGATTTCTGTATATTGAACCATTCCTGCATCCCTTGGATGAAACCTACTTGATGGGGGTGAGTGATTGTTTTGATGTGTCCTTGGATTAAATTGTGAGAATTTTCTTGAGTATATTTGCATCTATGTTCATAAGGGAAATTGGTCTGAAGTTTTCTTTCTTTATTTGGTCTTTGTGTGGTTTAGGTATAAGCATAATTGTGGCTTCACAGAATGAATTGGGCTGTGTTCTTTTGGTTTCTATTTTGAGGAATCATTTGAAGAGTATTGGTATTTGGTCTTCTTTGAAGGTCTGATAGAGTTCTCCACTAAAACCATCTGGTTCATCTGGTTCTCGGCTTTTTTTTTTTTTCTATCTTGGTAGAATATTAATGACTGCTTCTATTTCTTTAGGGGTTAAGGGACTGTTTAGAAGGTTTATCTGATCCTGATTTCACTTTGGCACCTGGTATCTGTCTAGAAAATTGTCCATTTCATCTAGGTTTTCCAATTTTGTTGACTATAAGTTTTTGTAGTAGGATCTGATAATTTTTTGAATTTTCTCAGTTTCCACTGTTATGTCTCCCTTTTCATTTCTGATTTAATTCATTTGAATAATGTCTCTGTGCCCTCTGGTTATATGGCTAAGAGTTTATCTATCTTGTTGATATTCTCAAAGAACCAGCTATTGGTTTTGTTGATGCTTTGTATAGTTCTTTTTGTTTCTATTTGGTTGATTTCTGCCCTAAGTTTGATTATTTCCTGCTGTCTACTTTTCTTGAGTGTATTTGCTTCTTTTTGTTCTAGAGCTTTCAGGTGTGCTGTCAAGCTGTGAGTGTATACTCTCTCCAGTTTCTTTTTGGAGGCACTTAAAAGTATGAGTTTTCCTCTTAGCACTGCTTTGACTGTGTCCCACAAGTTTTGTTATGATGTGCCTTCATTTTCTTTAAATTCTAGAAAGTCTTTAATTTCTTTATTTCTTCCTTGAACAAATTATCGAGTAGAGCATTGTTCAGGTTCCATGTGTATGTGGGCTTTCTGCTGTTTTTGTTGGTATTTAAGATCAGCCTTAGTCTGTGGTGATCTGATGGGAAGCATGGGATTATTTCAGTCTTCTTGTATCTGCTGAGAATTTGTTGGGTATAGTAGCCTGGGCTGGCATTTGTGTTCTCTCAGGGTCTGTATGACAACTGCCCAGGATCTTCTATCTTTCATAGTTTCTGGTGAGAAGTCTGGTGTAATTCTGATAGGTCTATCTTTATATATTACTTGACCCTTTTTCCTTACAGCTTTTAATATTCTTTCTTTGTTTAGTGCATTTGATGTTTTGATTATTATGTGACAGGAGGAATTTCTTTTCCAGTCCAGTCTGTTTTGAGTTCTGTAGGCTTCTCATATGTTCATGGGCATCTCTTTCTTTAGGTTATGGGAGCTTTCTTCTGTAAGTTTGCTGAAGATATTTACTGGCCGTTTAAGTTGGGAATCTTTGCTTTCTTCTATGTATATTATCTTTAGGTTTCCTCTTCTCATTGAGTCCTGGATTTCCTGGATGTTTTGGCTTAGGAGATTTTTGCTTTCTGCATTTTCTTTGACTGCTATGTCATTGTTTTCTAAGGTATATTCTGCGCTTGAGATTTTCCCTTCTATCTTTTGTATTCTGTTGGTGATGTTTGCATCTGTGACTATTGATCTCTTTCCTAGATTTTCTAACTCCAGGGTTGTCTCCCTTTGTGATTTCTTTATTGTTTCTCTTTCCATTTTTACATCCTATATGGTTTTGCTCATTTCCTTTACCTGTTAGGTTTTGTTTTTCCTGTAATTCTGTAAGGGATTTTTGTGTGTCTTATTTAAGGGCTTATACCTGTTAACCTGTGTTCTCCTGTATTTCTTTAAGGGAGTTATTTATGTCTTTCTTAAAGTCTTCTATCATCGTGATGAGATGTGATTTTAAATCAGAGTCTTTCTTTTCTGGTGTGATGGTGTATCCAGGACTTGCTATGGTGTGAGAACTGGGTTCTGATGATGCCAAGTATCCTTGTTTTTGTTGCTAATGTTCTTATGCTTGCCTCTAGCCACCTGGCTATCTTTAATGCTACCTGCCTTTGCTATATCTGACTGGATCCTATCTTTCCTGTGATCCTTGTTGTGTCAGAACTCCTCAGTGTCCAGTTCTCTCTGTGATCCTGTGATTCTGGGATCTTGTGTTCCTGAGATCCTGGGTGTGTCAGAGCTCCTGATAGTCAAGCTGCCTCTGGGACTCTGAGATCCTGGTCTCACCAAGCTCCTGTGATCCCGTGTGCCTGGGAGTCGAGCTTCCTCTGGGTGTTGTGGGACTGACTACAGAGTTATTGCCCAAGTTCTGCTCAGGGCACTGGCTCAGACCACAAGGAATCTGTGCTTATGGCTGGGCAGGGTTCTTGTGTTCCTGGATCTTGCTGGTCCCAGTCATTCCTGGTGTTGGAACAGATGTTGTGGCCTCCTTACCTATGATCCTATGATCCTGGGTGTGTTAAAGAGCCTGGGAGTTGAGCTTCCTCTAGGAGTTGTGGGACTGGGTAGGGACGAGTTAGCACGCAAGATCTGCTCAGGGCACTGGCTCAGACCAAAAGGAACCAGTGCCACTGGTGGGTGAGGTTCCTGCATCCCTGGATCACGCTGGTCCCAGTGACTCCGGTGTTGGGGCAGATGTTGTGTCCTCCTCACCTCTGGTCCTATGATCCTGGGAATATTAGAGTGCCTGGGTGTCGAGCTTCCTCTGGGTGTTGTAAGACTGGCTGCGGAGTTAGCATCCAAGGTATGCTCAGGGCACCAACTCAGATCGGAAAGCAAGGCAAGTGTATTTCGAATCTCACTGTTTGCACTGCTTGTTTCTCTCTCTCTCTCTCTCTCTCTCTCTCTCTCTCTCTCTCTGTCTCTCTCGCTTCTACAGTACTAAATTACCATACAACATTTGTAAAAGATCTTTTCTCTTATTTATTTTACTCTGCAGTCCCTCCTCTATCCTGCTCTCCAGTCTCTCACCCTCTCTGATCCCAGTTATATTTTATATCACTGTGTTTTGTCTCTTCTCTCTTGAATGCCTTTTCCCTACAGCAACTTACTGATCTCCTGGCTCCCGAGGGTATCCCAATGAAGTACACATATCTACACATTAAATGCTGAACTCCATAAAAGAAAATATGAGGAATTTATCTTTCTGTGTCTGGGTTTCTTCACTTAGAATGATTGTTTCCACTTCAA